>JARHVA010001211.1:1162500-1762500 GCA_037957365.1 Torreya grandis | reverse complement strand
TGAAATAAATGTTATGTTAATGATGAGTATGTGATGATGAAATGATTATATGATGACTTTTAGACTAGATGATGAAAAATGTGATAGATATGATATTGAATGTTTTACTTGTGGATTATGAAAATGAGAGTATATTAATGATCATGTGAATGTATTTATTGACTGTGATGTGATTGACATGTGACGAGAGAAGGAGATTGAAGAAAGTGATGAAGAAAGTGGCCGAGCTAACCCCAGAAGACCCCATGTCAACTGAGTGCTGCCTACATAGCCCCTATTGTTAGGGGCCTCAGGCCTATGTAGTTCTCCCTAAAAGGGAGGAAGAGGGTCGGTTATGGATGGATTGGATGAGGTTAAGTCATGGTCAAAGGAGGATATGGTTTGTCCATCATGGAGATGAATAAATGAGGGTGATCGAGCTAACCCCAAAAGAAGTCATGTCATCTGAGTGCTGCCTACATAGCCCTGGTCTTGGGGCCTTAGACCAATGTAGTTCAGATGAAGAGTCAAAATGGTTGATAGATCAGTTTGAACTAGGTTAAAGGTTTAGCACTTCCTATATGTCTGATGGTACGTGCTTGAAATGATGAGGAGAAGATGATGTTACAGCCTTTTCCAAATAGTGCATTTTGTAACATTGGTCGGGATTTTTCATCCCTAGCGATTGTCCATATTAGGTGATGGATGTTTGCTAAAAATGAAATGAGTCTATTTATGCTTTAGCAAGTAATGGTTTATGTTTGACATAAATTGGGCGGTCGATAGTTTCCATGTGTATTGGTGTCCATAGAAACTTGTGTGAATAGGCTATGTGAGTGGTCTAAAAAGGGTTGGGTTGAGTTGGTTTGACAAATGATGTGGTTGAATGTGACCAAAATGTGGATAAGAAGTGAAAGGCACATTGCTCTTTCATTGACAAGGACCATAATGATAACATAGGTAGGGGGTTTTAATAACAAAAGCCCCATTCATGCATTACGCCATTGACCAGTGGTTGTGTTAGAGAAGTAATCGAATCACTTTGACATTAAAATGAGATCGAAGTCCCTTGAGCAGGTGATATGATATGTGAGGATAGGGTAACCCTTTTAGTAGGGATAACTTTGCCCCTTTTTATAGGAGACTCTGAGATGACTTAAGCCAAGTCCATGACCCTTTTTTTTTTTTTTTTTTTTTTTTTTTGAGGCTGATCAATACGGGAAGCCTGTATAGTGATGTCATTGTGCTTGATGGTCAGTTGTGAAGCTGATCGATGCGGAAAGCTTCTAAGATAGTGCTGTTTATTGCCAAATTTAGTCATAGCCATCCTTTAAGGGAGTGGTCTAGATCTTTGCTTAATAAGAGGGCTTTTGAATAGCTGTCCTTCGAGGGAGCAGTCTATTAGTTACAGCAATGATAATACAGCTGTCCTTCAAGGGAGCAGTCTGCTTTTGAATGGATTTTGTGACCTTGGTTATTTTGACATCTTGATTGATTGTTGATAGAAATTTGAGTCATGGACAAGACTTATAAAAGTTCAAAGGCTCCCTTTTATTAGGACAAAGTATCCATACTATATAAAAGGGTTTTAGAGGATTTATTAAAAGAAGTAGGGTTGAAAAAAAATAATAGGATTAGCTGGATGAGGGATTGCGCAAGGGATGAGCTCAAGTTAAATGTTAAGTAAACGAGTACGCAACTAGCAATAAAATGGTCGTAGATGCAATGCATTAAGGGGTTCAGGTTCTGGTCGGCCTTCAAGGGAAGACAGACGATAAGTCCCTGATCCGTACTTGTGCGTGATAATGTAAGGTCCGAGCCAATTAGGAGCGAATTTGCTTCGCTTACTTCATTCCATATTAGTCACATGTTGATTCTCTTTGAGGACGAGGTCTCCGATATTAAAATCTCGTTCTCTTAGATTTTTGTTATAGGCTCGTCTGATTCGACTTTGATAGACATGGAGATGATTAAGGGCAGCAAGACGACGCTCATCAAGTAACTCTAATTGAGCTAAACGATCTTGATGAAAGTCATCATTAGAAAGAATGTCACGTAGAGAAATGCGAAGAGACGGGATCTGTACTTCGAGAGGTAGGACAGCCTCTGATCCATACACTAAAGAGAAAGGGGTAGCGCCCGTAAAGGTTCGGATGCTAGTGCAGTAAGCCCACAAAGTGAAGGGAATTTGAATGTGCCAGTCCCTTCCAGTGTCATTGACCACCTTCATGAGAATTTTAGTTAGAATTTTGTTGGAAGCCTCTGCCTGCCCATTTGCTTGTGGGTAGTAAGGCGAAGAGAAACTGAGCTTGATGCCAAATGAATCGCATAGCTTTTGGACAGTTTTGTTTTTGAAGGACTTGCCGTTGTCGGTGATGATTTTATGAGGGACACCGAAGCGACAGATGATGTGGTTATTGATGAAGTCGACAATCTTGTCGGCTTTTGTAGAGACGAGAGGAATAGCTTCCACCCATTTAGTGAAATACTCAGTGGCGGTGATGATGGATTGATGACGAAGAGACGAATGAGGATTAATCTCACCGATGAGATCTAAACCCCATTGTGAAAAAGGCTAGAAATCCTGAGCAACTTGTAAGGCATGGCTGGGGAGATGAAACAAGTTAGCATGTTGCTGACACTTGACGCATCGCCGAACATAATCGCTACAGTCTTGATGAAGAGTGGGCCAATAATAACCCAGGCGAAGGATGCGCTTAGCAACCAAATTTCCACTGAAATGTCCACCACAAATCCCATCATGGGCTTGTTTAATGGCATGAGAGGCTTCAGTGGAGGTGAGACAATGAAGAAGGAGACCGTCGAAACCTCGCTTATAAAGAAGACCGCCTAGCATGGTATAGCGAACGGTGCGTTTGATGAAAGCTCGTCACGCATTGCTAGAGAGGTTGGGAGGAACGAGAGAACGAGTCAAGTAATCCTCAAGTTGTTTATACCAAACATCTTGTGAACTATAGTCTATGGTGTGGACGAGATTGATGTCAGTGGAAATGTATGAAGGCAATGGCACACGATGTATCATGACATAAATTCTTGATGAAGATGATGATGATGAAGGAATATGAGAGGCAAGTGAAGCCATGGTGTCAGCAAACTTATTCGTCGATCGAGGAACAGTCTGCAATAAGTGATGGTCAAAAGATGCAAGGAGAATGTCAACACAATTTTTGTACCTTTGTAAAATTTCATTTTTGCAGAGGTATGAACCGTTGACCTGATTGACGACGAGCTGCGAGTCGCCAAAGATGTTGATGGTCTTGATGTCTAAAGAAAGGGCGGTCTGAAGTCCCAAAATTAAGGCTTCGTATTCAGCCATATTATTGGTACATTCAAAGTCAAGTTTAAAAGACAGAGGCATGGGCTCCCCTTCGAGAGGGATGAGAATGACCCTGGCACCTCCACCAAGTTGACATCTAGAGCTGTCGAAGAACATGGTCATTTGATAGATGGTGTCATCGGTGGAAAGAGTGGCAATGGACTCATCAGGAAACTCACAGTGAGAAGGTTGATTGTCAGGAAGTGGGGCATCAGCTAATTGATCAGCGATTGCTTGCCCCTTTATAGATTTTTGTTGGACAAATTCGAGGTCGAGCTCAGCAAGCAACATGAGCCACCAAGCCATACGTTGATTCTGATAAGGCTTGGAGTGCATATACTTGAGAGGGTCGGTGTGAGTGATAACGAAGGTTTTGTGGTTAAGAAGATAATGGCGGAGCTTAGTAGCAGCAAAGACTAACGCCAAACAAAGTTTCTCGGTATGGGTGTACCAAGTTTCATAGTCGACTAATGTTCGACTGATGTAGTAAACTGCTTGCTCGCGGTGTTGCTCGTCTCGATGCACGATCATGGCACCTAACGAATGATTGGTTGCAGAGATATAAAGGTAAAAGGGTTTATCATCTTGAGGTGGAATGAGGACAGGTGGGGAGATCAAATAGCGTTTAAGGGCTTCAAAAGCCTCTTGACAATCCTTATCCCATGTAAAAGAGATGTCCTTTTTAAGAAGATGATGAAAAGGTTGGCAGCGATCAGAAAGTTGCGAGATAAAATGTCGAATGGACTGGAGTTTCCCTTGCAAACTGTGAAGCTGCTTGAGATTGGTTAGGGGTGGCATTTCGAGGATAGCGCGGATCTTAGCGGGATCTATCTCGATGCCACGAAAGGAAACGATGAAGCCGAGAAGCTTGCCTGAGAGGACCCCAAAGACACATTTCTTGGGGTTAAGGCGAACATTGTATTGAAGAAGTCGAGAAAAGATGATTTTGAGAATAGTCAGATGGTCACGTCGAAGTTTGGACTTGCCTAATAGGTCATCCACATAGTCTTCCATGATTTTATGGAGGAGATCGTGAAAAATGTAGGTCATAGCACGCTGATAAGTGGCGCCTGCATTCTTTAAGCCGAAAGGCATGACCCGATAGCAGAAAGTCCCCCATGGGGTAATGAAAGTGGTCTTGTGCTGATCTTTCGATGCAACCAGGATTTGATTATATCTTGAAAACCCGTCCATAAGAGATAACATCTCATGACCGGCCGTGAGATCAACAAGTTGGTCAATGTTTGGAAGAGGAAAGTCATCCTTGGGACAAGCCAAGTTGAGGTCACGATAGTCCGTACAGATTCGGATCCCCCCAATTGCTTTGGTAATAGGAACGATGTTAGAGACCCACTGTGGATAATCGATGGGTTGGATGAAAGAGACAGAAAGAAGACGCTGAAGCTCTTCCTTAACAAGAAGTGCAACACGAGGATGCATTTTGCGAAGATTTTGCCTAACAGGCTTGGCCTCTGGATTTGTGATGATGTTATGGGTAGCGATGGTGGGGTCAATGCCAAGCATATCACTATAAGTCCAGGCAAAGGCCTTGCTATGGTCAGAAAGGAACTGGGTATAGTCAAGCTGCTCCTGAGTATCTAAAGATTGACCAATCTTTAAGACATGAGGAACATCGGAAGATGGAAGGTTAATGTTAATGGTCGATTCATTTAACATAACCTGTGTTTCAAAAGGGAGAGAGTGCTGAATGAAAGAATCGTCAGCACCCATATATGTAAGAATGGCATCATCATCTATGCAGTGGATTGTGTTGATGGTTGATGAATCATCATCTATCATGCTAGGATAAACGAGAGGAAGAGATTTGGGAACCCCGTTGAGTTGATAAGTTAGAGGTTCCAAGCGGATGGTGTTTATGCAAAAAAAAAACTAGGAGGGATGGAAACCACCGACTCCGTAGGTGAGGAAGGATGAATAGGCGAGTCTAGAAGAAATTGGTCAATGTCTAATTCAGGGGAGAGGTTTGTGGAGGGCTCAGTGGGTTCTTGAAAACCCAGTCCATACCGTTTCTTCGCATTATCGTCATTGGGTGTTTCGACAGGCTGATGAGAACCTTGTTCGTAATGTCCAAAGCCGAAACCCTTCCATGCACACCTATAAAGATAGGTATGTGCAAAGGTGGGGTTGCTAAGAAAGGAGAAATCTGATGTGAAGGTTTGGGGCGAAGAAGAAGGATTTGATTCAGTAGGGGCTTGATCAAGCCCCCCATAGACAAGATTGGTGCGAAGGCTAGGAGGACCATAAGGAATGACCATCCCGATCCGACAGTCATAGTTTGGGTGTTGATGAAGTTGTCCATACTCTTGAGGAGTTTGGAACATGTCTAGAGTAAGGAGACGATATTCTCCTAGTGAAAGTCTTTGAAAGATGTCGTCCATAGGGTTCTTGGTTGGTAATTGAGAAGAGGATGTTGTGGCGACCGTGGTTTGCGTACTAGTTGACGCTTCTGCGGATGGGGATGATGTTCGGGTTGATGATTTGAGTGGTATAAGAACGTCGTTTGGGCTATAGGTCGTGTTACAGGTTTTAAATGGAGATGGATCGGCAGGAATGATATGGATTTGTTTGTCATGTTCAAATTTAACACAACGGTGGAGGGTTGAAGGGACGCAAGCCATGGCACAAATCCAAGGTCACCCTAAGAGGATGTTATATTGGAACTCTCCTTCGATGATGTAGAAGAGCTCCGGGATTGTGCATGGCCCAATGCGGATGTGAAGGACAACAGTGCCGATGGTATTAGCAGTTGTGTCATTAAATGATCTAAGGATTGCGTCAGTTTTTGATACGCAATTCTTTGGAAGGGCCAATTGGTCAAAGGCGTGGGAGGAAATGATATTGATTCTATTGCCCCCATCGATCATAACTCATTTAATACGAGTTCGATCAACGTAGGCTATGATGAATAGGGCGGCGTCCTGATCTTCCTCAGTAGAGGTAGGAATCTCAGAATTATTGAAAGTGATGGATGCGATGGGGGATAAAGAATGGACTAAGGTAGCAAGTGGTTAAGGGTCTTCAGGTTGAACCTCAGCTGCCTATAGGGCTTGGATTAAAGCCTGGCGATGTTGGGGGGAGCTTTGAATAAGGTCATAGAGGGTCATCTTCATAGGCATTTGGTGAAGTTGTTTTATCATGGATTCTGTGATTGCCTGTGAAGAAGTGGTTTGGGACGCACCTAAGATAGAAATCTTGGGTTTTGGTGGTTGAGGTGCTTGGATGAAAGGATAGGTCCAAGGGATTGCGGCTTTTTCTTTCGCTTTGTCCTTCTGCGACCTAGTGGTTACACGAATGGCGTTGATTTTGAAGATAGTTGGTGAAGAAGGGGTTATGGTCTGTTGGATAGATGTTGATGAGGCTGGATAGGAAGGTGACGAGGGTTGGTCGAGAGTGTCCTCAAGGAGAAGAGTATCTTTCTCCATAAAACGGTGAATGACGGCCTTGAGGGCACAACAGGTCTCGGTATCATGTCCTGGTGTGCGATGATATAAACAAATCTTTGTATCATCGAACCAAGACGGTTTCGACCCGAGGGGTTGGAATGGCTTGATGGGAGGAAGGGTAATGCTAGAGGTTTGCAAAAGTTGATGTAATATTAAAGCGTATGAACCTTCTAAGGGGTCCACGCTTGTTGATACATGACGTGCTGGTGACTTCTACTTGGGGGATGCTGAAGAAGGTTTTCGTACCACCTTTTGGGTTGGTGGTGCGGTGACAGGGGAAGACGGCACTTTCTTTGTGAGAGGTACCGACTTTTTGAGAGGTTGACTTGTGATTGGTGAAGGAAGTAATGGAGGTGATTTGTATTGGTTAAGAGATGGAGTAGGAAGTACGCTGATTAATGTGGAAGGATGAGGACCTAAGATGGAAGGCAGAGTTGACGGTGGAGGAGGGGTTCACCTTTGTGATTTGGCAGTTTTCTTGGATTTGGTTGGAAGATTACGTTGGGGTGAAGTTTGGTTCAAGTCCACCTTCACTTGTGGGTGAGTGAGGGCAGAGAGAGGGCGAATGCCAAATGGCTTGATTGGCTTGGGTTGGGTAGATGTAGATTTGGAAGCATCGGTTTGGTCTTTGTTTGGAGTCTGGGATGATTCTGCCTTAGGAGGATTGGCAGCATGAGATGAAGCGGCACGAGAATGTTGAAGAATTTTAAGATGTTCCCACAATCCCCGATGCTCCACTTTCCTTGAAGGGAGAAGTTCTAATTTCTCCACTAGTCAGGAAAATGGTTGGGAGGACATTGGATGAAGTTGGGATTCTGGAGAAGGCGTGCTAGGTGTGGCAGTAATGTTGGACCCAAAGTGTATGGGAGTTATCACTGGATTGGTTGAAGATGATGGCGAGTCAGGTTCTTCTCTTGGTGGAGAAGGAACTGGAGAGTGTGACTCCTCAAGTGGGTAAAGGGCAGGAATTATGGTGCCCTCCACTTGTGGGCGAGGAGTAGGTAAGGTCAGGTTCTCCATAGGAAGAAGAAAAGAGGATGGTGAGATTGGTTGCACTGGTAAAGTTAAGGCATCCTCCAGGATGAGAGGGGTTGATGGAGAATTGACCGGGGAAAGAGGTTCGTCCATACGTGATGGACTGGTAGATGAGTTAACCTCTTGAGGTAGGTTGGAGGTGGAAGGTGAGACAGTATTGACAGTTCGAATATCATGTTCATGCGTGTTGTCAATTAAGGTCTGGACATTATTGTTTTGAGTTGGTGGATGATTGGGGAATGGTTGTTTGAATATGTCGATGCCCTGGTTTGGAGGTGCATTAGGATTATCGAGAATGAGCTCCCCCTTTTCAAGCATATCCTGGACTATGTTTTTGAAAGTTTTACAGTTTCATGTGTCATGACCCTTGACACGATGGAAATTGCAGAAGTCATTTTCCCTGTACCACGCAGGGATGGCACGTGAGGGATCGAATTGAGGCGGCGGTCGAATTTGGGGAAGGTTGATAATCCCCTGTTTGACAAGTTTTTCCAGTATAGATGCGTAAGATTCTCCAAGAAGAGTATATTGTCTTTGCACGTATCTTTGCTGGAATTGTCGAGTGGTGCTCTGAGATGTGGAGGGTTCGGCTTGATTGGATGAAGAAGATGAGGGTCTAACGGCCACAGTGTTAGCTGTAGCTTTAGACTTAGGATTTGAAGATGAAGTTTTAGATGAAGAAGGGTCATTAGTCTTGGAGTTGGGGTTCTTACTCCACAATTTGATTTTGTTCTCCTCGATGGCACGTAATTCAAGTTTACGGGCCATTGTGAAGGCTTCGTCAAAAGTACGGAAGGTCTGAACCCTCAAAGTAGAAGAAATGTGTTTGGCGCAGGCTCGAGCGAATAGTTCAATGAGTTCAGTTTGTGGTAAAGAAAAGGAGAGTTGGTTGATAAGGCCTCTCCAACGAGCAACGAAATCAGCTACTGATTCATCCTCAAATTGACGGATGGTGTAAAGGTCTGTGATCGAAACCTTTTTAGTGATATTAATGGAGAAATGGTCAAGAAAAAGCTGGGCCAATTGTGTAAATGAGAAGAGGGAATGGGTGGCAATGGAGCTGTACCAGTCAAGTGCAGCACCATAAAGGGACATAGGGAATGTACGCAAGAGTAGTGCGTCATCATGGGCGATAAGGTAGCAGGCATGTCTAAATGCCCGTAAATGTTACTGTGGGTCTTCCTTGCTTTGAAAGCGTGAAAATTTGGGAAGCTCCCACTGGCTGGGGTATGGTCGAATCGGAACGGAAGGATGAATAGGCTCATTGCAAATTTGCTCGTATGATAGAGCATTGCGTGAGCCGGAAACGGATGTCTCTAAGCTAGACATTTTATCCATCAGCATTTTGATAATGTCTGCTGACGGATTCATGGGTGGAGCGCCCCCTAGATTATAAGGTGCTTGAAAGATATTTGGAGGGGCGTATGATGTGGATGGTTGCATAGACGCGACATATGGATAAGTGGTTATGGGAGCAAAAGTTGGGGCCAATGGCACTTGTGTCATGGGGTTAGTTGGCACAAGTTGGATAGGAGCAGTCAAGGATGGTTGAGGCGTGGCTACGCTTGTTGATGGGTAAATGGTTACTCTTGTATTTATTGGTGCAAGAGTGGGGGGAATAGAAACTAAAAGGTTTTGGAAAGGTGTGGGGTTTGGTTGGGTGACTTGAGGTTGAGGGAGAATCGGAACCCCCATGGAGGTAGGTTTAGATGGAGAAGTTATGTTCTGAAGGTAAGATATGGTTGGGTTATTGGTGGAGGTGTTGTCTAATGGTTGAATGGTAGGGGCAGTTGATGCGGTTCTCGTGTCAACTAAGGAAGTCAGCATCCCATAGATTGGGTTGCCTAGGGAGTCTCGCGTTTGGCTATTGGCGAGATAATGTTGTAAAGCTTTAACGTTAAGGTCTAAGAACCGTGCAAAGTCTTGGTCCCCTTCTGGGACGATAGGAGTTTGAGGCGGGGTTGGACGAATGGGAGTTCTTTCAGTTTCTGAGTTGAACTCCATTATTGGGCTGGTTGTAGGTGGTGAAGGAGGAAGCGGTTGTTGACTAGCGTGGTCAAGAAGGGCCTTGGTTTGACTGCGTGTCAAAACCATTCAAGGCTGGAAAGAGGCAGGTTTCAGAAAACTGTGTCTTGTCAGTCTCAGAAAACCAAAATGGATGATTAGACAGTCAGAAAGTTGGATCTTATGCTTGCTATTTTTGGGAAAAGAAAAATGACAGAGACCGACGTCGGTAGAAAAATCGATGTCGGTTAAGAGGACTGCCGATGCCGGTCGAATGACCGATGCCGGTTCAGAAAAGTTGCCGACGTCGGTTACAGGACCGATGTCGGTTACTGTGTTTTCCAGAAACTCAGAAAAAAAGTTTTTGGAAATGAGGAAAACATCCTTACCAGCTCAAAAAGACAGATTAAAAAAAAAATAGAATAGATGGTGATGACAGACAGAGCCTAGCGTTAAATCCCTATAAACAATTTTATTAGGATCGTATGGCTTATGCCTTAACAAGATGTTTGAGGAAGTTGGCTATAAGAGGGGTCCTAGAATAGGCAATCTAAAGATGGTTTCAGGTAGTTAAGGTGCTCAAAAATCTGTGTTAGCTTCCGTACAGGCCTGGTGCTAAGGAGCAAGCTCCCCTCACTTCACGATTCCAGTGGTTAGCTAGTTTCGCTTAGCCAATAGATACTTTCACTATAGTTTATACTCTGCCAGAGAACAGAGTTGGCTTTCCCCTTGGTCGTGAAATCCAAGACGGATTGCCGGGTAAGGGTAAGGTTGTCCGCTGGGTGATGAAATCCCAGACGGGCCTTGTCTCAAGTGTGTTTGATGTTTTATTGAGTGCTTGTGGTTTGGTAGTGTAACATCATGTGATCTACGGTTTATTCAATATGCGTTTAAGTTACTAGATATGGACTAAAAAGATGCAAGAAAGCAATAAATGAAATGCAACAAGTTTTAAGGTCCCAAATCGAAATATGATATTGGAATGAAGACAATTGGAGAAAGGGTTTGAAGGGAATGATTTTTCTTTCTAGTCTAGAAAAATGCAAGAAAAAGGTAAGAAAGAATTCTTTTTAATTTCCTGCTTATGATTTTTTTTTTTAGAAAAGAAGGAGAGGTGAAGTTTAAGAAGCCTAATGCAACTAAATGAATACAGAAGAAAGGGAACCCATGGAAGGCCCTAAAGGTGTCCCACCGGGAGTGCCAGAATGTTTCTATTCAAAATTTTGCTTTTTTAGATTTAAGAGAAAGAAGAAACTAAAGAAATAATGGACAAGGCTTGTGAAGTACCTGGATAAAGACTGCGCACCGTAAATCCAGACGCTGTGAATACTCCTCTTTGGCTGTGAAGGAATAACACCTGAAAGAAATAAACACTAGAAAGACGAAGAATGTTAATTGATAAGAGAGTGGATTGCCAAGCAAAAGCTTGGTCCTAGAAGCTCTAAGGCTTCTTCAAGGATGACAATCCACTGTTTAAGACAGAATATGATAAAGATAGAAAAGAGAAATAATGAAAGATGTGAAAAGAAAAGACTAAAAACAAATGCGTACCTGAAAATCTGTAATCTGGTAGACACAGTCGCCGACGTCGGTAGTATTGCCGTCGTCGGTCAGAAGGTTGCCGACGTCAGTTGGGGAAGTGACCGGCGTCGGTCGAGGCAATAGTCAAGAGCTTGGTTACAAGATTGGTTTCAGAGCTGTAGGATAGTCTATGGTCTTGTCTGGGGATCTGGGGTCTGCGAAAGTCTGTTTGAGGTCGAAGGGACAGAGAATATTGTCTGGGAATAAACTGGATAAGTGACAGAGGCGAAAGGCGAAGAAAGGCGGATGGACAGGAGAGAGTGCTTTTCAGCGTCTCCGAGAGGAACAGAAAGGGTTTTGGTGAAGGATATTGGAATAGAAAGAAGACAGAGTATTTGATATAAATAAAATGATATAGAAATAAAGACAGCACAAATACTTAGCTGTGTTGAATAGTTGATGAAGATAGCATGCAGTTCCGGTACAAAACGTTGGATACCAGATCTTAGTGCTGAGAGAAGTTGTCAAGTACGCTGATCCCTGCAAGAGAACAAGATGCCAGAACACCAGAAAGCAAGAGCACCAGAGCTTTGTTTTGTCGGAAGAGAGAGATTCGCCTGTTAGATCACCCCAGATTCGAAAACACCTGATTTTGATTGTGTTTTACCCCGAAAGAGGAAGAGAAGTCAGTTAAGTATAACCGACGTTGGCGATTCCATCGGCATCGGCCGATTGATTGCCGACGTCGGCGGGGTTAGAACAGGCAGAACAAGCCACCAAGCCCGTTTCTCATCCGCCAAGTGTTCTTATGCGTTGGAGAATGCCGAGGGTTGTGCTAAATACGCACGGGAGTTTGTTAAGAGGTTAGAAGAATTAGGGAGAGATCTTGAGTGAGTCATAGGAGAAGAATTAGTCTAAGGTGAGGTGTCTAGGCGAGGTGTCCTAGGCGAGGTGTCAAAGGAGGGAGGGGTTAAAGGGACTTATTTAATTAAAAATAGTTGATTATTTCCAATTAATAAGACTTAGGTGGGTTAGGGACCAAGGAGGACTAGGAGGGAGAAAGGACCAAGGGTTAGACACTTTTTTGGTGTCTACAGGTGCTTCAACAAGCTGATCTGTAAGGACTTATCCTTTGATTGCCTTCTAATTGACATACTCAATTTCAAACTCACTAAGAAGCATGACCATTTGGCCATTATTTCTTGTAAAGTTATTTTAGATAATAGATACTTAAGCAGATGTAGTGTCACAATTTCTAAGCTATGAATACCATGGCTAGATAGGTTATTTTAACAAGAAAATAGTTATGTTCATATGTGACCAATGTAAAGCTTAAGTAGTACACTACATTCTCTTTTCCATTATCATCATGTTGAGATAGAAGTTCCCCCAAGGCATTATCTGTAACTAAGAGGTATAACAAAAATGGTTTGCTTGGCATAAGGGGTAACAACATAGGTGGATTTGCTAGGTAATCTGAGTTGTTGAAAAGTTGTTTAGCAGTGATTATCCCAGGGAAATGTGACTCCCTTATTTATAATATCTATAAATGGATGACACTTGTTTACTAACTTAGATATCAAGCATCAAACTAACTAGATCTTTCCCTACAAACTATGGAGTTGCTTCAAATTGGTTGGTGGTGGCATCTCTATTATAGCTTGTACCTTGGTTGGATTGACTTCAATTCCTCTGTGAGACATAATGAAGCCAAATTATTTTCTTTATGTTACTCCAAAGACACATTTCTTTGGATTCAATTGGAATTTGTAATCTCATAGTCTTTCAAATATGTTATGCAGTACTATTGGATGGTTAGCCCTAGTTTTTTATTTACCTAGTATGTCATCGACATAGTCTTCAATAATATCATGGATTATGATAGTCATGGCTCTTTGATATGTAGTTCCAAAAATTTTATGACCCAATGGCATTACCTGATAACAAAACGTTCCCCATGGAGTGGTGAATGTTGTTTTATGTTGGTCTTTTGGTGCTATTTTGATCTGGTTGTATCCTGAAAAACCATCCATGAGTGAAAGAATTTTATAACATGTTGTTGAGTTGATAATCATGTTAATATTAGGAAATGTAAAGTCATCTTTAGGGTAAGATTTTTTTATTTCTTAGAAATCATTACAGATTTTGATTCCTTTAGAAATTTTTCTAATAGGTAAAAAATTAGATATCTATTCAGAGTAATCAATGGATCAAATACATCCTACTTCCAAGAGTTTTTCTAGCTCTTTATTTACTAGGATAGAAATACAAGGATGCATCTTGCATAAATTTTTCTTAACTAGTTTTGTATCAGGATTTACCATAAGGTAATGTAAAACCAAGGTGTGGTCCAAACCTAGCATGTCAAAATAAGCTCATGCAAAGATATCTACAAATTCTCTTAATAAAGTTGTAAAGACTTCATGTTCCTATTGAGTGAGGGACATGCCTAATTTTATCCATTTTAGGTCTGATGGAGTCTCGACATTTACCTCTATTATATCCCCAACTAGAAGGAATGAGCCATCTTCTAGGATAGTAGGCAAATACTTGAATTATCAGACTATATCAAGGTCCTCTATTAGGACTTGCTCTTCAACTTCTCCTAGGCATGATGAATCTAAGTCCCCTAATGGGAGATCTAGCCATGTGACAAAAATAGTCAAAACTTCTTGAAAAATTCAATCAAACACTTGTTGTTGCTCAAACTTAAACTCAAATCCATAGACAAGTTCATTTTTGATGGTCTCTTGGTCTAAATTTAAAGAAGAATAAACATCCCCATCTAATGGTGCCTGAAATAGGTTTTCACTACTAGACTGGCCTTTATCTTTACTTTTTCCCTATTCAAAAAGTTCCTTAAAGAGGTTTTCACTTTTAGACCTCCATGTTTTATTTATTTGTTTTTGGCTAAGGGTGTTCACCTGCTCTCCAAAATAAGCTTCAGGGTCTAATGTGATTGAGAACCCTAATTTATGATCTCCCAATAGAACATTGTCTCTAAGGCCTAGAAAGTCATAGAATGCCTCATCATTTTGAAACTCATTAATTAGTAAACTAGATTCTTGTTAGTCCCAATCTATCAGTTAGGGATAGGATAATGATAATGGGTTATTATGAATGATTGGGCTAACAATACATATGGCATTGTTATGAAACATGTTAGTCTCAGCTAGGTCATCAAAGATAAGGCTAGGATTAGACTCTACTTCACTATCCACATCATCATCACTAGCCTCCAGTGATGGAACTCGAATGAGATATGTGGGGTCACCCCCAGGTTGTTTAAATCCAAGTCCATAAGGTCTTTTGTACTTAGTCATGGAAATTAGCTCAATGGTTCCTTTTTGATTTGGTCTTAGGCCTCTTCCTTTATAATCTTGATGTTCCACGATCTTATTGAGAATTGGATACTTGGTGCTCTCGTAACAATCAACCAATTTGTCATTATATAACCATTATTCATCTCCTTTGAGAGGGTCTTGTTCTTGGCTAGATGCTAGTATGAACGTGACTAGTCTTAGATTATGAAGTTTATCTTTACCTTTTCATTACCAATGCATGTGTGGGTTAAATTTAGGTCTTCCAAAGGTCTTGGGATCCTAAGGAATATTGGTAATATGAAAGGTATCATGGGTCACATACTCCCTTAGGCCATTATCTATAATGGTGAAATGATTAGAAGCTTAAGGAGTGGCATGTGGGAAAGGGAATCTCGGATATTAAGATATATACAATCATCCTCTTGAGGATCAATAAATATGGCCTTTCCTTTATCCTATTTGGAACTTGGATTCGTATCATATTGGTAATTATAGCTTTGAAACTCAGCCTCGAGATGTTTGTAGTGTTCATACAAGTGTAAATCTCTTGGAATATTCACCTCCATCCCTTAATGTGAGAACTTGATACATTGGTGCAGTGTTGATAGGACTGCATACATCTCATGTAACTAAGGCCTACCCAAAAGCATATTATATGACAACTCAAGATAAAGCACATGGCAAAGTGTATCATGATTCAAAGTCCCAATGATAACTAGTAGGCTAATGGTGCCTTGAGATTTTATCTCTTGATTATCATAGGCTTTGATAATTATCATTTTTGGTTGAACATCTACCATTATGTACCCAAGAAGCTTGATGAGCTTTAGAGATGCTATGTTGAGGCTTGATCCATTGTCTATAAGGACACATTTCATTTTATGCCTCTTTATACAAACTTCTATGTATAATGGATTGTTATAGATCAGACCAAGGGAAGACATATCACTTTGGTTGAATGTGACTTCTTGGGTTAGACCTAGGTGTCCAACCAAAGCTTGAAATTTATCAAGGGATATGTCACTAGCAATGGTTGATTGGGTTAAAAACTCATTCAAAATTTTCTTATGGATTGTTGACATTTGCAAAAAATCTAAAATAGATATCTACATCAATGTCTTCTACAATTGTTCCACAATATCAAACTTCTTTTCTGAGTCAATGATAAATGGCTTATTTCAAGGTTGAATGGCTAGTTGGATAATGGGTAAGATGGTAGATTGATATGGGCCTAGAATGGTAATCTATGACCTTTGAATTATGATTGCACAATTAAGAGTAAATATAGGACCATGCTTGCTAACAAATGATGGTGATGGTGTGGGACTAGATAGGACAAGTCTTAATTTTTAGTGCACTTATATGTGGTCATGGGGTAAGGATGAGTTAATAGTATAAGGTCCAAAAGTGGAAATCTTAATTTTTTCGTTCACCTGCATGTGATCCCAAGTCAAAGAAGGATTATACATGTAATTTAGCTAAGTGGCATTATTTAGCAATTATCTAGATTGATTAGTGCTTACTCTAGGATTAATGGAAATGGTGTTAATACTAACCCCTGCAATATGACCTACAACTTTGTTGTAGTCATGTGCAATTGCATGGTAGGTTTATTGGTTATTACCAACCTAACCTTGGTTTTGTCTATTATTTTTAAATTATTGTTTCTATTATTGATTCTATTACATCTACTAATTTTGTTGATTTAGCTTTTGATTTTGGTACTATTGATTTTATTATTGCACTAGTCGTGGCTATTTTTGGTGTTGTTGTTGGGTATGCTATGGAAAAGGGTTTTGATAGATGCTAAGAGTCTGATTAGAGGTGGAAACACTACCATCCAATGTGATCTCCTCATTCTCCAACTTTTTTTAAATTAAATGCTTGATTTGCACACATCTTCATAAATTATGCTCATAGACTTGATGATATTCACAAAATTCATTTTCATGGTACCAATCAGGATAGGGGATGCTTTGAGGATAATGCTTTGGTATAGGCCAACTAATAAAATTAGCAGTGACAAGTTTTTGAAATACATAATCAATAAGCTCTCCAAGGTCACTAAAAACATAATGTGTAGGCACAGTTCTCCTTAGAGAAGGATTTTGTAATAGAAAAGGTTGTGGCATTTATTGTATGGGTCTTGATTGTTGTGCTTGTGACATCGATTGAAGAGGTTATCAGGTAAGAGTTAGCTGAAAAGGTGGCACATATGATATTTTCACCATTTGGACATGATATGACTCAGTTACTCCATGTCACACAACATTCCTATTACAATTGAATTGCTTTGGTCTATCTTGGTTATTAGCCCATGTGGGTTGTAATGTTTGCACTTGAACTGGATGATGGTTTTGGCCACATCCTTGATTGGTACCTTGGTTTTGATTTATTGAGTTAAGCTTGATGACTCCTTTATTAATGAGTGCTCTCTTAATCAATAAACCTTTATCAATGATTTCTTTAAAGGTATGTGCACACTGCAGTTCTAGATGATAGGCTATCTCATTATATAAGTTTATAGTGAAAATAATGGCTAATTGTTTATCTAGTAAACTATGAGTGAGTCAACTTACAAGTGCTCTCCATCTCTATAAGTAGCTAAGAAAACTCTCACTGACCTTTTGTTTCACTTGTGTCAAACTGACCAATGAAATATCATGCTTGAGATTATAAGAAAAGTGATGGACAAACTTATTAGAAAGATCATCGAAATCAGTTAGTAAATTCTTTGGAAACTTTAAGAACCACTCCAAAGGCTTGTCTAGCTAAGCTCCTTAGAAACATCAATAAAAGGTATATATCGCTATAAGCCATTGGTGGTAATTATTGCCTCATAGGTACTTGAGAAACATTAAAACCTCCTTGTTGCACGAATCCTTGTTGGGAAATAGATAATTGTTGGGGATTGGGCACCTATCACTATCCAACATGAATACATTGTTGATTAAACATTAGTCAGTTTTGAATTGGCATGTTGGTATGTGAGGAAGAAGGTATGTTTCTTATTACTTGATGAGGTGAAACATTATTCACCCCTTATTAAGGTGGAAATATGTTCAGCTTCTATTATGTTGGTATATTCATTTGTGCCTATTATTGTGAAATATTACTCATCACCTATTGAGGAGGAATAAGATTCATCGCATTCTACTATTGAGGCATGACATTAGTTGTTGGTTGAATACCTACTCTTATTGGTTGTGTGCTTGACAAAGTAGCTGGTTGAGGATTGGATGTAACCAGTTGAAGTTGGGGCATAGAATCTCTTATTCCTATGTTGGTAAAACCACTCATGGTATTAACTAAAGGCACATGTTTTTGACTAGTTGTTTATGCATTAGTACCACTTTGGTTTGGATTTAATGTTGCTCATGTATTGTCCACTGTATTTTACTCATTACTTTGCATAGAAGCAAAAGACACTTCTTCAATAATTGGTGTATGTAACAAGTTATCTAATGAAGTTTTTTGTGTGAATGGGTCTACAACCTGATTTTCTTGACTAGTTAACTCTATTAAAACTCCTATTGAAGGAACTAAGTCAATAAGAGGTTTATTTACCATGGTCATCTGATTAAAGTTGCACACTAGATTCAAGTAGCTTTGATATGCAGCCTGCATTTGGTTGAAGTGGTCTTCCATGAGGTTTTTTCTTTTGTTAGGTATATTAGGATCCTAATACATGGTTTGGACTAGATTCAAAATATTTCTAAAAGAATCTTGTTGACTATACAATATATTGTGAGACATTCTTATTAGGCTTGGTAAAACTTCATGAGGAAAGTCCATTGGAAACTTAGCCCCTACTTCGATGGCTCTAACCAAAATCTCATCTTTATTTTCCAATAAATGTCATTAAAATAAATAAGGATCAAACATGGAAGGTGTATTAGTAGATTATAATTTTTGAGGAACTATTTCTTCAACTATGGGCATCATAGCTAGGTATTGTACAGTTTGATCTTTATCTTGTTTTGAATATGGTGATGTATTAACTAAATAGTTAGCCAATGGATCTTAGTTTTATGTCCCTATTTGATTATTATAAGAGGGATAAGGATCCATCTCATAATTAATATTATCTATGTAGGGGTATTGCACCATTTTTCATGTACAACTACATTATTAATCCCTAGATTGTACATGAGTCCACTACGGGTGTAGAAATACATGTTGGGATCTATAGTGAATGTTTTTTAATAGAAAGGGAAAAAAAATTATAAAAACTCTAAAAATATAATGTCTAAAATATGATGTTCAAACTCGATATAGATTCGTCAAAAGGATGGAAAGGTGTATGCAATGATTTGTGACAAAATAAGCTAACATTAAGTATCTAATGCCTCACATTTCATATCAAGATGATCAAGTAAATAGACAAAAAATTGAAATGCCAAACTCAAAGTTCAAAATGTTTCAAATTAGTCTAATCTAGGAAATAAATAGTTGCTAAGTCTTTTGGCTAATGTGGCATCAAAATCTAGGCTCAAACAAGGCATGTTCTAGGGCTCTTGGCCAAATGGCATCAAAAGCTAGACTTTGAAATAGATGAGATTTTAATCTAAAGAATTAAAAACACTTCTTAGTAAAAACTAGGCATTTGACTCTTGGATATAAACTTGATCAACTAGGTATGAAATATGAAACAAAAGCCACTTTGAGATAGTTTATTTTCTTGTAAATAATGGCACAAAACTAGGCTCTTATGACGAATAGGATATATAAAGGTGAATGGTATAACTGTATTAGACAAAGATTATCAAAAGGTATACTTGGATTGGATTGAAAAATGTGCACAAACTTGAACTCTATGCAAAAGGGTCTATGAAATAATGCTTGAAATGCTTTTGGGTAGTGTAACAATGCTAGACTACACAAAAGATGTGACAAAATGTTTGTTTCAAAAACTCTTTAAGGCAAATATGGTTTCTCACAAATTTAGAAATGTAACACTACCTTTCTTAACTCAAATGACATACATACCTTCAGAGTTTTGACAATATTTCTAAGGCAAAAAGGTATGCATTGAAATGACCTTAAGTGGTAATAAGATGGTAACACAAAAAAGTTTGGTGCATAGACTCAAAGTGAAAGTATTTAGCACAAAATGACTTAAGTAGATCAAGTGGTGATAATTATTATGAGTCTTAAACTGCCTTCAATCCAAATTAGAAATTGAACCTAAGTTTCATCAAGTTTAGTGTAAATGGTGAACCCACTTAACAAATCAACCCTATGAACTTATGAAGGTGAAATTTTGTATTTAAGTTATAAATGAAGGACTTAAAAAAAATTTGGTAGAATTTTAGATTCAATTGGGTAGCATAATTGTGCCAAAGTGGATGATATGACTCCAAGTTTTGATGAACTTTGAACAAATCAAATTAATGATTTATGTGGGTAGCAAAATGCCTCTTTTGTTCAAAGGAGAATGAGGACTATGTGTTTGGTTTGTATAGTTTGTTCACACCAAGTTTTGACTCTAAACAAGACATTAATATAGGACAAAACCAACTAATTAATCACTCTTAGATCCTAAACTGACAAGGTTGCTTGGTATTGTTGGAATCTATCAATATACATTATTTGAAAGGCTTTTAGTGTTCATCCAAAAAGTAAAATGTGAATTATATAGTAGGTTTTTTATACCCCCTTCTCTCAAATGACATTTATGTGACATAGACCTTGAGGCGTACCTTACACCAACAATAATTTCATGGCAAGTGGGGATTTGTCTAAGATCTATAAGGTTTCAAACATTTTTAGGGGAATCAATTACATAATGACTTTCACATCATGATGAAAAATAAAAACACGTAATTGGGTGTCCATGGTACATGGCTTGTTGAAAAAAGGTCTTTCCCTTTTTGAAATACTATAGCATATGTTTTTCCCAGTGTAGTACGATGTCCAAAGTGCAGATACATCTCATGTACAACTCCATCACTAGAAAGTGGTTTAGCTACTCAAACCTTTGATCCTAATGGGATTGGTTCAAGTCAATGCCAGGAGATGAAACCTTGATTCCAAGCTTACCTAAAGAACTCATGGGAGGTAATGAAGTCCCCCTCACAAGCCAAGTTTGCATTAAAAAAATGAATGACTAATAGAAAGACTTTAGGGTCATTTTTAAGTTCACCCAAACTATTGTGAGTTTTTGGGGAGTGTTTTAGATGACATTCTTTCTAAGCCTTGGACTAGGCATTTTTTAATAAGGATGGGCACGTCTAATTCCAAGGATTCCATAAAAGGGACAAGGGGAAGATCATACATGCGGCATCCCTCTCTTTTCCAAATAAAAAATAGTATAAACAGCTTTTGAATGCAAAAACTTGGAAAGATGAGTTCATTTTTAAGCACCAATTTGAAATATTAAGTGGTGTTCTTTTGACCCATTGGTCTCAAGTTGTAACTTTGAAAGAAAATTATGAAACTTGATTAAGAAATCAACCTAGAAAGTTTTCATACACACCAAAATAAATATTTTTGGTTTATTTTAAACATCTAAAGTGGTCTAAAAAACATGCTTTAGCAAATCTTTGGCTTGGTCCTACAAATAAAAAATTTAGTATGTCCTTTAGCCTTGAAGTTACTTTAAGATTGGAATAATAAACTTTGAAAAATGAAGTCTCAAGTTTACATAGTGTAATCCCACTACTCTATAGGTTAATCTTGCAACTTGGTGAGTTGTGGTATTGTAACTTAATCGCTAACGGTTTAGTCACAATACCATGACTCTGTTTGGCAATTCCACTAGTTGCAGAACAATCTCACAACTTATCAAGTTTTGGTATTATGACTTACCACTAATGATTTAGTCACAATATTGTGACTCTGATAGATAATACCACAAGTTATAGGTAAATCCCACAACTTCATGAGTGGTGGTATTATCACTTAACCACTAGTAGTTAGAAAATACCATGACTCTGCTTGTAATCCCATGAGTTGTAGGACAATCCTATGACTTTGTGAGTAGCGGTATTGTCAAACATATATAGAAAGACAAATTTAGTCTAAAAAATGAAATGAACACAATACCATGACTCTGAATGACAATCTTGTGAGTATGTCTAGGCAAACCTGTGACTTACAAAAAAACATGTTTTACTTAATTTTTTCACTCTTTTAAACCTCCCACTCTAAGATTCTACATAACCAAGGTTAGTAGTTTGCTTTTAGGGGAACTATGATCAAATTTATGGGGCTAGGGTCCCACCAAGTGTGCCATTATGTGAACTAGGAATTTGACTCAAGAGAGGATGGTTAGTATTGTGTTAGTCCCAAAAACAAAATCAAAATTTAAAGAAACTCACTAGCATAACATCTCTAAGCCTAGTTATTAGGGGGAGATTAGTTAACAAAATATGAATGGAAAATAAAACTAAAAATCAAAATAAACCTTCTTTTCACCTTCCTTGGATGCTCTAAAATGCTTGTTATAGTTGCTTGCTTAGCTTTGTGCTCATGAAGTCTGCATCAATGGAAGCTTGGCTACCTCTATCTCTCCTTGGGACCCTATGTGGCTTTGGCTTGGCTTGGCTTGGCCCAATATTTTAGAATTATAACACTAATTTAAATGAAGCTTTGGAATCAATTTAGCATTATAAATTTGGTATATGAGAGCTTAAAATTCATGTGGCAAGGCCTCTTATTTATAGATTTTGGAAAATGGCTAGAATCAACCTAAGCCGTCAATCTCAAGATTGAGATGTGTGGCTAAGGATCAATCAAATTATGTAATAAAAATCCATAAATAGGCTCATCAATATTTGAGATAGAGGGCATTTAATAGGCATGGAAGGGCTTTGATGAGGCATGGGAGGCATGAACCTTGATATTTGTGACATTATGGCCTAGGGATGTCTTCCCAAAAAATGAGGTCACCTGATGATGCAGTTAATAAAAATTAATTTTAAAAAAGAAATATTCAAAAACTCTCATGTAAAATTAACTTAATAACTTGATTTGGTTTAATTATGAAAACATGATTAAGCACTTTGATGCAAAACCTTGGCAATTAGTGCATAAACTAATCAAATTGATCAGAATGCCTTATTATTAGTTTAAAATTTGACTAGATTGGAATTAGAAATCGATGTCAGATGCACTAGATCCAATATCCCATTTAGGATGATCTCAACACCAAATAATAAAGGCACATGTCTTATGCAAGAAATTTGATAGAAAAGAGCAATCTAGAGTACCCATAAACAAAATTGGCATTTTGACTTGAAATGATCTAATCAAAGTTAGTTGGCCTATAAATTACATTACTCCATTTAATAATACTCTGGCCAAAATTGATAGTTGAATATATCAATTTTTATACTTGATTGGAGGTTATCAATGGCTATATTTAGGTGTCTACACTTCCAAAAATTAAAAATTAAAAAAAAGAAAAATTTCAATAGTTAAAATCCTTTTTAGGAAACTATTAATAATGTTGATTAGAAAACTAGCTTGTTGGTTGATCATGCATTGAAGAAAAAGAGTTGACTTGAAAACTAGCAATGGGTGATCAAGGGCAAAAGAAAAGAAAAAATAAAAATAAAACCTGAAAATAACAAAATTTGATCAATTTTTTATCAATTCATTCCAAGAAATAATTTCACTATTGTATTCATTTGTATACATTTCTTAATATTAACTAAATTTCTTTTCTCTATTTAGAATTGGTATTAGGAAAAGATCAAAGATTATGAGTATGATTAGGTAGGTATTTTATTTGTGTATATTAGGTTAGTATAAGTTCCATTGATTCATGTATATTCACCATGAGAAGGTGGTTTGAGTAAATTTAGACTAAGGACATCCTATAGAACGTCAAAATAAAAGTCATGTCAACAACAATTAGTGATGTGGAAAAGTGATGAATAAAAAATAAGGTGGCATGTAAGATTTAATCCACATGCACCAACTACCTACCTACCTATTCTATAGCACCTCAAATCATGATGACATGTAAGTTGGCACACATGATAACAACATGCTCATACGGGCTAATTTATGTGTGAGAAAATCAAATCTTTTCCCAAGTTGATTTCACTAAATTCTCAAATACCATGTTATCATTGCTACAGATTATGTCAGTAACTACTAAGAAAATGTTAATAAATAAAGTGTTTTGAATCTTTCCATTTTTACTGTGAGTTGTGCCACTATTTTTTTCACCTACAAGACTTTCCCTTACCTCTATATCATCGATACAACCACCATGGAACAAAAAAATAGGTCTAAACTAGATTCCATAGAAGGGTTAATGAAGGATGATATCTCCATAGTTGTATTTAAGGAAGCTGTATGGCTTCCTTTTCTATAGAAATTCTAAGTATATGATGAAGATTTGGTCAAGGAATTCATAGCACATGAAAAAAGACTCCACCAAGTTTAGGGCATCAAAATCCTAGTTTCCATCAGAGTAATTAATGAAATCTTCAGAATCGCTAAAGAAGGTAAGAGGTTGTTGGAAAATAATCCCTTTTATTCAGTTGATTACATAATTTAATGGTGATCAATAATTATTTGTAACATTTATATAATATTACCAAGGGAAGGCTAAAGGTGTTAATAGGGAAACCTTGTCAGGACCCTAGAGGTTTGTTGCCTTTTGGGCCATTAAATACTTTATTTTTGAAGGAAAATGTAGTGTTTTGGGTTGTGAATCCATGAGGATCATCCTTAATCTAAAATATGGAAGACAACAGACCCAACACAGATTCAACCTACCATTGTAATGGTATGGGGCTATTTAAATTTTGGCTACCAATAACTCATTTCTAATTTGCCACCATGGACTAATTCATTTTATCATAAAACATTTTATACATCAAATCTAAGTAACATGGGAGACCTTTTGGGGATATAAAACCAACAAACCTTCAACACCTCCTCTAAAAGCCTCTAAAGAAACACCAAGTCCAAAAATAAAATCAAAAGATTTTGTATACACATAATAATTTTTACTTTTATTGATTACTGATACATTGTATCTTATAGGAACCTATCGAGTCTCAATTTCTCTGAGTGCATGCCTTAAGGGGTACACTAGGAAAGGGGTGGGTAGACCATCGATGCTTCGTAAGATTATCATTCCTTTTCCTACTTTCCATCCACACTCTATCCTCCTAAAACCATTGAATCCAAGCTTATTCTTCTTAGTCTTACCTATTTCCATCATTTGTTATACTTTATCCTTCTTTTCTTGCCTTAGCACCTTATTTACCTATCGGTTGTGCTAGGTTAACTAAGTCAACCTAGCACAGTTTCAAGATTTTTTTTCTCTTTTGGTTTTTTGGCCTCTTGGTTGACCTAACACATACCTAGAGAGTTATCCCCAAAAATGTGTTAGGTTGAATAGGTCAACCTAGCATAGCTAATGTTCTCAAATGTTTTTAGGGAAAGTTACTAGTATATATATAAGGTCATTTACCACCATTTGATAAGAGCCAAGAATTAAGTGAAGAAGTGTGAACAAACATCTGCCTATTGACCATTCTACTTGGGGAATAAAGATTTAGGGTTTAATATTTTTTTGGGATCTCCAATCTTGTCTTGTAGATAAGTATTTTCAATGCTTGGATAGGTTGTGTATCCTCAAGCTGATTTATCTTAGTTATCCTTACATACCATGATAGTCTCTTGCAAAGCACCTTGGCCAAGGGGGAGATTGAGGTTTGACAAGTTCATCTTCAAAGGTAAGCATTCCTAACTTTATTCCTCCTTTGTAAGAGTAGATAGATATTGCATTTGTATTCTTCTCTTCCATGTATTAGGATTCTATATACATTGACATGAGTATATTTCTTTTATACATGTTTAGTTTAGTTGTTTATTTATTTTGTTTCTAACCCCCATTTTGTGCCACAAGTTTTTGTGTGCACTATATTAGATTTAATTTTATTTTTATTAGATTAGTGAATATTAAATCATAAGACTATTTTAGGGTTGTTATGCAATTTTGTTAGACTATAGTCTTTGGAACCCTATCTCGCATGGTATGTTATGACAAGTGATCCCCTAATTAGGTTTAGTGGATCCTCACATTGGTCATGTTTTTGTTTAACAATTATATGCTCCCCAATCGGAAGTGTAGGTGTGCTCTATCCCATCCAATCTAGGATTGATTTATGTAAATGGTGTACTTTTGATTATATACATTCTGGTAAACCTAATGTGAATCAAACCCTTCCAAGATTTATTTCACTTATATAATTTTTATTCATCATTATTTTTATCATATTTTTACTATGTTGGATTGACCATGTCGACCCAATTTATTCATCTCTGTGCATAGGTTTGTAGGAATAGGTAACTGGCTTAACCAATTCAACCCAGTATACGTTTTAGAACTTAAAAAACTCTATTTAAATAATTGGATCAACCAACTTGAACTACTACAATTTTTGCCAATTTTTAGACTTCATATTCAATCGACTAGGTTGAAAAGGTCAACCTAGTATATTTAAACACTTTTTTAGTAGTATATGTATTGTTTGGTCAATCAGCTCAACCAAATTTATAAGATTTTGGTAGTTTTCTCCAAGGTTATTGATCAATAATATTCTCTTTTTCATCTCTAAATCATTTTTGTGATTTTATACTTCTTTATATCTTTCTATTTCTATACTTTCCTTTCATAGTTTGTAGTCTTAAAAATTGCCTCTACATGGTGAACTAGGTCGACCCTGTGGACCTAGTTCTATGTTATGTTTGTTTTGAAATAACTAGGTTGACCTGACTAACCTAGTTCATTTTTAGACTTTACTTCCATAGTATAGGTTCGACCCTATCAACCCTGTTATGTATGATTATCTATATATTTTCTCAACTATACCTTATTTCAAAGTTAGAATTAACCATATATGTTAATCACATCTTTATTTTCAGTTGTTTACATGCTTAGAATAGTTCATATAATCTAATTAAGGGATTTTAAATTAATCACTTAGTTTCATTATATCTATTCTTTTGTACAAATGGCCAAACCACATAAACATCAACAAGCATTTAAACATTACCTAGGCCAACCTACTTGTATTTCATCACCAAGGGGGAAGATGCTCTGGTTAAGTATAAATCATGTTTAATGGTATATTTTGGCTAAGCACCTAACACCCTTATATTTTAGTGTGTGAAGTGAGGGGGTAAGCCCTAATACCAAGCTTGTATCATTACCACTATAGTCCCTTTCATCCTAAACTTACCTAAAACTATCCTTAGATTGTTATCTAGTACCTTAATTATAGCTAATTTTTCTTTACATTTAAAATCATTCTTAATAATATAATCAAAATTCTAGGTTAACCAAGTAGCTAACTTTACTTTAAATTTGTTTGCTTGTTCTTTGATCAATTATGTGTGAAAAAGCTTATATTAACCAACATTAGTACAAGATTTTGTTTTATGTGCATCAATAGATTGGCCAGTGTCAATTAGATTAGCTATTTGTTTTTATTTTAGTACTTACTACTTTCTTACATTACTTGCAATTATCTTACTTTAGTTCATTACTTGTTACCAACTTTCATTTCTTCCCTGTTTGCTGTGCTAGGTGGACCCTGTTAATTTAGTATATTTTTTAGCCCCTATACACTATGCTAGGTCAACTTGGTCAACCTAGTGTTATTTATAACACCTTTAACTTTTTATACTAATCATTATTCACTAAATTGGGTTGATACTATGGACCCAATATAGTTTTACAATCCCTATTTTGCACTAGGTCAACCTAGTACTATTACTAGACACTTTCTAATCCTTTGCTTTCTCATCTTGTCTCTTTTCCTTTTAGCATGGACTCTATATTTGGTGATAACTCTAAAGTTTAGTTAATATACATGATGGAATTTACCAATCCTAATATGGTCTACCATAGAGAAAGTAAGGCTTCTTTTGTAAATGTTAGTAATGTTCATATTACAACCCACATAATGAACTATGGGACCCTTCCGCATACCTCTTTATAGCAAAACCCTCCTCTTCTCTTAAAGGATCAGCTTGAGTTAGAGTGTACTCATGAAATTATTTTATTTATTATAGAATTCTCTCAACATAGATGGAAAGATCATTCTACCATCTATAACCTCATTCTCCTACTCCCACTTTCTCAATGGGATTTGGGGGTATTAATTTCTTTGCTTCTCAACCTCTTCCTTCAACCTTGAATCTTTCTTATACTATGCCATATTCTTCTTTAGCTTCTTTTACCTCCATTCCTAATATCTCAACTAAAATGGTAGGTTTTACATCTAGTGGTCCTCTCATAAGATCCACTATCCTTAATCCATCCACTAGTTCATCATTTTATACCCAAGGCACTCATTCTTCTAGTGCTTCTTCTTCTCAACTGTTTACTAGAATGCTTCGCAAAAAAATTTTGCCAATAGTTCCTCAAATTCTCATAGTTATTCTCAAGCTTATATCAACACTAATAGTGGTACCTAAGCTACTAATACCAACACAAATGCCAACACTACTTCTAATAACACTAATCAAACTCATCAACTATTGTTGCAAAATCTCAATAAAATGAACACAATTTAAGCTCAAAATATGAATTAAATGATGAGAATGAAAAACCACCTTCTTAATCTTTAATCCTATCCTCAACCAATGGCTTGAGGCACACATAACCAAAGTGTTCATCCTCTTCCTATTTGATATTCTCAAGGTAATCTCATTCCTCAACCTCTATTAGTCAACAAAGCCATAGATCATTTATAAAATGAACCTCTTACTAAATAAATTTATAACATTGATATTAGAGGTATAACATTGTTTCATGTAAATTTTTACTTTAAGTTCTAAAAAAGAGAGAAAAGAAACTCGATACGGTATGGTTGAAAAACTAGTTTGCTTGTGTGTGCATTGAATTAGAAGATTGTGAAGAACTCCTCTTTGGCTTTGGAGGAAGGCATATAGATAAGAAAGCACTAAAGAAAACTTATTTTTTAGATAGATAGTTGAGTGGATTTCCTAGAAATAGTTATATCCAAGAAGTGAGATCTTCCTTAGGGGTTGTCAATCCACATGTTTTAAATAATTAAGTTCACAAAACTAGAAATAAGGTACTTGCATCAATAATCAAAAGGTGCTAAAATTGAACACAAGAATGCTTTCTTAGAAAATAGAATATAAATGATTGAATTAATGATAAACTAATTAATAATAGTGATAATGGGTTGGGACATGATTTATAAAATCTAAAAGAGGTTTATGGAAAAGCAAGAACACAAAAAATAGGTTTGTTTGAGGGTAGATGGGTGAAAATATCTTACTAGTTTTCACTACCATAATGACTATCGATGGTTAGGGTGATTATCAGTAGTTAAGGTGAACATTGGTGGTTAAGCTAACTATCAGTGGTTAGGGTGATTATCATTAGTTAAGGTGAACATCGGTGGTTAAGCTAACTATCAGTGGTTAGGTAGACTATAGGCAATTGAGTCAACTATTAATGGTTATTGTGTGAGTTTTGGGTTGTTAATTGATAAATAAATGATCTAAAAGATGGATTCTAAGAGATGGGCAAGGGATATGCTAATTTTGAAATGGAACAAAGTAAATGAATATTAACAAATAAGTACTTATCTTAATAGAAGTTGATTGGGTGAGTGTTTGAATAAGTTAACTTGTTGGTGGAATTTGACTTGAATATGATAGAATAATGATACTTGAGAGGTTGTTTGAGAGGTGATGGTGAGTTAGCTCTCAATGTAATGATTAAATTGTTAATGACACTAATGATGTTGATACATTGATTTACCTAAAAAAACTCCTAAATCGTTCAGCTTTTGATTTTTATTACAGATGGATTTTTATTCTAGGCTCTTCTCTTCTTATAGACACAAGCAAGACATGGAAGTCAAGGTACAACTAGGCCATATAAATACAACTTGTCTATGAAAAGGCTTGTAACAAGATTTAGATGAGCTATATTTAGAAAATCTCAATGGATGATTTACATTATTTTGGTTAAGGAGGTGTGACCTAAGCATCAATGGTCAGGGTTTCCCAAGGGTGACCATTCATGGTTAGGTCCCCAAAAGAAAAGTTTTTGAAGGCCAAGTTGATTCAGTTTGTGAAACTGACTACAGCTAAACTTGGTTAGGCCAGATTAGTCCCAAGAGGGTCCTAGGTAGGTCTAGGGGGATTTTTGACATTCAAAATCATAGTGTATAGATTTTTGGTATCTATATTTTTTCCCTTTTTGTTGTGTGGCTGGTGTGAATGAGCTGTAAAAAAAAAAGTATGGGAAAGAGGTTTGGTTGCCTCAAGAGAGGGAAGAGGTGTTCCCCCTCAAACTAAGAGTTGATGCAATGAAACTAAAATTGGATCAAGGTTTGATAAATGGTATATGGTGAGTCATGAGGTGGTGAGACAAGGTTGGGCATTTGAAATGCAAACTTGTGCACAAAATGTGACTAAGTGTGATTAGTCAATATCATGCAAAAACTAAAGTTGCCAATGTTGGTAAAAATAAGGGCTAGTGTTAGAAGTACAATTGATAGGGTAACTAGTCCATAATGTTAGTCATAACTGATCGAGTGACTCTATAAGTCATCTAGATAGGGTCGGTGTTGGGCACAACTATCCAAGGTAAGAAGAGCTCCTACAAAATAACATGATTGGTTAGGTCATGCATAAGGTAGTGTAAATTTAAAAATTCCAACATGGCAAGGTGGTTTATGTGGTTAAATGGACCATGCAAAGCTGTCATAAAATGAACTAGTAGTCATGGTCAAAAATGTCTAGCATCGAGGTGGGTGTGGTCCAATGAGGGGTAAAAGAAAGGTAATCTCTAGAATTTCAAGTTCTGGTTGAAGTGAGATGAAGTGATCACTAAGGTCAAGCACCTAGGTGGGGGGATCTAAAATTTAAAATATTAGGGGCCCTAACCATTGATGGTCTGTGGTCTTAGGGTTGACTATCAACAGTCATTTTGACTGTTGATGGTTAAGGAAAACCCTAAAAACCCATGGATAAAAAAGTAATGTGTGAAATTCTTTTTACCATTTTGACTTTGGCATTTTACTCTCTAGGTGAGTTATGAATTTGGCATTTTGTGTTTGACCATGAAGAGAATTAGAATTGGTGGGGCTGGTGTACTTACTATGGTAGAGGTTTGATTGGTTGATCGAGTGCTTAAGGTTGACTAAGAGTGGAGTAAATGGAGGGTGGATGAGGATGCAATCATATGGGTAGACAAGGGATTCAACCATGAAAATGCTGACAAAATGAGGTAAGGATTATTGTAAATTTTATAGCTTAATGGAATTTGTTAGTTTAAAAGGTAAATTTAAATATAGTAAAATAGTGGGGTAGGGGGTTTGAAAACTATTCTAAGCCATGATGCTCTAATGTCCATGTTGATTTAAATTGAGAAAAGGAATGGGTGAAATTGAGAGTAGAATGGTAATTTAGGGTGATAATAGGTTGTAGGTGAGTTATAAGGGAATGTTTTTGTTGTTGTGAGGTATTTTGGAAGTTTTGAAGTTTCAAGGGTTTGAGGGTTTCACCATCAATGGTCACACATAGTGACCATCAATGTTTAAACCTAATTATCGATGGTCAACCCTAGGGAAAAGTACCCCTAGGGGATTGTCAATTATTTAAGGAACTATCGACAGTTAGATGTTTTAGCTTGATTTTTATTTTAAAACAAAAATGTGAAGTTTTGTGAATTTTTTGTTAAAATTTTTAAGGTTTTATTGAGGTAGGTTAAAGTCTTTAATAGTTATGTTAAGTGGTGGAAAATTTTATATACAAGTTAGGTTTGATGAGGTGGTTAAAAAAGTGTTTGATAAGTATAACAAAGTGCTAGAAATCCTATGTGGTAAAATAACATGTTAGGGTTGATTTTTAGTAGTTGCAATGAAAGTTGTGTTGAATAGGAAAATTATTGGTTATAGAAGTATGACGTTAGGATGTGTGTGGATATAATAGAGGTGTAAGTGTAGGAGGTAACATGGTAGATGTGATGGGGTAGTTTAGAAGAGGTCAAAAAAGGTAGGTGTAGGTTGGTGCTTAGCATGAGGTGGAAAACTAAGTGTGTGCGCTAATGTGACTGTTTTGTAGGCACATGAGTAGATCTAGATGTAGGACTAAGTCCCAAAGATCTTCATAGAGGTCCATGATGGTTTGATAGATGATGAGTGGCATCATATGGAATAGGTTGGTTGTGGGGCCATGAGGCATTATCAACACTTGCTATAAGATGTAGTTATGATCATGGCACTCATTGAGAGGTGGGATCTATCCATGAACACATTTGTGTTGCCTACTAGAGAGATGAGCATCCTACTAGAGTATGTGCATCAAATCACATGATTATCAATTCATGGAGACCTAATCTACCATATAGAGAGTGAGTAGTGAGACTATTACATGGATTGGATTTATGATGAGGATATGGAATAGGTGAGATTTCATGTGGGTGGTATGTAATATGGGCCATTATACCAGAGTGCACTAGTGGATAAGTGCCTATTGATAATGTTGATGGGTATATCCTACTTTTCCCTTCTCTATTCAAGTAGCATCTTCCTTCCATATATACTTCTAGGGGTTTTAGGAGAGATGTTACTAGGGAGGACCATAGTTGGGTGGGTTCCCATTTTGTTAGTGCAAACCTACATGGAGCTTTGGGCTTTCTATGCACACATGTGGTACATGATTAGTGTTGGGTTCATACTTCACTAATAGGCATATGAGCATATTATAGTACTTAGACCACTATGGCTCCCATGGGATGGCTTTGCACCTACAAACTATAGGGTAGGCTTTATGTGATGGAGAGGTGATTTGGCACTGACAGGGGCTAGTGGAGGTGCCTGAGATGGCTTGGTGGTTGGTGATGTGGGATGGAGACCTTACTTGAGTTGGTCAATTTGGGTAGGCTACAAGTATCACATGTTATCACTATAGAGATGGTGGTGGACATATGGGAGACAAGAGGGTGTGATCGAGCTCATCCTAGTTGGTAAGGTGCAAAGGTAGTTTAAATTATTATAGGGGATCCCTCCAAATTTTTCTTGATATAGGAGGGAGGATGTTGAGTTTTTACTCCCAGAGCTATAACCAAAGGACTTTATCTTGGACCATGAGGAGTTACCCATAAGATCTCCCATCAATAATGTTGGTGAGGAAAATGGATATGTGGTTTGATATCAGGTTAGATATGTAGTTGTTGATTTTAGGTCGAGTGATGGGGGATAGTAGCCCATGGATGTGGACCTTATAGGGGAACCAATATAGGATGGTTAGGTGGTAGTAGCACTAGTATTAGCATAAGCCCAGATCATAGGTTTATAGGGATAGGTGACCACCTTATAGACTTAAGTTGTCACCTCAAAGGGGTAGGTTACAATGTTAATAAGCGAGCATGATTTAGAGAGGGCCTTCTTGATTTAGTGACTCAAGAGAGAGATTCTTTGAGATAGGGGAAGGAGTAGCCATAGCAGCAATAGGAGGACAACTTGACATAGTGCCAAGGACATGGTATCTAGCCATTGTTAAGGAGCTAAGGTACTATAAGGCGATGGTATTGGCATAGTTTCTTAAAACATTGAGATATAGGGAGTATAGGACCAGTTTGGTAGGGGGTCCTTCGATGGCTACTCCAAGATAATGGGCCTCCATAGTAGGCTAGGAAAAGACACTAGGGGACTACTACTAGATGCGAGTATAGGTGTAGGTATAGGTGCAAGTGTAGGTAGGGCCAATAGTAGTGGTGCCCTAGGAGCATGATTTACACATGTTTTGAAATGTTTGTAGAGATAGGCATACATTAATTTGATATTGGCCTATGTGTTGATACAGTGAGATGTACATGTTTTGAGAGAGAGTTTACACATTATTACATGTATTATTTATGATGACATGATGTATATGATGATGTGTATGGTTTATGATGTATGTTTATGGTTCATGGTTTATATGCTAATATAGTTTTATATTTTTATGTTTATGGTTGATGGTCCATGGTTTCATGCATATGCTTTATGAGATGTTGACTCATTAGCTTAGGCACATGATGTTTAAAATATGGTTACGATGCTCTAATTTTGTTCATGGATATGAGAAGATGTGTTATGGATGGATATACGTCATATAATGATGTAATCATAATGACTTTGTTAATGCTTATGTTGATGTGGTTTACATGAGTTGATGTTATAAAATGTATTATGGTAATGTTATGGTAAATGGATAGATAGGTAGATGATATATGATATGTTTCATGATGTTTTGATCATTGATTTTATTTATGTTCATGATCAGGAATGGTGTAACTAAGGTTGATTATAATATGACATACATTCTCATGATGTTTTAATGGTAGATGGATAGGATGATGTGTATGCTATAATGTGATGTAATGAGATTTCATGGTGGTTTGATAATAGATAGATAGATGATGTGGTTCATGGATGTAGTTTATAAGGTTACGCTTTTGATTTGATATTTATTGTGTATGATCATGGAGATAAAATGTGAGTATGGTTAAAGATGTAATAATAATACATAAAGTATGTAGATAATAAACTTAAATGTAAGGAAAGTGATAAAAAGCATGAGAGGTATGTCTACATGAACCAATAAAAGACAAGAAAAGGAATGTAATGCCTTTCATTGGTGAGGACAAAAAATGAAACCTAAAGTTGGATTATCCTAGTGAAAATAAGCCTTTCAAATGCTTCGCATTAGCATGCTTAGGTTCATAAAGGGGTATCTTGATCACATTGTGTTGAGTAAGCTCATAGTCCCATGCATATGATATTTAAAGGGAGGATGGGTGAAACTAAAACCTTTGTGTGAAACTAGCATGCCTCTTATGTAGGCTTATGAGAGGATAGTATAACCAATCCTATGCTCATATATAAAGTGTAGATTGATTGATGTGGGAAGTCTATTGAGGAGAGCCAATTGTGGCTTTCCAAGATTATTGCTTTTATGAGAGTTGATTGCTATATTTATCATTATTGTTTGCTTTTGCTTATGTATTTTTCACTAATTTTTATTATGCTTTAGGGTTGGGGAAGTTGATTGATACAAGAAGCTTCCAAGAAATTGCTAGCTTTAACAATTGCTTCACTCAACCATCCTTCAAAGGAGAGGTTTAAGTTTATGTGTTTAGTTCAAATGCTTTTGATATCTATCCTTTGAGGGAGTAGTCCACCTTACATATTTGAAATTTTGAATAAGTTTTCAATAGCCACCCTTCAAGGGAGCAGTATGCAAATGCTAAGAATGACCCATGACTTTTTTTACTTTGATATTGGTTTTGATTTTGTTTAATTTTTCTTGACATAGACTTACTTATACATGCTCAAGGGGTTAATTATATGAAGGAAAGACTAAGAGATTAAGAAGTTTGTATAGGTGAAAAGAACATTAGTGAACAATCACCATGGGATCTGATATTGAAGAGCAATAGGAAGTACCATGAGGATCATGTCATGGGTGGAGATATGGTCCCCATAGTTCAAGATTAGGCTATGACTATGATGGATAATCACATGATTCAAATGTAGTTGATTGACCCTAAGAAGAGGGAAATGAATGTGGATATGGGGGATGAGATTAAGTTAGACAAATGGTGATTGTGACCCCTCTTTAACAAAAAAGAGGACACAGATGTAAAGTATTGAGAGGCTCAAGTTTTGGTTTGCCTTCAAAAGAGGACAAATGATAAGCTCTTGATCCATACTTATGGGTTATGATGTAGGGTCCAAGCCAATTGAAGGTGAATTTTCCCCTTTTAGTTTTCTCCATATTAGTTACATGTTGATTTTCCTTGAGAATGAGATCTCTAACATTTAATTCTTACACTTTCAAGTATTTTTTATAAGCATGCTTGATTTTTTCTTGATATGCACAAAGATGGGAAAGACTGGCCAAATGACACTCATCAAGTAGCTCAAGTTGGGATAAATTTTATTGATGATAATCATCTTCCAAATTAAGGTCATGTAAAGATATTTGAAGAGAAGGTATTTGGACTTCAAGAGGCAATATAGCCTCAGCTCAAAATACTAGAGAACAAGGTGTAGCACCTGTAGGGGTTCAAATGTTAATAAGATATTCCCATAAAGTGAAAGGGATGTGCAAGTGCCAATCCTGACCTAAGGCACTAACTATTTTGGTAAGCATGTTGTTAAGGGTTTTTTTAGAGGCCTTAGCTTATCCATTTACTTATGGGTGATAAGGTGATGAGAAGCTTAGTTTAATTCCAAATACCTCACAAATACCTTGAACTTGTTCTTTTTTAAGGATTTTCCATTATCAATGATTATTTTATGGGGAACACCAAAGTAGTAGATGATGTGATGGGTAATAAATTTGATAATATTTTTGGTTTTTTTCAAGATAAGAGGAATAGTCTCCACCTATTTGGTGAATAATCCGGTCACAGTGATGATAGAATGGTGTTACTATGAAGAGTAGGGGTTAATTTCACTAATAAGGTCCATACCCCATTATGAAAAAGGCCAAAAGTTGATAACATGAAGGCTATGGCTAGGTACATGGTGAAAATTAGCATGTTATTAACACTTGACACACTTTTTCACATAATCACAACAGTCTTGGCTAAGGGTAGGCCATCAACCCAAGTGGAGGATGAATTTAGCCACAACAAGTCCACTAAAGTGGCCCCCATAGATACCATCATACATTTCCTTGATAGTGTGAGAGGTTTTTAGACTATAGAGGTAGTAAAATAGGAGACCATCAAAGCCACATTTGTAAATAATTCCTCTCATAATGGGATAACAGGAGGTGCTTTGGATGAATGCTTGATGGACATTTCTAGAGAGACTAGAGGGAACAATGCCAAGGTTAAGGTAGTTGAAGGTTCGCTGATACCAAAGGTCAAGATGGATCCATTCTACATTGAATATGGTTAGATTATTTGACTTGACATAGGAAGGTTCAATAAGGCAATGGAAAATGACTGATAGCTTGGAGTCTAAGGGTATTGATGGGATTTGAGAGGCAAGAAAAGCCATGATGTCATCAAACTTATTGGTAGATCATGGGGTGGTTTGAATATGGTAGTGCTCAAATGATGCTAATAGTTTTGTAACTAATTATTTGTACAGCTACAAAATCTCATTCTTACACTGGTAGATGTCATTAACTTAATTGAAAATAAGTTAATAGTCACCAAAGATGTTGAATGTTCTGACTCTTGATGTTACGGTAGTTTGGAGACCTATTACTAAGGATTCATATTCAGCCACACTATTGGTACATTCAAAGTTGAGTTTAAAAGAGAGACAAAGTGGGTCACTAAGAAGGGGGATAAGGATGATACCAGCTCCCCCACCACACTGACATTTAGAACCATCAAAAAATATGGTTACATGATTAGTGAAATCCGCTTGGGATTGGCTTGTGAAAGACTCATTTGGAAATTCAAGAGGAGGTTGGTTGTCTCTTAGGGGTGTGTAAACCAATTGGTCTATAATGATTTAACCCTTAATTGACTTATACTGGAGGAAATCAAGGTCAAACTTAGCTAAAATCATGATCTACTTGGTTAGACATTAGTTTTGGTATGGCTTGGAGTGCATGTACTTGAGTGGGTCGGTATTAGTTATGACAAATTTTTTGTGGTTAAGAAGGTAGTGGAAAAGTTTGGTGGCCATGAAGACTAGGGCCAAATAAATTTTCTCAGTATGAGTATACCAAGTTCTTTATTCTACAAGTGTGAAACTTATGTAATAGATGGCTTGATCTTTGTGTTATTCATCTCGATGCACAAACATTACCCCTAAGGAATGGTTAGTGGTAGAGATATAAAAGTAGAAATGTTGGTCATCCTTAGAGGGTGTGAGGATAGGTGGGGATAGGAGGTACTCTTTGAGTGTATCAAAGGACTTTTGACAATCAAGATTCCACTTTAAAGAGATATCCTTTTTCAAGAGGTGATGGAAGGGTTGACACCGATCAGAGAGATAAGAAATAAAATGGATAATGAATTGGAGCTTCCATTATAGACTATGGATTTGTTTAAGATTAGTTGGAGGTAGCATCTTGAGGATGGATTTAATTTTATCCAAATCTACTTTGATTCCCTGAAGGGAAATGATGAAGCCAAATATTTTTCCTTACAAGACCTCAAAAATACATTTCTTGGGATTGAGGTGGATGTGGTAACAAATAAGTCTCTCAAAGACAATCTTGAGAATGGATAAGTGGTCCTTGTGAAGTTTTAATTTTCTAATAAGGTCATCCATGTAGTCCTCAATGATTGTGTGGATAAGGTCATGAAAGATGTAGGTCATAACATGATGGTAGGTTACACCAAAATTCTTAAGACTAAAGGGCATGACTCTATAATAGAAAGTCCCCCATGGGATGATAAAGGAAGTTTTGTGTTTATCTTTAAGGGCAATCAAAATATGATTATAACCATAAAAACCATCCATGAGAGATAAAATCTCATAGCCTACTGTAAGATCAAAAAGTTGGTCAATGCTAGGTAGAAAAAATTCATTCTTTGGGTAGGTGAGGTTGAGGTCACAAAAGTCCACATAGATACATAGTCCCCCTATGGTTTTAGTGACAGGTATGATGTTTGAAACCAACTAGGGATAATCAAAGGGTAACATGAAGTCAACAGAGAGGTAGTATTAAAGCTCTTCTTTGACAAGGAGGGATATGTGAGGATGTATTCATCAAAGTTTTTGTCTAATAGGTTTGGCTTCATGATTGGTTATGTTATTATGGGTGGCAATGTCTAGGTCAATATCAAGCATGTTAGGATATGACTAAGTGAATGTAATGCTACAGTTCTGGAGGAAGGTAGAGAAGTCTTGAAGTTCCTTAGTGGTGAGATATTTCCCAATTTTTACAACATGAGGGTTTCCTAAAATGTCAATGTCAATATCCATAGTGAATTCATTCAACATGATTGAGGTTTCTAGAGGTAAATATTTTGGATGGAGGAATCAAGTGCACCAAGGTAGGTGAGAATAGAATCATCATCCTAGCACTAAACAATATTTATGGTAGGATATTCTTCTCCCACAAGTTTAGGATTGGTAAAAGGGATGAATAAGGGTGCCCCTTCTTTTTGATAAGTTAGGGGGTTGAGGTTGATCATGTTGATGGGGGAAAAAATTAGGTGGGATGATGTCTACATCCTCATACTCAAGTGTAGGGGACGTTGGTGAGGAAGGGGTTCATTATTCAACAATGATAGCAGAAGGTTGTGTGGCTTTCTTAGTATTAGGTAGAATGAAGCCAAGATCATGCTTCTTGTGAGGTTTTGGGTCTCAATTAAGATCAATGTGTCCAGGCCATACTCATATCATCCTAAATAAAACCCTTTCTAGGCACACCTATGAAGGTATACTTTGGCAAAGTCTAGGTTGTCTAATTAAAAGAAGGTGGAGGTGAGGTGAGTGGATGAGATGAAGAGTGTGAAATGGTAGTGTTAAGTGGCTTGTCAATTCCCTCATAGATGAAGTTGGTTTGATAGTTAGGAGGTCCCAAAAGAATAAAGAATCTAATGTTGGGATCATAACCTAGTTGATGGTTGAGTTTCCCATATTCTTAGGGAGTTTGGAAGGCATCAAGGGTGAGGAGATGGTATTCTCCAAGGGTAAGGTGTTGGAAGGTAGGTTCTAAGGGATTCGTGATGGGTATCTAGTCTATGGGTATATATGAATTGGTAGATGCCTCTAAGGAAGGGGAAGTAATGGCTGCATTCCTATAGTTGAGGGCTTGTTGGTGGATGCTTGGGGTGTTTTTATCAAGGGTAGGAGGATGCCCTTAGGTTAGTAGGTAATGTTTCATGTCATAAAAAGGCTTGGGTTAGCTTGTATGGTGACAACCTAACCATCATGTTCAAACTTGATAGAATGATAGAGGGTATAAGGTACATAACCCAAAGAGTAGATCCAAGGTCTCCCTAGTAGAAAATTATATTAAAATTTACCTTTGACCACATATAAAAGTTTAGGGAGTGTGTAAAGTCCTAGATAAATGTGGAGGATAATAATTCCCAAGGTAGTGGTCATAGTGTCATTAAAGGATCTAAGGATGGTAGAAGTTTTGAACATGATATTGTCTGACAATTTGAGTTGGTCAAAGGCATAAGAAGAGATGATATTGATATTGTCTCCCCCATCGATCATAACCCATTTGACATGGGTTTGGTTGATATGGGTAGTAATAAAGAGAGGGGGGTCTGGGTCCTCAAGGTGGATAGAAGGTATTTCTGTGTCCTTGAAGGTAACAAGGGTAAAGAGTTGGAGAGAACCTACAAAGGCCTCTATAGGTTGGGACTCTCCCAACCTAACCTCAATGCTTTTCATAGCCTCTATCATGGCCTAGTGATGGTGAGGTGAGGTGTAAATAAGCTCATAGAGGCTCATCTTAGTTGGGGTATAGTAGAGTTGTTTAAGAATGACCCTCTTGATGTATTCATAAGGGTTATCCTTATAAGTGCCTAATATGGTCACTTTGGGTTGAGCTAAGGATGAAGGGATTGGGATCTATTTTGGTCTAGGGTGAAGAGGTGGGTATGTCCATGGAATGGACACCTTGGCCTTCCTTTTATCCTTTTTTTGTGATTGTGTTACAACACTAATGGTGTGGATAGAGGGTAAAGATGTGATAGGAGTTTGGGTAGGTTCCCTGTCACTCTAAGGTGAGAGTGGGGGATTAGGCATGCTTTGGAAAATGGATATTGGGTGCATTGGTAGAGGGTTTGGGAGAAGTTCATCCATAAGAGGTCATCTTCCTCATAGATTTGATGGATAATGGACCTAAGAGATTGTAGTTCTTTATGTCATGCCTAGGTGTCCTATGATAAGAACAAATTTGATGATCATTATACCAAGCTAGTTTCAAACCAAGAGGATTGAAAGGTTTGATAGGAGGTAAAGTGAGGAAATAGGCTTGTGATAACCTTTGAAAAATGGTTGCATAGGATTCAGCCAAAGGTGGGAAAGGTCTAGAGGATGTGGTTTTGGTTGGTAAGCTAGGTGATTTAGTGATAATGGGTTTGGTGAGATGGGGTTTAGGTAAGGTGGTATTTTTAGTTAATGGTTTTGGTTTGGGCATGCTTGTGGTTGGAGTGTTCGAGGTTGATAGTCTGGCCTTTAGTGATTTGGGAACAACTAGCTTATTAAACATTAAGTGGGTTGGTGTAACCATCAGTGGTGGGTGGCATATGTTAAAAGGAGCCATTTTCTCAAGTAAAGTTGAGGGATGAGGTCCCAAGATGGAAGGAAGGTGGAAGGAGGTAGAGTCCTAGCCATATGGCCTTTCAATGGTTTCACCTCTTTAGTTGTTTTAGGTTGAGGCTTAGGTATAGGTTCAGATGTGGTTAATTCCACTCTTAGAGATGGGTGGACCAAACTCTATGTAGGAAAGGCACTAAGATTTGTGAAGGGTTTGGTTCATTATTTGATTACTTGAGATATGATTACCTTGGTTGATTGAGAGGGTGAAGGGTTGGAAAAAGTTCTAATTAGTTTAAGAGAGGGTGGATAAATGATAGATTGGTTGGTTAAAGGTGTGTCTAAAGGTTAGGGCTTTTTGATGTAAGGGAACCCTAATTATTGCTAGAAAGTGGTTTGATCCATATCCAATTTTAAGGTAAATTCCAATTTTTAAACTAATGTAGATAAAGGTTTGTGTACTATTCTTGATCCTTGGGTAGTGGATGCAAAGGATGGACTTGTAGGATAGGGAGGATGAGTGGTAGTTTGGTCTATTTCCTTGAGCGAGGGATATAAGGTTGAAATAGGTGGTTTCTACATGAGAGATGTTAGTGATGAATTTTCTCCTTTAGGGATAATGTCCATAGGAGTAGTGGTTTGTTTGGTTGTTAAGGGAGATGGTAAATTAGTAATGGTTATTTGTTCATATATGCTAGTTAAGGTGGTATTTGATGATTCCAAAGCCTCTATGAGTGAATTTAGGGAGAAAGGAACCTCCTTGATTTGGGTCTTCGAAAGAGGGGAAGGTGACTCCACCACCTTGATAGATGAGATGGGGGAGGAGTAGGTAGATTGGATGCTCGAGTCTTCATGGATGAGTGTATCAAGGACCATATTGACCATGTGGGCATCATGGGATTATTCGATGTGTGTGTCCTCACTTTTGATAAGGGCATGGTTGGGAAAAGGTTTCCTAAAGATGTAAAAAGCTTGATTTTGGGGGGCATTGGGGTTATCCAAAACGAGTTCCCCCTTGTCAATAAGGCTTTGAACCACATTATTGAATGTATTACATCAGTTGAAGTCATGTCTATTTACTTAATGAAAATCACAAAGATCATTCGAATTGTATTAAGCAAGTGTAGGATAAGAAGAATCAAATTGTTGAGAAGGTTTGATGGGGGGAAGCTATATGAGGTTATCTTTTAGTAGTTTCTATGGGACTAAGCCATAAGATTCTCCAAGTGGAGTGAACTATTTTTGGGTGCTTTGATTTGGATTCCTTGTGTTTTGGTTTGAGGTAATGGGAGAATTTTAATGATTGGCATTGGGTGGATGGGTGGTTTTAAGTATAACTGCATTCGCAGTTCCTTTGTTCTTGGTTCTAGTATTGGCTTAGTTGCCTAGTTTGGAAGAAGATATTCCATTAGTCTTAAAGGTAGAGTTATTGTTTTGTAACTTCAATTTACCCTCATTTATGGCTCAATCTTCTAGATTATGTGCCATGGTAAAAGCTTCATCAAAAATTTTGAAGCTTTGGAGATATAGTTAGAAGAAATATGGTTGACACAAGCTCGAGCAAGAAGATCTATAAGTTTAGGTTGAGGCAAGGAAAATAAAAGTTGACTAATCAAGCTTCTCTAATGGGCGATGAAATTAATAATGGACTCATCATCGAATTGTTAGATAGAATAGAGGTCGGTGATAGAGACCTTGGAAATGTTAATGAAAAAGTGATCCAAGAAGACCTTTGCTAGTTAGATGAAGGAAAATATTGAATGCCTAGTGATGGAAATATATCAGTCAAGTGATGGGCCAGATAAAGACATAGGGAAGGTATGAAGGAGAAGGGCATCATCATAAGCAATCATGTAACATACGTGTTTAAAATCACTAAGGTGTTATTGGGGGTCTTCCTTGCTCTAAAGTTTGGTAACTTTCAGAAGCTCCCATTGAGGAGGGTAAAGTCTAATGGGGACAGAGGGATGAATAGGTTCATTTAAAATCTGATCATAGGATAGGATGTTATGAGCCCCTAAAATGGATGACTCAATGTTTGTCATTTTGTCCATGAGCAACTTCATTAAGTTAGTTTGAGGTGGTGTGCCCAAGGGATCATAAGGTGCATACTAAGGTTGTGGTTGAGTGATATATTGGTAATTGGTTGGCGGTTGGGGAGCTACCACATATTGGAATGTGGATGACAAAGGTTGGGTAGGTGGTATGTAAGGGTAGGTAGATGATGGTTTTTTGGTAGTGGGTACATACCCTTGTGGGTTAGGGATGTATCCTAGGTTGGGTGTGATGGGTACCTATTGAGGGATTGTTGTAGGTTGGGTATGGGTGGTAGTTGGGTTGGTGAAAAGAGGTGAGGTAGTGACCTTTGTGCTAATGGGTGGTGAAGTAGATGGTAGAGGGTATAGATATCATCAAGTTTGGTAGGGGGTATTGATTAATAGTTAGGGTTGATATGGGTAAGGTTGGTAGTATTGATGGTAGGTGCTCCAATAGTGGGTAGAGTATGATGGGTTAGTGGTTAGGTTGTTCTTAAGGTGGGGGAATAATTAGTAGGGGCAAAAGGTGTAAGGGTAATGGTTGGTTGGATCAGTTAGTTTTCAATTGTGCCATCAAAAGAGTTAATATAAAAAGATACCTAGGTAGTCAAAGGTTGGGTAGTGACCATGGAAATAGAAACATCCCCCATAAGGTGGGATGGCATGCCATAAGGAGGATCCTAAGATGGAGTTGAAATTAGGCCACAGTGAGGGGAGGTGTTGAGGTAGTGATAGGAGGCAATCAGATTATTATCCAAAAAAGTGGTAAATTCCATGTCTTCCTAGGAAAATACTTGATGAAAATTAGGGATTCCAAATGGATGAGTTGAGTCTTCTACTTTAGATATTTACTCCATAGATGAGGGAGTATAAGAGGCTAGTTGGTCTAGTGATGGGTTCTGCTTCGCTAGGTCTCTTCATTGTTTGTGAGTGAGAACCATGCAAGAAAGGGGGAGAGAATACAAGAATAAACTCACCACTCAAACAAGAAGAAGATAAGAAATTATCAAGGCAATCAAGACACAAACTATAAAGTACATTAAGCTTAGAGGTTAGTTTTAATCTCGTTTTTGTCTTATGCCTTAGTTTATGAGAATGTGTGATACAAGTTGGCTTATAGATTAGCTACTATATAAGTAGTCTATGGTTAGTTTTGGGTTGTTTAGGTGATCAAAACAATCTATATTGGAATCAATACATGTCTTGGTATTGGGTCCTACCCCCTTACTTCACACACTACAATGATAAGGGTGTCGGGTGCTTAACTAATATATATTGATATCTAGATTTTATACTCAACTAGAGAGCTGAGTTGGTTCTCCTCTAAGTAATAACCTCTAAGTATGATTTTTATGAAAGGGTAAGGTGACCGCTAGGTGATGAAATCCTAGTTGGGACTTGTCTCAAATTGATTTGATGTTTAATTAATGAAAATTGTTTGGTTAGTGTGTGCAACAAAAGTGGTGCTATGATAAGATTATTATGATTTAATTCAAAGTGAACTAATGTTAAAAACAAGTAATGGATGCAGTTGATTTTAATCCCAAAAGAAATTTTATTTTCACTCATAAGCACAAAAAGAGAGAAGAGCATACAAATGCATAAAAAATATGAATAACGACTCTAGGTCCCACTGAGCATGCCAAAACATTTAATTTAAATTTTTGATTTAAGTTTTAAGAAAGAGAAAAGAAACTCAATACGGGTATGGTTGAAAAACCTATTTATTTGTGCACGTGTTGAATCAAAAGATTGTGAAGAGCTCCTCTTTGGCTTGGGAGGAAGACCTGCATATAAGAAAGCACTAAACTAAATTTGTTTGCTAGACAAATAGTTGGGTGGATTGCCTAGTGATAGCTAGATCCCAAAAGTGAGATCTTCCTTAGTGGCTATCAATCCACACATTTTAAACAATTAAGTTCACAAAAATGGAAAGAATGTATTTACATCAATAATCAAAAGGTACTGAAATTGAACATAAGAATGCTTGCTTGGAAAATAGACTAGAAATGATTGAATTAGTGATAAACTAATTAATACTAGTTCTAAGGGGTTGGGATATGCTTCATAAAATTTGAAAGAGGTATGTGGACAAGCAAAAACACAAAAAACTAGGTTTGGTTGAGGGTAGATGGGTGAAAACAACTTGCTAGCTTTCACTACCATAGTGATAATCGATATTTAGGATGACTATTAGTGGTTAAGGTGACCGTAAGTGGTCAAGTTGACCATTGAAGGTTGGGTAGATTGTCAGTGGTTGATTCAATCATCAATGGTTACGGTGAGTTTTAGGTTTTTAATTTCTAAATAATGGGATCCAAAAGATGGATTTTGGGAGATGGACAAGGGTTGGGATGATTATGAAATGGAAACAAAGTAAATGAATATTAAAAAATAGGTACTTGTCATACCAAAAGTTGATTAGGTGAGAAGTTGAAGCAATTAGCCTATTTATAAAATTTGACTTGAATTCGGTAGAGTAACATTACTTGAGAGCTTGGTTGAGAGGTGATGGTGAATCAGTTCTCAATGTAATGACTAAATTTTTAATTATGTTGATGATGATGATGATGTTGTTGATTGACCTATAAAAAATATTGAATCCCTAAGCTCTTGATAATTATTAAAGATGAATTTATCTTCCAAGCTCTTCTCTTATTATAGGCATAAGAAAGAGGTGGAAGTTAAGGTTTAACTAGGCCATATAAATATAACTTATCCATGTAAAAGCTCGTAAAAATATTTAGACAAGCTATATTTAGAAAAGCTCAATGGATGATTTGCATGATTTTGGTTGAGGAGGTGTACCCTAACCATTGACAGTTAGGGTTTCCAAAGGGTGAACATTGATGGTTACCCTGACCATCAATGGTTAGGTCCCCAAAATAAAATGTATCAAAGGCCATGTTGAGTTAGTTTGTGAAACTGATAATAGGTGAACTTGGTTAGGCTAGATTGGTGTAGATTAGTCCCAAGAGGGTCCTAGGTAGGTCTAGGGGGATTTTCAACATTCAAAATCATAATGTGCATATTTTTGGTGTCTACAAAAACCTATAATTTCTTACAATGGATCAACCAATCTTACCCTTTACCTCAAGACATTTGGAAATCTATACAAATATTGGGTCAAATTAAATACCTTTGCTGCTACCAAACTCTTAGCCAAAACCCTTACAAGTGATGCCTTAAATTGGTACAATCAACTTAAAACACACTCTATCACTAGTTTGGAGGACTTAGTAAATGCTTTAGTTCAATAATTTCAAACTAGTGATCTTCCAAAGAATACTTTGGCCCATTTCATCAATTGCAAACAAAGTAAAAATGAAACTGCCTAAGCCTTTATTAAGCGATGGAAGACATTGTCAAATAAATGTGAACATAAGATGATAGATTACAATCTCTTTCATCTCTTTACAAATGCTTTATTTCCTAAATTACAATATCGAGCCTATACCCTTTATCCACATACCTTGGAGGAAGTTATCGTTCAAGCCAAAAGATAATATTTCCTTATGCATCAATTCAAGCCATCCCAACCTTTTGCAAGCCCTCACCTATTAGTAAATAATACAAAATATAATATTACCAATTATGGTGTTACTAATTCATATGAAACCATTCACAATGTTCAATTTGTTATTCCTACCCCTTCTTTGGAACCAACTCCCTAATAACACACTAATCCTCATTTCTCAATAAATAACATTAATGCTCATAAGACTTTATCTTCAACCAAATTACTTAAACATCTACCTACGCCTCTCCCTCAAGATCTTGACCCTACTCGACCTATGAAATCATGGTATGATCCTAATAAGCTTTGTTGGTTTCATGCTAGCTAGGATCACTCTCACGATACTTATAGATAGCTTCATAATTTAGCCATGGACTTTCTTCTTCACCCAAATTTTGATCATGATTCCATTATTCGTAAGCATTAACAACCTATGAGATTGATTTCAAAGACTATAAATCACATGATAAAACTCAATCCTTAAATCCAAAAAAATTCTCATTTAGCTACCTATAAATACTCATTTCCTAATCATCAACCAATGTAAGAAAGTCAAGACAAGCCCATTTATTCCACCAATAACATAGAAAGTCTTGTTGAACCAAATTCTAAAGAGAATGTGGTTAGCATGACCAATATGTGAAAAGTGGTGGCTTTTATTGATTCACAACCTATCTACACTCCACCTTCCCATAAGACATATCATGTTATCCAAGATTCTTCTCCAACTCATTTGAATGAGTTATTTTAAAATCTTATTTCTTTTAACAATCTGATTTATGATTCCCCCTTGGATGACACATCTCATACTATTTCTACTTCTCTCCCACCATCTTCTAATACTAATGACAATCCAATTTATACTAATACTTCTTCTAAAATTCAAGATCAATCTAAACTAACTACTTCTTCATCACCAAATAATTTACAACCTTGTTCTTAACCTTCTCATTTTTATCAACATAATTTTCAATGCTCTTCGGATCCACCTTCCAAAGACCTTCTTAATCATCATGCACCTATATATAATAATTTCTTTGTGGGTTATGATGAGTAGGATCCCATTGAATAACTTACTAATCTTCCATCCCAAATACCTTTTATTAAACTCATAAGGACATCTCCATATCATAGAAACCACCTCATGTAGCTCTTATTCAAGATAAATATCCCTTTCCCTCCTCTAGTAGGACAGGAGGCTACTTTATCTGGATCTGAGGATAGTATCTTATAAAAATGTGAAGAGATGTCTATTGATGTTAATTAAACTCTAGACACTTCTCTTTCTTTATGATTTCCTATCGCATCTATTATTCTGAATGAGATCTTGCTTCACGCAAATGATCCACTATTATTTATTAGTTACCAAATAGGTGCTATCCAATTCAATCAAGCCTTAATTGACTAGGGTTATAGTACCTATGTCACCTCCCTTGATTGCATTAAGACTCTTCCAAATTCAATCTCAAGTCTACATGCAACATATGCCAAGGATATGATAGAAGGAAAATGGCTCCTTTAGGGTGTGTGTGGCTTCCCATTACCATCCCACCTATCACCATTCATATGAAGGTGATGATCTTAAACTTTCCCCTTTCGTATAATATTTTTTTTGGTAGGCTATGGACTCATCATATGCAATCCATCACATCCTCTACTTGCCAATGCATAAAATTTCCTCACAATGGAGCCATTTATAGGATTCAAAAAGACATTAACCCTTGGAATTTCAAACAATTCCAAGATCATGGTGTCTTTAAGATTCCTACTCTTGAACCTTTACCTAATTTTCCATTTTTTGAGTCACAACATTTCAAATTTCTTGTCAACTCAACCAGAGGTTAAAATGGGCATCCTGAGCTCATTGGTAACATTCCTCCCAACCATTTAGACTTTGATGACAATGAACCTGATGATATTAAATTAAAGATCAAAACTTTTGATCTCTCACCTCACCTCATCTCATAGCTTCTTTCTTCCTTGCAGCAAAACTTTTGATCTCTCACCTCACCTCATCTCATAGCTTCTTTCTTCCTTGCAGCCTCATTCTCATAAGCTTCCTTGCAATGACATTCTAGTAGTCATAACCAAGACTAAGAATTATATTCACCAAGATTCCTTCGATTACAAGGTCATCCTAACTTGTGTCATCAATATTCATACTCTAGATTATGATGATGATTATTATTTATATGATACTCTTTTAGGTGGTCTTGTTTAGGCCTGTGATGGTAGGATTATTTAAACTTCTCTTGTTTACTTGAGTCTTTTCATGCATCTCATCATTCTCTTTCTTTTATAATTTTTGATTCTTACATTTTTCCTCTTTATCATAAAATAGAGATGGATCTGATACCTCCAGTTTCTAAGGAACCACTTAAAACCATGCTCTTAGATCATGATATGACCAAACCTTATCACTTTACCATACCTTGGGCAGTCCTCCTTAGACCTTCTATGAATCCTGCCCCTCCTTTAGTAGGGCCAACTATAGTTAAGCATGTTCCTTTTTCCACTCTAGTTGGGCTTATTTCCTTTCCTAATATTGATGATCCTCTTCCTACATCTCCACCTAATGCTCCTTTTATTAAGATTAGTTCTACTCATTCCCCATCATCACCTTCCATTGATGATGGTTTGCTTTTGCTACCTAAGATGGCTCTTTTTACCACTAAATGGGCTGATGAGTTTTCTTCAGTTGCTTCAACTCCTATTTCACCTCCTTTCATGAGTGCTCCTAAAAACTACTCACAATCATAAATGTTACTTCCATGGGATAGATAATCACTCTTCTACCCATTATCATAAGTCATGAAAATAGCTTAATACCTTTTTTCCTTCTTCCCCATCATCAAATAAAGCCATACCTCCCCAGAAGGTACTTCTTGAATATTTACCTAAGTATGGTGAGGTATATTGTCTATGGCACCTATGTGGCATGCATCACACTAGTCATTACCACATTATTCAATAACATCATATATATCACCTTCTATCCATACCTGGACCTTCTACCATTCCTCCCATAGGTTGTTCCCATAAGAAGGTTCCCCCTTCTTCTCCCATGGCTCCACCACCAGTGGTTCCATCCCCTGTTATGGTCCTTTCACCACCTTATGTGCCTCCACCTATGATTCCTTCACCTGTGGACCCTTCCTCACCTATGGATCCTTTTCCACCCATGAGTCCTTCACTTGTGGATCCTTCTCCACCTGAGATTCCTCCTTCTCCCATAGATCCTATTTCCATGCATTCTCCTGACCAGTCTTTGCCTAACTTTCCTCAGCACTATCCTTCAAGCATTCATAATTTTTTAGTTGAGGAGATCAAGGGAAAAGTATTTTCCCAATATTCACTAAAGATTGATGAGACATTAACAATAGTTCGATTATAACTTCATAGAGACTTATTTGATGTATTGGATAATGTATGTGGATAGATTTACCAGTATTTATGAGCATATGCATGGTGATTTCTCATTTATATTTGGATTGGACATGTTCTCTAATATTATTTATATTTTAATTATATCATTTGACATTGTATCAAATTCTTTCTTATCTTATATCATGTTTCTCCTTCTTATTATACTATAGTTAGCTTATGTTATTATTTTTCATTTCACATATACTTGTCCTTTTTTATCATTGTTATTTTTCCCTTATCATTGATTTCTTTTCCTTTAGATTTTTTCTCAAAACTCTTCCCTTGTATCTTCATGATTGTTTGCTTTCTTATCTTTATTTTTCATAGATAGTTATCATGGTGACTTGGTTATATCTAACCTTTTCCTTTTGGTTACTATCTCATATTACCATGTGATTAGTTCGTAAGCAATCTTTCTCATTACTATTTCCTTTCACTAGTCCTCCTTTGGATCTCCTCTTTCGCTTCTTCCTTTCTTTCAAACTAAGCATATACATGGTTGAGACTTGAGATCACATGCTCAGTTCATTGTCAATCCTAAGTGTTCTTGTCAATATTTTGTCTTGGGTCATTTAGCTTTATATATCCTTAGCCTACAACTCATTCATGTGTATCACTATCTCTCTCATGACTGGTCATTCCAAATTTATATTTAGGAGGAATATTAAAAATCCTTCAAAAGAAAGTTAAAATACAAATCATTTAAACAAAAGGCAATGATATCAAAAGGAAAAAATATTGAATTTTCTTAAAATTCTAATCACACTAAAAGACATGATTCAAAGCACATCTCCTTCTTATAGTCAAAGCTTAAACTCCACATTCTGCCTCATGGTAGATCCAAGGTCATTTTGAGTGTAGTAGGCTTGTAGATTAAAAGAGGAGAATAAAAAAATCTCTTAGTACTACCTACTTTCTCATGCAAGTACCCAATCTTCATAGTAGACTAGTGATTCTATAAGGGATCTTGAGGAATGGGGAACACATTGTGGGAAGGTAGGTCTATTTTACTTTTTATTTTACCAATATACCATCATGAGTTTATCTTAGTATCACACCTATTTACCCACAAAGCTTTTTGTCTATAGCAAGTGGGTTTCCTTTGTATATAGATGACCACTAGTCACTTATTGTCTTCTCATGTCCTTAGTATGCCTTTTGCCTCCTAAGGTCTTATCTTAAGATGCCTAAGCCTTGCTTCTTACACTCCCTTTTTTATTCCCTTTCCTTCATATTTTATCTTGGGAAATATTTTTTTGCTTACTAATCACTCCCCATGGGATTTCATTTGTGAGTTACTTTATAAGACCATGAATAGGGCCTAACATACCTCACAAATTACCATCTTTTCCATCCTATTACCCACATCCTTGATTTAACATTACTTATCCTTCTGCTTACCAATCTTGATTTGGTACCCCTTGGATTTTATTTTGTGAGTTTTAGTGTAAGACCATGAATAGGACCTGACCCTCCTCAAAAAAAATTCCAATAAACAAGTCACCATTCCAAATTACATATGTCAAATAGGAGATTAGATTTGATTGATTATGAGGTTACACATCATTGGCATACTTCCCATCTTGATATTTAGTATGTTTTATGCTTACTTCATTTTTATTTCAACTTTTATTTTCTTATTTTTAGAGTGCATGTATGATTGTAATCATTTATTGAATTTTTCATACTTCCCAGCTTGAATTAGTATGATAAATTTAAGACTAAGTTTTTACAATTTTTTTTTCTTTTCTACTACCCATCATGAAATAATATAATTGATTGACTTAATTTTGATTTGTTTTTATTACCATTTGTGCCCTTTTACATTCATTCCATTTTATTACATCATTTTTCATACTTCCCAACATGATATTTAGTATGATTTTACTTGTTTTAATGTGGTGCAAAAAAAATTTACATTTTTTTAAAAACAAATCCCCTTTTACCATCTCGTTTGCCATTTTTTTGTATTTTTATACTTAGTCAATTTTTGTTATTACACATTTCCCAACTTGAACTAGTGTGTAGTACATTTATTTGATTATTTATATTTTTCCAAGTCCTTTTTTTCCTATTTATTTTTAACCATGTATGTGTAATCCATACTACTAGAAAATAAACTACACCACATATATTTCCTATAGCATATACAACAAAGCTAAATACATGTGCTAGAAATAAATATATCCAAAGCATGCATAGCCTCAACCATAATAAACAAACACAATAACCATAAAGACAACATACACAACCAACACCAATAAGCTAAAATGCTACATCATATATATATATATATATATATATATATATATATATATATATATATATACCATAAGTTTGATACAACATAAAAAACCATATACAAAGCCTAAACACTAAGGCTAAGCTCCACCTTGTCTACCTCGTGACCTAAACATGCTACCTGGTAAGGCCTCAATCAAACTCTTCTAAATGGTATGCTATAATAAGTTAGTTTGAGATCTAAATCCCTTTACCTATCCTCATAAGCATGTTATTTGCACCTATGCCTACACCAACTCAAGCTGGATCACTATGTATGCATGTGTTAGATGAGTTTACATCACTATATATGCCTACATAATATATGCCATTATCTCCAAATACATATCTCTCATCTACCAAGGCCTATTATGCTTGTATCTTACCTACACACATCTCTACGAGTGGCTACACCCTCTCCCTCTATACATGTATCTACCTCACTACCTCACCAGTTAATTTGAACTAGCTTGACTAAGCTAGGTTAGATGGTACACTTGAATACTCTAGTTTCATGGAGTCATATGGTTGTAGAGTCTCATCTAGTATGTCATGGAGTGTTCCCCTCACTAGGGAACCCCATCTCGTCTCCTCATCCTTAGGTACACCTACAAAATCATACTAGATGGATATTAGATTGTTATGAACCCGTGATATCTCTTCTCTTTACTTTGTTAGTTTAGTAGTTTCTATGGATACATATGATTTTTAAGTCATCTCTTGAGCATTTTATTTTATCCCACATTCATGAGAAGTAGTGGTTGTTTATATTATAATTCATATATAAGTGTTGAGGCCAATGAAGGCATCCACGAATTATTTGTATTAATCTTGTTCAAAGGAGGTTTCCCCCTCAAAGTGGTATGTGATCAATACAATATATTTAGTACTTCTATTAATTTTGTAATTCTATTATTTCATGAATTTTTGTTGACTTGTTGCAAGAGGATCCTCTCATCTAGTATTAGAGCGCTTTCGAGGGCCAAATTTTTTTTCCAAAAAGTTTTCACTCTATTATTCTGCTTAATATTTTTTTATAAATAAGTCTATTCTATTGCATAATTTATTTTAGTATTTTCCTATAACACAATAATCTATTTTGGACCAGGGTAAAAACATGATCACATAACTATGGGAAGTGCTTGGGTGAAAGCCCTAAAACTCATTATGAGTACCATAGGAACCCCAAAGTAGTTGGCCCATTGAGAGGACTTGCCAATGAAATGGACAATGACCCCTTCCTAATTGAGTAGTTCCCATCCATGAGGAAAACCAAGAGCTATCACAAAGAGATAAATCTGTGGCCAAAAAAATTTTGGAGAGCGATGCTTGCTTAGACAGCATTGGTGACTAGAGTGAAATTTTTAAAACTCTTAGGAATCCATTGAAACTTGGGGCCCATTTATATTAGTTTTAGAATATTTTCATCAGACTCAAAATAATCAATCAGTAGAGTATCCACAAACCATTAGATGACTTGCAAGTAGATATTTGATAAACCCTAAAATTTGAAAACTATCTAAAGAGTCTCAATAGACTCTCAATCAACAAATGATCCGTAGAGGATTTTTTTGTTTTTTTTAATATCTCTCCATTTGTATCCCCATTTATCCTCAAACTTTATTTGAACACCTAAAATTCCATTCCCTACATTTTCATCCTTGAGGTTCCATATCCCAATTCCACTCCTAATTCCTGTAAATCTCAAATTTTCTTTTTTTATTTTGCCATAACTTATATTTTTGTCTATTTTCATTGAAATGTTTCCACTGTGTTCATCACCTCTTTCTACTCCTTTGTCTCTCTTTGACCATTTTTTTTATTTTTTCCATTTACACTCCTAAAATTGCCCTTGTCTTCATCAATCATACTCCCACTATGCAAAAAAATTATTAAAATCCCCTTTACCCCTTCTATTTTTTCCCAAATTCAAAACTTTCTTTACTAAACATGTGCTAGATCTACCTTTCCTATCCATTTCAAAAAAAAATCTATTATTTGGGTCATGGTAGTAACTTGAACAAGAAAAAAAACTATGGAGGATGAAATTGTCACCCTCAAGACCCACATCAAATATCTTGATGAAAAAATTCTTGACTTCAGTCTTTAATATACCACCATGAACAACAGATGACATCCAACGTCTTCTTCAGACACTACATTTTACTCATCCAATAATTATCATGGGCCGAAGCTTAATTTTTCATGATTCAATGGTGTAGATCCAACTGGATGGATCTATTAGGCAGAATAATATTTTAGTCTACATAATACTTCTAATACCAATAAGGTCCCGCTTGCACCTTTCACTTGAAACTTGAATCCCTTCAATGGTATCATTGGTATACTAGGTCTTATGATGAACCCATATGGACTAAATTTTGCACCCTTATTTTGTAATTGTTTAGCCTTATTAATTTTGATGACTTCACTAGATCACTCACTAAACTTCACCACACATAACCATGCGAGAATATCAAATAGAATTTGAAAAACTAGCCAATCACATAGAGGGATTATGTGATGAATTATTCAATAGTTATTTTTTTAGTGGACTAAAGGATGTAATTCAATATGAGGTCAAACTTTTTTGACCCAACACAATGATGAAAGCCTTAAGGTTGGCTAAGTTGGTAGAGGACAATATCATAGCTCAGCAATGATTCAAATCCAATTTTGTTCCCTTCAAAAATACAACTCCACAATGATTTCAAATAATGTCAGCTACCAAAACCACTACTTTCAAGCATTTGACTAAATTAGAGATGTAAACCCATAGAGAAAAAGGATTATGTTATAACTGTGATGATAAATTCACTTAGGGACATCGATGTGGACTCTCCACTTGCAACTAAATATTGGGAAGATGTTCAGGATACAATAGATGATCTAGAAGAAGCTCAGTTAAATATGGAACCTACTTCTCAAGAAGACCAACTAGAGATCTCTATCCATGCCTTAGAAGTTATCACTACCCCACAAACCATGCAAGTTAGGGTTTACTTCAAGAAGCTTCCTCTCACAATAATCATTGATTCAGGTAGCACTCATAACTTCATTGACCCTTAGATCACCAAATAGGTTGATACTTTTATCCATCTTTGCTCCAAATTTGAATTCATGATTTCCAATGGGGGAACATTACCTTATAAAGCGAAGTGTCACAATGTGAATATCTCTATTGGATAATATAACTTTCACTCCACCATGTTTTCCTTGCCCTTAAGCAAATGTGATATTGTTTTAGGAGCCCATTGATTATACACACTTGGACCCATCTTATGGAATTTTGCTAAACTTTGGATGTAATTTTATACCAATGGGCAAAAACACACATTAAAAGGCTTACAACCAAGATCTTTCAGCATTATTAGTTCACATCACATAGAAAATCTTCTTAAGAATAATTCACATGGCATCATTTCTTAACTGTATTCCATTCAAATGCAACCATCAACCATCTCTACTACTTCTAATCTATAACCCATTATACAGAGGTATGCATGTGTTTTTATCAAACTAATGGGATTTCAACCTTCATAGCTAGAGGGCTACCATATTCAAATCCTTCCTAGAAGCATTCCTCCAAACATTAGGCCTTATCTCTACCCATGTTATCAAAAGATCAAGATCAAGATGCTCATTTTAGACTTACTGAAGCTAGGCATTATTCACCCTAATACTAGCCCATATTCTTCTCTAGTTCTCCTTATTTAGAAAAAATATGGGTCATGGTGACTCTACATTTATTTATATGTACTTAATCACCTCATAATCAAGGATAAGTTCCCAATCCCTTTTATTGATGAGTTTCATGGAGCTCATTCTTTCTCCAAGTTGGATCTTCACTCTAGATATCACCGGATCTAGCTTCAGGAGGATGATACCCCTAAGATAGCTTTTCATATGCATGATGTCCATTATGAGTTTTAGGTCATGCCCTTTGGCCTCACTAATGCTACTTTAACATTCTAGGCATTGATGAGTAAAATATTCCATCCCTACTTACATAAATTCATTCTAGTCTTCTTCGATGATATCCTCATCTATAGTAAAACATGGTTTGAACATCTCTAAGATCTAGAGCTTACACTACAACTTCTCTCTAACCATCATCTTTGTGTAAAATAGGTCAAATGTAATTTTGGATAGGATGAAGTGGAGTATCTCAGGCATATTATGTCACCCCAAGGGTTATAGGTGGATCCTGACAAAATAGCTACCATGACAAATCGGCTATATCCTCAGACACTCAAGAGCCTCCATGGTCTTTTGGGGCTGACTGGATACTATCCTAAATTTGTCAAGGATTATGGAAATATTTTAGCTCTATCAATAGCTATGTTGAAAAAGAATGCTTTTAATTGGACATAAGCTACTAAGTGTGCACTTGAAAAATTAAAATAAGTTAGGTGTACTACACCTATTCTAGCTATGTTAGATTTTGCCAAGACCTTCACTATCAAGAGTGATGATTGCGGTAATAGACTAGGTGTTTTTCTCCTCCAATAAGAATACCCCATTGCATTCACCAATAAAGCCCTTTCTGGCAAGAATTTAGTTCTCTCTACTTATGAGAAGGAAATGATGGCCATTTTGCATGCAATATAGAAGTGGTGGCCCTACCTATTGGGAAATCATTTTTGCATCAAAACTAATCACCAGAGTCTAAAATATTTCTTGGAACAATAGGTCTCTACCTCATCACAATAGAAATGGGTTAGTAAACTCATGGGTTATGACTATGAGATCACTTACAAAAAGGGTAAGGACAATATTGTGGTTGATGCTCTGTCTCACACATTTGTAGACCAAGCTTCCCTTTTTACTATTTCTATGCCTATTCCAAATTGGTTGAACACTATACAGCAAGGGTATGTCAATGAATCCTCATTATCTCCAATAATTCAATGGTTGGCCACTAACCCCTCAACTATACCGCATTATTCATGGGATGGTATTTCTTTATGATATAAGCGTCATTTGGTACTTCCCCATAACATAGATCTTTAGCAAGATATATTTTATGAACTCCATTCTTATCCATCCATTGGTAACTTAGGGTTTCTCAAAACCTATGATCAGGCATGCCATAACTTCTTTTGGAAGGGAATGAAAAAGGAAATTCAATAGATGGTGGTTGAATGTGATACCTACCAATGAAACAAGGGTGAAATAACACTCATCCCTGAGTTGCTCAAACCCTTTCTCATCCCTACCAAGATTTGGATATATATTTCTATGGATTTCATTGAGGGGGTCTTAAAATCTAAAATTAAAATGGTGATCTTGGTTGTGGTTGATTTCCTCTCTAAATATAATCATTTTTGTGCCCTCATCCATCCCTATACCACCTCCATAGTCATACAAATTTTCCTAGAATAGATTTTCCATCTTCATGGCATTCTTTTGTCCATTGTCTCAAATCATGGTGCAACCTTCACTAGCCATTTTTGGATAGAACTATTTCAATGCATCGACACCCAATTGAAGATGAGTTCTTAGTATCATCCACAAACTAATGGCTAGACTAAAATTGTCAACAAATGCTTGGAAACTTTCCTTCATTTCTTCACCTTAGAACAACAACATCAGTGGGAAAAGTGGTTCCCTCTCACCAAATGGTGGTACAATACCTCCTACCACACTTCAACAAAAATGACTCCATATGAAGTAGTATATGGTCAAACACCACTGGTGCTTCTCCCATACACCCCCAATAGTTCATCGATTCAAGTGGTTGACATGATTCTTTGAATCAAGGATCAGATCCTTAGTACCTTGAAATATAATCTTCATATGGCACAAAGTTGAATGAAATAATAGGTGGATCATCACCATTCCAATCATACTTTTCATGTAGGTGATATAGTTTTTCTTCACTTATAGTCATATAAGTAGTCTTCCCTAAAACTAAAAGGGAATCATAAGCTAGTTCCCAAGTTTTATGGGCCCTATAAGGTTCTTTAGAAGATTGGGTTAGTTTCTTATAAGTGGGATCTCCCACCTTCTTCCTAAGTTTACTTAGTATTTAATGTCTCTTGTCTGAAGAAAGTTTTTAGCATAAACATCAGAGTGTAGACTATTTTACTATCACTTGATAATGAAGGATCCATTCTTCTTAAGTCAGAGGAAATCTTGGACAAGTGCACATGTCAACTTCGCTCCCACTCCATCATTGAGGTTTTAATTTAGTGGCATAGAATGCAACCAAAAGATACAATGTGGGAACCACTATTTTAGATTCAACACCAATTCCCACATCTGAAGCTTTGAGGACAAAGCTTTTTCTAAGAGGGAGGGAATGTTATGATCCTATGATATCTCTTCTCTTTACTTTATTAGTTTAGTAGTTGTTATGGATGCATATGCTTTATAAGTCATCCCATGAGCATTTTGTTTTATCCCACATTCATGGAAAGTAGTGGTTGTTTATATTAGAATTTGTATATAAGTGTTGAGGCCAATGAAGTAATCCATGAATTATTTGTATTGATCTTGCTCAAAGGAGGTTTCCCCCTCGAAGTGGTCTATGATCAATATAATCTATTCAGTGCTTCTATTCATTTTGTAATTCTATTATTTCATATATATTTTTTGACTTCTTACAGGAGAATCCTCTCATAGATCACTATTATATCTCATAATATCTATCTATATCTATCTACTACCAAATAAAAAATTAATAAATAATTCAACCATCTTCATACCTATTTATGTCTTGGCTCGTATGATATCATCCTCTGCATGATCACCTAGCACAGTCCCCCCATCTACACAACCTCATAATACCTCCTCGCTAGGTTACCTCCTTAGCTCAAACTTGGTTGTCATGGCTCATGTCTATCTCAGCCTTTATGTAAGTGGTCTCTCTATCATCTCTTTTGGCTCATCTATAAAATCATCTAGGATGTCTATAGTCTCCACTCTCTCCTATCTCTATCACCACCATGTCCTTGATGGTTACTACTCATCTCATTATAGGGTTGGTAGTAGTACATTTGGTATCTCTGCCTCCTCAACCTCATCATCTACCACTCATCATGATTGACTATTCCATGGTCACTTCCAATGTGGCCTTATTGTTAGCCTCACTATTAGTGGTTTGAGTTCTTTCTTCCCTTATGACTCCCTCACATGATGAGCCGACTCATCAGGCATAGTATTAGTGTCATCAGATGAGGTAAGCCCATTTTCCCTAGCACCTATGCCATTGTATGTGGCTCTTTTTACCATGTTAGTGTCTAATCACCTATCTCATATTTAGTGCTAGTACAACTATGTGCCAGCTCACCCATATAGTTTTTATGTGCCCATATATCTACCACATGATGTTTTCATGTGTCACTAACTATAATTATAGCATAAGAGGCATGACTCATGCTACTTGGTCCTCCCACCATCTTCGTACTCAAAGTAACCTATCATCAACTACATGGGGTAACCTAATGAGTCGATACATGGTGAATCTCTCATATATCCATGTTGTCAATAGTATGATTGGTCTCATAGTCTTCTACCCTCTGACCAACATCTAAAATAAATCATGAATGAGATGAACCCAAACGATAGAGCCTAAATCATATAATACTCCCTCCTCCATCATTATCCTACTCAAGGCTATCATGAATAGTGGTACCTTGCCATTTGACTTATGACAGAGCACCTATTCTATCATAAGGCCTACACCACCTTCTAGAGGTCCAAAATTTGTGATATATACACATTGTCCATACTGACTCTCCATCCTCTCAATATCATCTCTAATCCTGTAGCCCACATGGCTAAGGCTCTTCTCTTCTCTAATCTATCTAGTATCCCTATGGTCACTAGTGCTCCTATTATGGGTAGCCCAAAGATAGCATGTACATCCTCTAGTATGATACTCACCTCTATCACATCCCCATCCACCTCCCATTTGAAGGTGTTAGTCAACTATTCCAAGCATCTTGAGAACATGACTAATAGGTTAACATTGAGGGGGATCCTACACATCTCATCTATACCTCCAAATCTATGTTTACCAATCTAGCTCGATCTCTATCTATTAGTTTCTTTAACAAATTTAGTAACCAAGACACATCTACCAACCTCTAAAATCTCAATCATCTCTACAACAAAGGATGTATTAGTTCCTCCATGTCATGTATAATCACAATACATTCTTTACACATCATTTTTTCAATTTTAATTAAAAATAATCCTAATTACTTTTAAATTATTCATTTTATATTATTTCTAGCTTTCTTGGTCCCTCTTACCCTCCTTTGGTCATTTCAGGCCATTTCAGCCCTCTTTTCACTTTTTGCACACTTTCCCATGCTTAGTTTGGTTCTTTGGTCAACCTAATTTGACCAAAATTTCCCTATTTTTGTTAGTTGACTTCAAATCCAAATCAACCCTCTTATTTCCCCTCCCTAGTTCTGAGTTTTCATTTTGGCATTTACAAACTAGTTTCTCACTCTATTTTAGATTTTTAGCCTATAGATTACACTAGGTCGACCCATACCTACTAGGTCAACCATATGGATTTTACTTTGTTTCAACCTACTAGATCGACCTAGTACATTTTATGTGTTGACCTAGAATATTTTACCCAAAATGTGCATTTCACTCACTTTCTTCCTAAACCCTTCCAACTCATTTCCCATCTTCCTATTTATTACCCTCAAAATCTAAGTTTGCACAATTTTGACATATATAAATGCTTAAAATCAAATTTTATCAAAAATTCACTTAATTCAATATAAATTTCAAAAATTGGTTTGAGATCCATAGTTGCATACCTATAGTGCACCTGTTGCCACCTTTGGGTGTCTTCTTCATCTATCCTATCACTCCCTTGCCATCTATCCTTGTTTGGTCTTAGAGCTCTCTTTCCTATCTTTCCCAATTCTAAATGAAAAATTATTTCTCTTTTTCCCTATTTAAAAACACTTTTCAACATTCAAATTCTCTCATTTATTTTCAGGTAGATTCTTTGTTTTGCCTCTATCTTTATTTCTATTCATCTATTTTTCAAATCAAAAAAGGAAATTAGAATCATGATATCATAGAGATTATTTTCCACTATCATATGTATATCTTCCAAAAAAAAATATTTTTGGTTATTTTTTGCACTAACTTCTACATGTTCGCCTAGTGTATTCTACATTGGACACCTTTATTTCTTGCAATCTGCTTCTTTATATAAGAAACTAAGGTAAGTTAAAGGTATGTGTTTTTTTAATATAGTTCTTTCATTTATCTTATTTTATAATTATTTCACCATAATTAGCATCAATGTTGTGTGTTATCATGTTTTCTTCTGAAGCACCATCCCATGTTGCACTTACATGATACATGATGAGCATTGATTGGGGCATATGTATACACATAATATTTTTAAATTTTATTGATTACTAACACTTTATATCTTGTAGGAACCTTTTGAGTCTCAATATCTCTGAGTGCATGCCTTAAAGGGTACACCAAGAAAGGGGTGAGCATACCATTGGTGCTTTGTAAGATTGTCATTCCTTTTTCCACTTGCCATCCACACTCTAGCCTCCAAAAGCATTAAACCTAAGATTATTCTTCTTAGTCCTACCTATTCCCATCATTTTCTATACTTTATCCTTCATTTCTTACCTTAGCACCCTTTTGACCTGTCAGTTGTGCTAAGGTTGACTAGGTCAACCTAGCATAGTTTTAAGACTTTTGTTCTCTTTTGGTTTGTTGGCCTCTTAACCAACCTAGCACATACCTAGAGAGTTAGCCCCAAAAATGTGTTAGGTTGACCTAGCATAGATGATGTTCTCTAATTTTTTTAGGGAAAGTTACTACTATATATAAAGGTCATTTACCACCATTTAATAAGAGTGAATAATTAAGCGAAGAAGTGAAAATGAACATCTACCTATTGACCATTCTACATGAGGAATAAAGATTTAGGGTTCAATATTTTATTTGAAGCTTTGATCTCATCTTGTGGATAATTATTTTGGATGCTTGGATAGGTTGTGTAGCCTAGAGCTGATTTATCTTAGTTATCCTTACATACCACAACAATCTCTTGTGAAGCACCTTGGCCAAGGGGGAGATTGATGCTCGATGGGTTCATCTTCAAAGGTAAGTATTCCTAACTTTATTCATCCTTTATAAGAGTAAATAGATAGTGCATTTTTATTCTTCTCTTCCATGTATTAGGATTTATATACATTGACGTGAGTATATGTCTTCTATACATGTTTAGTTTAGTTGTTCTTTTTTTTTTCTCTAACCCCTATTTTATGCCACAAGCTTTGGTGTGCACTAGATTAGATTAACTTTTCCTGATATTAAGCTAGTGAATTATTAAATCATAAGACTCTTTTAGGGTTTTTATGTGATTGTGTTAGACTATACGATTTGAAACCCTATCTTGCATGATGTGTTATGACAAGTGATCCCCTAATCAGGTCTAGTAGATCCTCACATTGGTCATGTTCCCTCTTAACAATTGTATGCTCCCCAATTAGAAGTGTAAGTGTGCTTTATCCCATCTAATATAGGATTTATTTATGGGCATGATGCATTTATTATTGGATACAACTTACACTTTTAGGGTTAGGGTTTCATCCACTTAAAGGATATGGAACAAGTCATAGGCAACACTTTTGGCTGAGTAGAGCTCTCAGATGACACCTCAAGTCTAACAATAGACTTTAGTTAAGAGAAAAATGAGAACCATAGTTTTATAGTCTCACTTGACTCCTAAAATATAGATATGCTTTTAGTAAGTGCAACACATGCACTTGAATCATCTAGTGATCTAAAATCATAGGCTGTCATTCAAGCAAAGAAGGGTACTCCTTTAGAGGAACCCAATTATCCTATGAAGACTAAAAAGAGGTAAAAATTTTCATAATATCTTGGGATGATGAGGAAAAAGAGGCCACTGAAACCCTTGATAACTTAAACCAAAACCCTCTTTTTACTCTACCAACAATAGTGGATACATCAACATTATAGGAAGATCCAGTCATAACAACAATCCTTGAACCTAAAAGAAATTCCTATTAAAAGATATATTGAGCAAGAAAACATGCTAATAGATGAGATTCCAATGTGGGAATCATCAACCTCTCCCTGCTCTCAAACTAGTAACACTAGACCTATATCAAATAAAAGAAAGGCCCCAATGGTCTCTGAGGAAGAACAACCTTCCAGTTCTATAAAAGAACCAAAAAAGCAAATTACTCTTGCACTATCTAGATTTGAGGCTATCATAAGACAACAAGCTATAGATGTTATTAGCCTCTTGGCCCAATTTCAATGTAAGGATCTTCTTAATTCTTCCTTAACTCAAGGTTTAGATATTTTTAAGTATAGAGCTCCATAATATATAAATAAAATTAGTATGCTTGAATAAAAAGTCACTCAGCCTAATGAGGAGATAATAGACTCTTGGATATACATCATTGAGTTGGAAGAAAAAAATTGTTTATAAAACATAAACTTAAAGACTCTCAGTAGTAAACCTTGATCCTTCATCAATAACTTTCTAAGCAAGCCTCATCCTCCAAACTTTTAGCTGACCAGGCTTCTAAACCATTATCTCCCATTCTGATTATTTAGATAAATAGAATCAAGTTTATTTAGAGTTTAAGGAACTCAAATAAGAAAATTATAATTTATAAAAAAAAAAATAGACACTAATGGAGGACTTAGAGAAGAAAAAGTATCAAACCCAAAAATTTGAAGTCAATCTCAAGGCTACCTATCAAATAGGAGAACATCTTCTGGCCTATAGAGATCCTTCCCCTTCTTATAATTCTTATCTATATAAACAATTCTATAAGTGGAAATTGCTCAGAATATCATGTGATCTACCCTATAATATTGAGGACCCCCCTTTGTTTTTGCATATCTTGTATGATTCTACCCCTAAATAGAAGAATCTATTATGTGAATTATATTTGTACAACATGATATTAGGGAACTATAATAAATTAATGATTAATTTATGTCATATAAGTCCAATTGATATCCCTTATCTCCACCTATAATAATCAATTAACATGGAAATATAAGCATGATAAATATGTAGAAAAATTGAATACCACAAGATTGTGCATTAGAACTACTTTTGCTAGTGCCAAAATACTACTAGTTAACTTCAGAGTTGCCTATTTACTTCATCAAATTATCAAGGATCATTATCTAAAAGATTTAAATAATTACATTATTTATTTTGATTTATTTACTAGACAAAAAATTTATGCAATATTTACAACCAATATAAGATGTTGGGATACAATGACAGGCCCACTAAAAAGAAGTGAGGTCATGTCCCCAACTAGTCTAAGATGGAACCTCTAGATATCACAAGTAATAATGGACATGATTATTGACATCCTCAATTTAGGAGGAGAAAAAAATTGGATAGGTGTGAGATTCAAACCACCACTCCTTATTCCTATTCCATCCTGGTAAAATTGGGCTCCTCAAGTAGATAATCAGTTTTAGATTTGGAGATAGATGTTGAAAACCTATAAAGGTTTCACCAATGCACAAGATAACCATTGGCTTAATTAATTCCATGCATATGACCTCAACCAATGCTTAGAAAATAGAATTCATATTTATGAGAGAATAAGAAGATGAGTTTGCAAAGAGACTTGAAAAAGCTAAAGTGTGGGGAAAATGATGAGTCTAAAATATGACTCATTTTTACCATCGGTTTCCTTCATCTTTATTCAATTTCCTTTCCTCTAGACTAAACATTACAAGGATCTTAAGCATATATTTAATCTTAATATTGTAAATATATTCTCTATCTTGTTTAGTGAAACTAAAGTCTAAGTTACTAATTCTATCACTTTATTCTAACTCTTTACATGTTTAGTTTCCTAATTTGGTGTACAAATAGAAAATACAATAGTATATAGAGAATAAAGATCTTTTGGATGATTTCCCACTTCTCATGAGGCAAACCACATGGAGGATTTTGATATATCTAGAAATCTATAGACTCATATGGCAAGCTACAAACTCACCCAGTCCATTTTAAACCCAAGTACAGACTTGACTAGTAGCTACAAACTCACCCAGTTTGTAGCTATGGGCTCACCTAGTAGCTATGAACTCATTCAGATGAAACTATGATCTCATTTAGACAACCTTCCAACCTCCACTGAAGTATTTCATCATCTCTACCAACATGATGGCCTTGCTATGAACTCCCTCAACACTAAAGACCCTTAAAGCATGCTACTGTGGATGCTGCTAGAATTACACAAATAGAGCTAAAAAATCTGCCAAACTTGCTATGGACTCTCCCAATCTAGATTATAAACCTACAACATTGAAGATAGATAATTTTTTATTTTTTTTAATTTCTAAAAAAAAATTTGGTCAATTGATATTTATAGTATTACTATAAATAGCAATATATAAATAGATTTTCTATATTTTAGTTATCATATTATCAGTGGTCTTTTATATACAATTGATCCAATATATCTAAGATGGTATTCTTATTAGATTCTTAATGGATACTATGATTCAAACCTTTATTATACAATGTGTGGTTCTTTCTATTATAACCATCAAACACCTATCTTAAGATCCACTAAAATTAGGAAGATTGATCTTGTTAGAAAAGGATTAGTTACTGAGATCTAGGGATATGCATTTGTAACATTGTATATAGGCATATATTTATGTCTTAAAATGTAGTTATAGTTGTTGAGATTATTGAATTGTTTAGTTGATAATTTGATACAATAATAAAATTTACAGCCACATTCATGTATTTTACCTTGATTAATTAATAAAGATATCTATAGTGTATAAGTACTGAGTTTATTTACATTATTATTCCTAAGGTGAGAAGGGCCCACTCTCCTCATGAATCAAGAACTTGTTTGTATAATATTTTATATTTTTAGTGTGTTCACAGTGTTAGCAATTATAAGTGTGTTCAATATTAGAACCTGTATGGAATTACCTTTAATTTTTAGATTAAATTCAATTCTACAAGCAGTGTGTTTACATTTTAGTAGTGTATTTTCCTTTCAATAGCATGCTTACCTTTCAATAGTGTGTTTACCTTTTAGCAATGTGTTTTCCTTTCAACAATGATCTTACCTTTTAGTAGTGTGTTTTCTTCATCAAGTTAGATTACTTTCATTTATATCACAGAGTGTTTCAATTTTGTATGTGTGTTTCCTTATTGCATAATCAAGTATTTTATAAATTAGATTAGATTAGGATAAGACACTTAGAATATCAACACCACCCAAACCATTCCTATAAGCCTATAACCATAAACCTTACTGCAAATATCTTTGGACATGCCCCTCATTTGAATGACATCAACACAACATAAAATTTGGTTAAATGAATGGCTAGATGACACCCATCGATGGCAAATTAGGACCATTTTTAGGTGCTCAAGTCATTGTCAATCACTATAAACCATATTTTAGTAACTATAGGAATCAAGACCTTATTTTTTTATCCTTCCATTGGGTTCTCATTGTTGAACATTTCTATTTTGGTTCTATGACTATGGCCTAAAGTTGTATGAGTGCCTCTATTTGTTTTGCAACTCCTAAGCATGGTCTTGTAGCTCAAGTGTCTGTGGCTTCCAAACTAATGGCTTAAAGGGACTTGTAACTACCTAAATTTATTCTTCACTCATTTTGTTAGCATACACTTGACCTCTTATAATTGTTCTTTTATCACACTTAGATCTCATGTGGAAATGGTTGATTGTGTGTATGCACCAAAACTTGATGCATGTTTTAAAAACAAGGCTTGCATACTATGTTGATTTGTATCCTCATGCATAACTGTGTCAACCTTTATTGACTCTAAAGGATTTGGAATCTTAACAAGGAAAATGGAGGAAATTTTATTACAAACCTAACAAGTGTGAATTTCCTTTTAATAGGACCGTTATTTATCTTCTTGTTCTTCAAGGACCTCATTCGTATATCATCAATCATCACCTTATATACCTTCGCTAGTGTGAAACCCAAATGTTCAATGTCATATTTAGTTGTAATGTGGGAATCATGGGGTTGTTGAGCCAATGCACTAATCTTTTATTGTTAAAGAGTTGGTTGTGAAGTAGGTGAGTTACTCTTTGTTGGCATATCCTAAACTATTGAGGCATATAGTTGTAGTTTCATATGTTATTGGGTTTGTGATTGTGATAATGGTTGATTTTGTGGCCCCTTAGCTTCTAGCAACATCAATTGTAGTAGTTACATGATTTTCATAACCGATCTCTTTTGGGAGACCACTTTTGCTTGTGCATGTTACATATATATGAATAATGTAAGGACATTTTTTGGTCAATAATACACATCAAAAACTATTAGTCTCTCGAGCATTATCCATTGCATGAAATAGAGCAAGAGTACTAAAATTGGTGATACAAAGATCGAGTCATTATGATAAGTAACTTTTTTGTGATTGTTTTGAGTTCTAAGGAAATTAATTCATGCCAGTTAAACTTTTCACCTACCCTCACCATGCAATATGCAGTATATATTATGCCCTTGGTTACTAGCTTAGTTCCCTTCATATTCTTCCAATATTCGTACATTATGCATTTTGAAAGAATGCTTACTAACATGTAAGTGAATTGCACAATGATAAATACTTTGGTTGAGTGAGAATATTATTCCTTAATCTCTTGGTAGAAATGGAGATTCATTATCTTGTATGCTTGAAACACCTTTCCCCTTTCTGGTAGCCTTTTATCTTTCATTATAGATTTGGAATTGATATAGACTGTTACATCTAGTGAGATCCAAATGGATCCCTCATTATATATACTCATAAGGGTAATCATCAATTCATCATTTTGGCCAAATATGTGTAGTATGGTTCCTTGAGGTTGGGTAAACCACTCCCTATTTTTTTCATCTATGAATTTGAATGGACCTAAATTATTTTTTTTGGCTTATTTCGATGACAATTTGATTCCCATATCCTCATTCTATGCATCATTCAATGGAGAGTTGACTTGGTGTACAATTATCTTTATCCTTTGAAAGTGGAATTTCTTATTTCAGTGAAACGCTGATGGTTGTGTACATGCTCATATTTATTTCACTAATTTATCTTTTAGTGTAGAGAAAAAATTTAAAATTCACAAAGTTTTCAAAGTGTGATCTACTTAAGTGTACCTTTTTTTCATAGAAAAATTTCCCCCTTACTTATGTCAAGTTGTTGATCTACCTCACGTGCCTCACATGTGTTTATTACCATTATTTAGTTCAAACATGGTTTTTTTTTTTGTTTTTTCCTTTTTAATATGAGTGATGTGATACACCATCATTTTTATTTCACATCCTTGCCACTTTTGGCCATTAAATGCTTGTTTAGAAGATCTCTCTTTTTGAAATATGTGCAATATCCTTACGAGAACCATTTTTTCTTCCTTATTATCCAACTTATTACTTGTCTCCACCATTTAATATTTCATACACTTGTTGTGTCATTAATTTTCCATTCACACACCATTCTTAGACTTATTTTATTTGCATGGTTATCATAGATTCCTCTCATGAACTAGATTTAACCTTGCCATTAATAACAGTGTCAAGAACTTCACTTTCACTATATTATTGTATCTCGTGTAATTATATGTATATTATGTTCTCATAATTATATATTCTATTGCTAAAAATATATATATATAAATAAAACAAAATTAAAATCCTACTCTACATTATGCCATGCAACACTTATTTTCACATGCCTTTGGTGGATCTCGTTTATGGTAGGGCTCTAACCTATTACCATTTATTCTACCCAAGATGATATTTACTTATAAATATCTCAAACTATGGTGCCTTGAATTATCAATTGATGGATTATATATTCTTCCTTTTATTTGATTTTAATTTTTCCATGGTGTGCCTAAAACCTAATTTCATATAGCAAGGCCATCTATTGATTTAGACGTTTTAGATCATAGGTTTCAATTGTGCAATAATGTTTGGATTTGATTGTGTACTTCTTGGTTATAATTATAAATTGTTCATGTTTATTCCATGTGAATTAGCTCCATCAATCATTTTTCTAATATCCTTATATCCATGTCATGTGAGAATCACAATTTTCAAGTTCGGTACCATATATTCCATCGGCATGATGGCTTCCATTCCATAAACTAGTTGGAATAAAGTATAGCTCATCACACATTTATCATTAATATTATATTCTCATAATATGGTTTGGATATGAAATTCCTATTCATCCCTTTGAAAATTGTAGATCTTTGTGAGAATTGATTATAATATGTTGATAGCAACCTCTTCTTTTTCATTCATTGGAGGATGGTAAGTTGTACTCTAGTGGTGTGAAATCATGAATTATTATATCAATATTTTAATAATATTATTTAATAAGAGTATCCCTCTGTCACTTATGAACTTCTAGGGACACCCAAAACTTGTTATAATGTTTTCAAAGACTAAATTTACAATATCTTTTGCATTATAACTTGGAGTCATCATTGCCTCAATCCATTTATTAAAGTAATTTATTATAGTGATGATATACCTAAAATTGGATTGCTTAGGTAGAGGATCAATATTCCCCACAAAACCAATTACCCATTATTAAAATGGTTTTGTATCCATAATTGTATTCAACAACATTTCATCTCTCTAATTTGGCTTGCCCTTGCATTACCATATATTGCAATGTTTTTACACTTTATGTGCATCTTGAAATAATTTAGGCCACCAAATCCTACTATGTAATATCTTCCTCACAATAAATTCTCCTATGAAGTTTCCTTACATAAATCCTTGATGTGCCTCCTCCAACACCTGTGGTCTTTCATGTCCCAAGGTTACTTTATGTAGGACATCATATTTATTATACTAAAAGGTAGGGCTCGTGTTATAAGTTATTTCTTATCATGTTCTGGAAATGTACCATGTTATAATAATTTAGCAATTTATTCTAGTTTATCATGGATATCACTTACCTAAAATATATGTGCATATATGGACTCATAATGGAAGTCTTCTAGCTTTTCCCTAAGCCCTCGTTTAAATGTGACTGAGATATTTTGGTCTGATATTATCACTTCCTAGTTTCACATTCTTATTGAATTGTGTTGGATGAATATTTTATCACCAGCTAATTGATGGGAAAAATAGGTTGTTTCAACCATAGCATAGGGATATTTATCAGCCAGATGTGCAGATCGACCACATCAAAAGGGGATAAATCTCTCCTCTCATCAAGGGGAGGTTCCCTATAACTATGATATATTAATATATACTATATATATAAGCTAAAAATAACACTCAGGGTAGGATAACGCCATCCATATCTCTTTTTCAGAGATGATGTTCACAGATCAAAAGAGAAATCTTGGGTAATTGATGAAGGTACTTCTCTTCTTTCAGAAGTAATACTCAGTCAATAGCCAAATTCCTTCCTAGTAATAATAGTAACTGGATGCAAAAAAATAGTAGGATGAAGTGTAGCACAAAGTCTCCACCTCAACTGCCAAAGAGTGAAATATACAAAGGACAATGGGGGCATGAATTCATCCCAAGATCCTTTACATAGAAATACAAAAATAAAAATGCTAAAGACAATTGTGGCAGCATAAAGTCTCTCCATAGTTGGCTTTAGGACACCTTCCTGATTACTTCCAGTAGTTTTGCTTGCTAAATTAAATGGATAAGAATGCTTCTAAGAAATATACATAAGAACAATTTACTAAATAACACAAGCTATTCTAGCATAAAGTGTGAAAGGTCACTTTTTTTCTCATTTAAATAAAGAAATATGATTAACAATATGAGCTCAAAGTCTCAAGAAATGCCTTTCAATTTGGGTAGAGTTTTGCTTCTACAACAAAGAGATCTCCATTGCTTAAAATAAGAGATTATAATATATAGCACTCCAAGAAAGACTTGGGCACTTTGTTTCATGGAATGGCCCATGCTACATTCAATGCCTTGAATGCATTTTCAATTTGTGAAGGGGCCATGTTGGAATAGGTCATCAGCCTTGACTTTGGTGTATAGAAACATCTCAAATGTCTTCTCCTTAGCATGGGTCATTTGGTCTATTTCTAGATATGGACATGGTTGTCCACTCATTTTTATTCAAAGGGAGAAAAATAGGCCATGCCTTTGAATGTTTGTGTGCTCTAATATCCACCTGGTGGACTATTTTACCAACTAGAAATAACTCCTGCACAAATATTTCTAGTCTTTCCCTCTTATTCCCTCTTCTCTTAATGCATTTTATCTCTTCCTCATGATCTAAGATCTCAGGATATCTCTTCCCTTTCTACTGGATCTTTCAGCTTCTTCTTCAACTGGTCACTGAGTTTGTTCTCAAGTTTGCACCATATTTGAAAATAAATGGACATTTTGTTACCTTGAATTTGATGATGTCTGCGGGGACATCATTGGTCACTTGAACCATGTTGAACCTTGAACCTTTGAACCATGAGATTTCATCAGTTTAATGGTTTAATAGTTCAGGTAGTCCATTTCAGCTTTTTATTTTAATTGGCTCCTTGGTTCAATCGGCTCCTTGGTTCAATTGGCCAAACCATCTCTTTGAGCTTGTCTCTAGAATCTTCCACTTCCTTCCTTCACTCGAAGCTTCCCTTTAAACTTTGAAATTATTTGAACCTTTGAACTTTGAACCACTTTGGTTAAAATTTTAATGGTTCATTCTCTTTCTAAGAATCCTTTGGTCCTTGAAATTTTTTGGATCCTTTTCTTGTTTGTTGAACTCATTGAACCTTTAAACTTTAAACCATTTTAATTCAAGGTTAAATAGTTCAATGGTTTATTCTTTGATCTTTGAATCCTTTGTTCTTCTAAGTCTCTCAAACTTTATTAAACTCATTGAACCTTTGAACTTTGAACTCTTTTGGTTCAAGGTTCAATGGTTCAATGGTTCAATCTTTCTTCTTCGAAGTCTTCTTTTCTTTAAGTCCTTTGAAGCTATTGAACTTTGAACTTGCCAAAGCACTTAACTCTTTAAGTCTGCCGATATCATTAAACCTTTAAACCCATTAAACCTTTGAACTTTGAAAGGCAGGGTTTAATGGTTCAATCTTTTGTTTGAAGTCCACTGATAAGTCTTTTGATTAAACTTCAATGTTGAACTAGCCTTGAAATGCCTAAGTGTTGGGAACTTATTTCTTTGTGAGAGCTCACCTATTGAAGTCATTGAACCTGTTGAACATGTGATTCTCTTAGCTGAAAAAGCTTGAATAATTGAAGAACTGGAGTGCTCAAAACATTTTTTTGGGAAGGAAAGAGAGAATTTTGGCCTGCAAGACCAAAATAGTTGATATGTTATCCCCAAAAAATGAGTGAAAAATTTTGGGAACAACAATTGGCTCTAGTTGAGGAACTTCCAACAATTATAAACACAATCGAAGGGAGTAGAATCTAGAATCTTCAGTGCCTTTAAGTATGCCATTGGGCTATGAGTCATGCTACCCAAAAATAAAGGTGCCAAAAAGAAACAAAAATGAACAACACAAAATAGAACTAAAGACTATACAAATATACAAATGTACAAGTAGACTTATTTGATACTTCAAGAATTGAAGTGCTTCAGATGCTGCCCACTATGAGGCAATGAAAATAGTGTGTCATCTTGATACTTCAACAAGAAACTATTTTCACCATTTAGTTGATGAATAGAAAATGGGCCTCTCCATAGGGAATCAAATTTTTCATGCATTCCTTTTGGTTCTCTTCTCTTGTCCCATAACAGAACTTGATCTCCAATCTAAAAATAATGGGTTTTTTCTTTTTGGTCGAAGAGCTTCTTCACCAGACTTTGATGCACAATGATTTGATCTACCACCATAGTTCATTGCTCATCCAGCTCAGTCAAGCACATGATCCTTTTATCGATGGAGCTTTTATATGTATGATCTTTGACCGCCTTTGCCAATTTTAGTGCTAGCAATTTTAAGGTGATTGGTATATCTGCATTGAGACCATACAAAAGTTGGAATGGTGACATACCTATCACCCTCTTGGGTGTAATTTTGTCTACCCATAAAGCATCAACTAATGCTTTATGCCATGTTCATTGGTTGTCATCCACTAGCTTCTTGATGATGGTCACCAAGTTCTTGTTGCTCGATTCTGCTTGGTCATTCCCTTGTGGAAAATAATCAGAGGAGTGGGAGAGGGTAATCCCATAATAAAAATAAAATTAAGTAATCTCGTGGGAAGAGAAATAGGTTGCATTGTCTATCATAGTCTTGGTTGGGACCCCAAACCTGGAAATGATGTTTTCCTTGAGGAAATTACATACTAATTTTGAAGTAGCATGCTTGGTTAGAATAGCTTCCACCCATTTAGTGAAGTATTATATGGCCGTGAGCACATAATCATGTCCAGTGCTTGAAGATGGGTTTATAACACTAGTTAAATTGATTCCCCATTACTAAAATGGCTCTTCTATTACCACTAGCTTAAGAGGTAATGCATCTAACTTGGGTCTTCCAATGAACTGTCGACACAGTTTACATATTCATACCCATTTGTATGCATCTTGAAATAGAGTAGGCCAGTAATACCTAGCTCACAAAATCTTATGGGTAGTTACCAGTGCAAAAAAATGTCCTCCATAGGCCAGATTATGGAAGGACTCCAAAAGTTGGTTCTACTACTCTTTATCCACGCAACGAAAGAACACTCCATCAAGGTTCCTCTTATATAGGCTGTTGTCCCATAGGATAAAATTGGCAACTTTTAACTTGACAATCCTCTTTTCTTTATGAGATAGGTGAGCAGGACACTCACCATAAGTAAGGAAATGAGCAATACTCAAATACCACTCATTTGTGTTGGAGACAAAGAGGAATGTTGGTGTGTCTTCAATTTCTACTTCTTCATGCCCTATTTTTTTTGGTCTATTATCAGTGATCAATTGGCAAAGACCCTTTCCTTGCACAAGCTTTGTTGGTTTGATAACAAGATCAAACTCCTAGATTTTATCAATCTAATTACCCCTTTTAGTTCCAAACTCTTGCTGAGTTAATATGGATTTGACTATGGTATTAGGAACCAGGGCAATATTTTGTGAATTTAAGAGGTAAAAATGGAAATGCTTTACTACCTTTACCACTGCATAAGCATGATTTTCCATGTTTGAATACTTCAACTCATGATCTTTGAGAGGATATCTCATGAATGATATAGGAGACTCTACACTTTTGTTTTGTTGAACCAAAATTGTTGAAAGTGTGTGCTCAAAAGCATAACTGTACATTGTGAAACCTTTGGTATAATCTAGACAAACTAGAATTGAGGCATGGGTGATAGTTATTTTGATGTCTCCAAATGCCAATTTGCCTTCTTCAGTCTAGCTAAAACTGGCCTTTCCCTTCATCACATTTACAATGTGGTGAGTTTTCTCAGTGAACTCAAGAATCAACCTTCGTAAAAAATTCACCTTTTCAAAGAAAGAGTGAATTACAGTCTTACTTATGGGTAGAGTAAGCTCCTAGATGGATTTGACACTTTCTGAGTTAATATTTATGCCTTCCTGGGATACAATGTGTCTAAGAAGTTTTCCTTCTGTTACCCCAAAAATAGACTTCTTGGGATTTAGAGAAATGCCATTCTGGCGGCATCAGTCTAGCACTTGTTGCAAATGGCACACATGATCAAGATGATGCTTGGAAAAGACTGTTAAATCATCAAGGTACACCATAATGAACTTACCCATTTAATCTTTGAAAGCAAGGTCCATTTCTCTCTAAAAAGTGGCAATAGCATTTATCAAGCCAAATGGCATTCTTTGATACATAAAGGTGCCCCAAGGTGTAGTGAAGGCAGTCTTATGTTGGTCTACTTTGCCAACTTCCACTTGATTATACCTTAAGAAACTGTCTAGCATTGATAACATCTTTGAACCAGTCACCATCTGAAGAAATTGGTCTATGATGGATAGAGGGTAATTATACTTTAGGGAGGATTGATTTAGATTCCTGAAATCCACACAGAGGCAAATTTTGCCATTATTTTTTCTCAAAGGAACTATGTTTGCAATCCATGTGGAATGATGGATTGGGAAAATTATTCTAGCATTTAGCATTTTCTGTATTTTAGATAGAATAGTACTTGATATTTTTGGATTATACTTCTAGGATTTCTACTTGTAAGGCACCAAATCACTCTTGAGATAAATTTCATGGTGAATTTCTTTAGGCCTAAGTGACTTCAAATCATCATAGGAGTATGCCAAATTATCCATGTAATGATGAAGTAGGGTAGTAAATTTGAGCTTCTCCTTAGGAGTCCAACACTTCCCAATGTTAACCATCTTGGGATTTTCCTTAGTATCCAAATTTATTTGATCAAAATCTTGGGAGGAGCTTGAATCCATTTGTTGATGTTTGATGAACCTATCATGCTTGTCAAACAGTTTTTCAAAGGAAACCAATCCTTTAGGAATTTTATTCCCTTTTAGCTGTAGGAATTCTTCACCTGCGTCTGAACTTGTTTTAAGGGTTGATTCAATTTTTTGAGGCTCATTGTCTTTAAAGTGAATCTGTTCAAAGCTAGCTTTTTGTTCTAGAAAGGCGATGATTTGGTTGTCGCCATTAAACAATTGCCAATGATTATCATTACTAGGCACACTTGGTTGAGATACCAGTTTGATAGCATACCTATCTCCCTTAAAATCTAGGTGAGGAACCAAAAGAGTTGCAAAAATAGCTAATGCATCAGCTTGATCATTGAATTCCTTGGGTACTATAGAGATACTAAAAGCATCAAAGCTTTCAATTTGATCCCAAAGTAGATTGTGGTAATGGTGCAATCTCTCATTTTTAGTTTGGTATAGGTTCCTAACTTATAAAACCACTAGCTCAGCATCTCCTTTAGTGTGAAAGAGTTTGATGCCCCTATCTTGAGTGGCCTTTAATCTAAGCAGCAATGATTCACATTTAGCAATATCATTAGTGTTGCTAAACTGCAATTTATAAGAATAGGGGAAAATATCTCCTTGAGGAGATATCAACACAATCCCAGCTCTTGAGTTGGTAAAAGAATAGCTACCATCAAATTTGGGAATTCATACATTATCAAAAATTGACCTTTCCTTAGATTGTTCTTCGTTTGGAAGGGAGGATTCCTTTGGGCTTGCACTTTGCTTTATTAAGTCTTCTACTATTTTGTCTAAACCAATTTTTAGATTGTCATCTTTAGAAATTTCATCAATTAGGATAGGAACATCCTCTATAGTCAGGAAGTAATTACCTATGCCTGAGGACTCAAATAAAATTTGAGCTTCAAATGTTGATGTTTGAGTGACAACATATTTTTCCTCCTTCTTAGGGAGCAATCTCTGCATGACACCTTTGATCAGGATCCTCACTTTAGATAGGTCCATACTTAACTTGCCACTAACATCTTTGCAAAAAATTTGCCCAAGAAGCATACCATATGAGGCTGGGATGTCAACCACTAGGACTATCATCTTAATTCTCTTGTTTGAGAATGTTGTAAATGCAAATTGGGCATCCTTGATTTGTCTCAGCAATGGCACTTATTTGTTTTCCATGGAGAAACATCTCCCAAAGGTCTTGGTTAGTATGATTCCAAGAGATTTTACCACTTTAACAGGCATGACATTGTTAAACACACCTGAGTCTATGATACAATTATTTAGTTGATGTCCATTTATCAGCAGGGAGACATAAAATGGTTTTGTCCTCCCAAGAGCAACAGGAGGAGTAATGAAAAGGTTATTTTGGGTGGATGTGGGAGTCATCTTTGGAATAGCTAGTCCTGTAGGGATGGTTTTATTCTTTACACACTAAACCAACTTATCCAATTGCTCAGGGTTGGATTGCAAGAATTCAAATTCAGACATTTGAATTTTGGTTTTCTTGAGACAGTCGATTATATAAAATGTTTGAAACAAATTAGGAATAGGGGAAGGTAGTTCATCCTTCTAGTTTTTAAAAGGAGGTACTAATCTATGAAATTGAATTTAAAGGTGAAGGCATACTTAAGGTACTTACTTTTTTAGGGATCATCAGGTCCTTTGATTGAAAAGGCAAAATGGTTCCCCGCTTAGCAATTGAAATTGTTGGTTGAGGTCACTCTTTTAATTTTTCCTTATCAACTTACTGGGCTGATTGGTTCTAGGACTAAGTGAATACAGCTTATGATCCATCAAACGCTTCACCTTTACTTCTAGGTTCATCCTAGTAATTCAAGAAATCAATGTTGGAGTCGCCAGCTGATTCTTCTTAGTTTTTTGTGAAGAGATCAGCGTCATCTTCTAGGTTCAACTCAAGATGGAAGGAGAAATCAGATTTTATTTCAAGATATCCAACTGCTAAATGGGTTGGAGGTGCTTCAATGGCAAGTTTCCCCTATGGGGGAGGAAGATGATTTGGTTGCCCTTGATTCCTAGCAGCATTGCCTTGGTATGACTAATTTATAAAAGTCCTCCTTGGTATATCTTAGTATGAAGGAGGAGTAGACATTTCTTGCACCATTTGATTTCTAAGAGCTAGCAACTCATTTTCTAGCTTCTACACCATAAGATCAATGGTGCCTATAGATGGATATTCAAAGGATGAAAAAGATTTACCTCTATTAGGATCTCTCCTTATCTTCCCCACCAAGATGAGATCATCTTCCACCTTAGTAGCCAAATCCTATGTTGTAGCAAGGTCTATGTGACCTACACATCTCAACAAGAAACTCACTTCATGAAGCTGAGAGTTGATGAAGAAACATTTGAGATTCTCAGCTATTGGCTGAGTAATGGTAAGAATCTTGTTCATTAGCTTTTTAAACTTAGTTATGAAGTCCCTCATAGGTTCATGAGGTTCTTTCTTTATTTATGTGAGATGGGCCAGTAAGGCATGCACATCTTCTGTAGGCTTGAACCTAGCTTCGAATTTGGATTTGAGGGTGTTCCAGTCAGTCACAATTTGTGCTTATAGATGATAAAACTAGTTTGCAACAGTGCCTTGTATTGTTTTCATAAACAACCTGACTACTACATCCTCATACTCCACACCTATCATGCCATAGGCTATGTTGAAGGCTGAAATATGTTTATTAGGATGAACTCTCCCATTGCCATAGAACTTGGGGAAATTCTTCCTGAAACTATGAGGCAGTTCATGTAAAGGTGGAGTTAAATTGAGTGGGCCAAAAGAGTTACCCCAAGGGCCTTGAACTACCATGATTTGAATACTAAAGGGAGGGATAACAAATATCTAAGGGGTATGTATTGACAAAGCCCTGCTAACAATATAAATGGATGTTTTGCCTGGTAATGGAGACCTGACTTTTGTAGGAGGAAAACTCCTGGTTCACTGAAGGTGAAATGGAGAAAGAAACAGGTCAAAATCACTTTGTTATACCAACTCGAATATAGGGTCGATAATACCTTTAGATCTCTAGCTTCTTGTATATCATGAATCCACTAGAGTGTAAAACTAAAATGGATAAGGATAGGGACTACTTCAATTTGAAGCTTAAGGCTTCAGACTGCACAAAATGATCCCCATCAGAGTCACCAAAAATTGTTGGGTGAATATTTTGTCGCCAACTAATTGATGGGCAAAATAGGTTGTTTCAACCACAACATAGGGAGATTTATTAGCCAAATGTGCAGGTTGACCACATCAAAAGGGGACAAATCTCTCCTCTCATCAAGGGGAGGTTCCCTATAACTATGATATATTAATATATACTATATATATAAGCTAAAAATAACACTCAGGGTAGGATAACGCCATCCATCTCTCTTTTTTCAAAGATTATGTTCATAGATCAAAAGAGAAATCCTAGGTAATTGATGAAGGTACTTCTCTTCTTTTACAAGTAATACTTAGTCAACAGCCAGATTCCTTCCTAGTAGTAATAGTAACTAGATGCAAAAACACAATAGGATAAAGTGTAGCACAAAGTCTCCACCTCAACTACCAAAGAGTGAAATATATGAAGGATAATGGGGGCATGAATTCATCCCAAGATCCTTTACATAGAAACAAAAAGACAAACACACTAAAGATAATTGTGGCAGCACAAAGTCTCTCCACAGTCGGCTTTAGGACACCTTCTTGATTACTTCCACTAGTTCTGCTTATTAAATTAAATGGACAAGAAAGCTTCTAGGAAATAGACATAAGAATAATTTCCTAAATAACATAAGCTATTCTAGCACAAAGTTTGAAAGGTCACTTGTTTTTTTATTCAAATAAATAAATATGATTAACAATCTGAGCTCAAAGTCTCAAGAAATGCCTTTCAATTTGGGCAGAGTTTTGCTTTTATAATAGAGAGATCTCCATTACATAAAATAAGAGATTACAATATATAGCACTCTAAGAAAGACTTGGGCACTTTGTTTCATGGAATGGCCCATGCTGCATTCAATGCCTTGAATGCATTTTTAGTTTTGTGAAGGGGCCATGCTGGAATAGGTCATCAGCCTTGACTTTGGTGTACAAAAACATCTCAAATGTCTTCTCCTCATCATGGGTTGTTTGGTCTATTTCTAGATATGTATGCAGTTGTCCACCCACTTTTATTCAAAGGGAGAAAAATAGGCCATGCCTTTGAATGTTTGTGCACTCTGATGTCCACCTAGTGGACTGTTTCACCAACTAGAAATAACTCTTGCACAGATATTTTTGGTCTTTTCCTCTTATTCCCTCTTCTATTAATGCATTGTATCTCTTCCTCATGATCTAAGCTCTCAAGCTATCTCTTCCCTTTCTGCTGGCTCTTTCAGCTTCTTCTTCAACTAGTCACTAAGTTTGTTCTCAGGTCTGCACCATATTTGAAAATAAATGGACATTTTATTACCTTGAATTTGACATTTATGGGGATGTCATTGGTCACTTGAACCATGTTAAACCTTGAACCTTTGAACCATGAGAGTTCATTGATTCAATGGTTCAAGTGGTCCATTTTGGCTCTTTGGTTCAATCAGCTCCTTGGTTCAATTGGCTGAACCATCTCTTCAAGATTGTCTCTAAAATCTTCCACTTCCTTCACTCAAAGCTTCCCTTTGAACTTTGAAATTCATTGAACCTTTGAACTTTGAACCACTTTGGTTCAAAGTTCAACGGTTCATTATCTTTCTCAGAATCCTTTGGTCCTTCAAAGTTTCTAGATCCTTTTTTTTTGTTGAACTCGTTGAACCTTTGAACTTTGAACCATTTTGGTTCAAGGTTCAATAGTTCAATGGTTCATTCTTTGCTCTTCAAATATTTTGTTCTTCTAAGTCTCTTGAACTTTATTGAACTCATTGAACCTTTGAACTTTTAACTCTTTTGGTTCAAGGTTCAACGGTTCAATGGTTTAATCTTTCTTCTTTGAAGTCTTCTTTTCTTTAAGTCCTTTGAAGCCATTGAACTTTAAACTTGCCGAAGCACTTAAATCTTTAAGTTTGTCGATGTCATTTAACCTTTGAACCCATTGAACCTTTGAACTTTGAAAGGCAGGGTTCAATGGTTCAATCTTTTGTTTGAAGCCCACCGATAAGTCTTTTGATTGAACTTCGGCATTGAACTGGCCTTGAAATGCCTAAGTGTTGGGAACTTGTTTCTTTGTGAGAGCTCACCTATTGAGGTCATTGAATCTATTGAACCTGTAATTCCCTTAGCTAAAAAATCTTGAATAATTGAAGAGCTGGAGCACTCAGAACATTTTTTTGAGAAGGGAAGAGAGAATTTTGGCCTACAGGACCAAAATAGTTGATATGTTGTCCCCAAAAAATGAGTGACAGATTTTGGGAACAACAAATTGAAATTCTTGAAAGATATTTATCCATTTTGAAATCCTTCTTCTCAACATTAGTTTATTCATTGAGTATCATAGTGATTGGTGATCTATGAAAACTCCAAAGGGAATAGTTAGAAAATAATGTCAAAATTTTGGTAGTGCAAACACCATTGCCAGAGCTTCTTGCTCCATAGTATTGTAATTTTTCTTAGTTGTAGACAATTTCTAAATTGTGAAATAAATATAATGTTATAAACCTCCTTAACTTTATTGTGCAATAATTAATCCAAGTATTGATCCAAATGCATCAACATGAACATTAAATCCTTTATTCTAATCTAGGATAACCAAAATTGAGGCTTTGAATAATATCTACTTCAATTCTATGAAAATTATCTTACATTTTAGGGTCCATTAAAACTTATTTTCTTTGTGAAAAATATTTTCCAATGGTGTTGAAATGGTTATATATCCCCTTATAAACTTGTGATAATATTTGGTATGACCCAAAAATGATTGTAATTATGAAGGATTAATGGGTAGTTTGATCCCCATTATCACTACAATTTTTGTGTGGTCCACCAAAATCCCATCGCTACAAACCACATGTCCAAGTAACACACCAAAAAATTTAAATAATAATCACTTATTCAAATTCAATATGATTCATAATTCGTGACATCTTTCTAACATTATTTGTAACCTAGATAGATGTTCCTTCAATAAATGAGAAAACTACCTAATCATCTAGGTAAACTTCTAAGAAATTATGAATGAAATCCTTAAAAGTAGCGACAACAACTCTAGACAAAACTTCTACAAAAAAAATTAGTCCAAAAGGTATCACCTTATTATTTAACCCTTTTTGTAAATTAAGGGTTAGGGGAAATAGGTTATTCAAGAGTGAGATAACCTATTCCTAAAAGCATGCCAATTAAATAATATAGTTTATGATATTAAATTTCAATACTGAATTATGAAAATTACTAAATATAGAAATCAAAATTCTAAACAATATTTTGAGTGAGTAATCATGAAAAAGAAACAATAATTAGCTTATGTAATGATGTGCAAACATATTTAAGAGGTACAAGTCTAAAAATAGGATGTCTGATGTTCAAGAAATAGTCATCCAATTCTAAAAATATTCCTTTTGGATAACACTTGTGTTACCCTGTATATACTTGCATCGATGTTACTATCTGAACCCCGATGTAACTATCGTATACTGAATGTTCATTGTATCAATATGTGACCACTTAAGCATTTTTGGGTTTTTTTATCACCTTTATTATAATGTATATAGATTTCATGCATAGGTTGTTGATGATTGTTTGTATCTCAAAATCTATATCTCCACCTTAGTTTAGTTTACCTTACTAAAAATTGGGTGAGTGGCTCACAATGTCGATATGACCTCAAAGATCCCTCTATCAATAAGTGTTGCCTACATATCCAATTCTCCAAGAAAGGACTCATATTTATGTATTTCTCCCCTATGTATGGGTACACAAGGGTGAAATATACTTTATAAAGATGCATGTAGTGATCTATCTTATAACTTGACAAATATGGCTCATAGGATGTATTTTGAGAACTTTAGACCTAAAGTATGTTTGCTCTTATTTTTGATATGAAAATAGAGAGGAATAATAAATAATAACTTAGTTGTGAAATTATTTTATTAATCTTGAATGGGTGCTTGATTTTATATTTTCTAGATGTCTGCATGAACTGGCTTTAACTTTTATTTATAATAGCTATTTTAAAATAATTCTCATAAAAGGGTTGATGACATTCTTAGGTTGGCCCAGACACATCAAAATATTTGTAAATTTTAGTGTTTGTAGGGTGAGGACACATGATTTGAATTAGGGATAGGAGCATAAATGTTTTTGTGCTACCTTAAATGTAATTTTCTAGGATGGAGGAAGTTATTGAGGTTATGAAACTGATAGTGAAGGATATATCTGATTTTAGGTGTTATGTGGTTATAAATGATCTAGACAATCAAAATAATTAGGGTTGGACTAATAAGTAAGTAACTAGACCTAGTGAGGTGGTGAGTGTGATCCTTTTGTTTGTAAGGAAGATGAAACTAAAGGGTATATCCCTTATATATATTTGTTAATTTTACAAGACTAGTTTAACATATAAATCCAAATTTAAGCATCTACATTTCCCCCCTGTAATCTAGTAATTCATAAGGATGAAATTACTAGGTTAAAGGAAATAAAGTGCACCATGGTGTGTAGAACACACCTTGTCTTTGTTTGAGCCTAATTGAGTTTTTTGTATGTGTATGACATGAAATCAAGAGAATGTTACAAGTTTAATTAGTGCATATAATTTGAAATTTAATAATTTTAAAATACTTGAAAGAAATAGAGCAAGGAATGAGTACACTTATGTGTTGATGCAACCATGTTTCCCCTTGGTATTTTATCTTGGTAGAGATGTTTCCTATTTAAATCATGGGAGATAGGTTAATAAATAAACCTTGAAGATTTGAAGAGGGAAATCAGAGGGTGATCATGCCCCCAATTTGGTATAAGGATGGATTGTGCCAAGTCCATTGAGTGTACAAAATCTCAATTGCAGAACTCAAGTATAACCAATCTAACTAATTTATCCAATATTACTTGAGTCAAATGGTTTAACCATATAAACCTATAAAAATAGAATAATAGTTCCAATTCCATCAAGAGTACATAATCTTGATCACACTAATAAAAAATAGCCAACTATTACAATAAATAAAAGCCAAAATGGTGCATCTTGGTAAGGTCAAATCATAAATGTGTATATAATTTGAAAGTGTGTCTATTATTTGGTGTGTGTACAGCTAAATTATGTATCAATATGAATTATTTGTAAAAATTTAACCTCTAATTTATAGCCTATGTATAATATGTATCACACATTTGAAAATTTTTGTCCCAAAATGTATATCTAAATCATGTAAACTCTATAAACTGAATCAAATTCTACATATTTTATCAATTATATGTATGTGGAGTCATGTCTCCTATGACATGCCCCCACTAATATGCCCCACCTTTTGAGGTTATGGGATTGGAAAAAAGATAATCACCTTATCTCAAAAGGATAATCCAACTATGTTATATCTATTTGAATCATGTAGTAAAAAAACATATAGTAGTGTCATGTTAAAGTAGATATATCAATGAAGCTCAAATTATGCATACATAACAATCCCTAAGATTCATGATATGAATCATGGAAACATATATAAGATAAAAATCTCAACAAATAATTAAGCTCACATACCATAGTAATCAAATGTAACACAAAAAAGGGCCCAAGGAGACCTCAAATAAGGGGCATGTTCAAATGTTGTGCAAATGTCCACACACCAAAGAAACAAGTAATACTCATGTCACTATGGCCAATAATCAATGAACAAGTTTAAATGTTCCATAAGCAAGGAAGATAAACAAACATGAACTAAACTCAAGTAAGTTAATGTAAATAGATAAAGTCATAAAACATAAATGAATAGCATACACATGTCATACTAATCCATGCATATATGTTTTAGCAAAAAGTCATGTATAATAGCATATCAAATACATTATTTAAGATAGAAACATGATTATATGCATGTGTAATATATAAAGTCTCAGTATAATAATGGAAAATAATCTTAAAACAATAGAACTTATGTTAATCATGATCATATAGAAGTAATATGCCCCTAACTTAGTGTATCATGTTGTAAGAGGAAAGGTTCAACATCTGTATGCTTGAAATATCATGGGTCTAATGTATGCCTGTATCACACTCAAATACATGTGAAACATATATGTGTATATAAATGATATCCTATCTAGTAACATAAAGTATACAACATATGCAAAATCTAGAAAACAAGTGAAAAGATAAATATTTTTGGTATTTTTGAATTATTTTAATGTTTTTGTATTTTCTTCAATATTTGATTTTTTTTTCAAATAGATCATCGTTTGTCATGATTCATGCATTGAGAGTGATTTATATGCATGGTATGTTATTACTCTCTCCTTAATCCATGATTAAAATTGTTATCACCATCATCTAATATGTGAATCATTCATCCATTGTGGGAGAATAAAATACCTTGTTGATTTTGATCTATTGTGGTTCCCATTAAATATACCCAAAATGTTCCCAAGGTAAATTTGCATTGGGATGTATGAGGCATGACCCAAATTTTTGTTTGGAAAACACATGGACCAAAAGCAATTGGTAATATCAAATATCCCAAAGAATATTTTCAAGTTCCCTTATGATGTAAGGTTTGTATATGGTATATAATTTGTGATAAATGTCTTACACTATAATAATATTCATTTTTTTGTAGATTCAATATGTTTATGTCTAAAATAAAATCCACTAGTGAACAATGTGATTATCAAGTCCATTTATCAAGGATGTTTTTTTCCTGAAATAGTGGTAGTTGTGTTCTTATGTGTTGAATGAGGTAGTTGGATATTGGTCTAGTGTTGAAAAATTATTGCAACAATGTCAAATAAATATTTGGTATGCCACATATTTTTATGTAACTATTTTTTATAAATCCAAGGTTAGTGTATGTATTATGAATAAAGCTTTCACATTTTGCATGTGATATATTTAATGCTTTGGCATTATTGAGTAAAAAAGAATCAAATGCATGTGTATCCATATAGAAGTGATCAAATAAGGTATACTTCTTATGAAATACTCTCTCTTTGAGTGGAGAGGAAAGACCTTGACTAAATATGAGTTGTAATTTTAAATTGGAAGGTTGATATGCTAAGTAAGATGAATCACTTTAAATTATTTGGTATAATCTTGAATGGACTCATTATCATGTTGCTAAAGCTTTTTTAATTATTCCAATGTAAATTTAAGTAAATTATTAGGTAAACTACACAACCAATCTGAAACTTCACTTATGAGAATTTTATGAAAATATATTAGCAATAAATGCTCATCATTAGCCGAATGACTGAAATAGTGTATTTATTTAATTATATGGTTGGCAAGGTATTCATTTTCAAAGAACAAAGGTAACATGGGCATAATGAAATCTTGTGGATGAGAATATTCAAATAATGTTTTTGAAAGAGGTTGATTTGTGATTACATTATCATGAATAATAGCCTTATATGATAATTATTGTAAATTGAGAATCAAAACAAGCCTTTGAAGATATCCTATAAAATTCATCATTTAAATGAGATGACTATTAGGAATCATTATAGTTTGAAAAGGTGTAGTCATTGGTTGTAATATATCATTTATTTCAAACATAGGCATAATAAATTGTTCCTCATGATTGGGATGTTATGTAACCTTTGGTAATGGTATCTCATTTGAAAACTTTGGAACTTTTGGTAATGGTATCTCATTTGAAAACTTTGGGACTTTTGGTAATTATATCTCACTTGAAAACTTTAGAACTTTTAATAATTGTATCTCATTTGAAAACTTTACAACTTTTTATAGTTTTATCTCATTTGAAAATTTTGGAACTTTTGGTATGTGTATCTCATTTGAAAACTTTTGTACTTTTTGGTAATGGTATCTCATTGGAAAGTTTTGGAAATTTTGGTAATGGTATCTCATTGGAAAACTTTGGAAATTTTGGTAATGGTAGCTCATTTGAAAACTTTGGAAATTTGATAATTGGAGCTTAGTATGTGGTTGTAAATAATCCATGATTTATTTATGAACATTTTAAAAGGTAACACAATAAAACTATGGAAGATTAGGCTCATTCATGACTAATTATGTTATGGTTGGTATGGGAGAAACTAGTTTATCATCATTATTTAAAGTTATAAGGGTGCTCAACTCATCCTTTTTATTGGTAGAATGATTAACCTGATTAGAGGGATGGTAGATATAACAATCTATAGAAATGAGAGGAGGCCTTATATAATCTTGTAGGAATGATTGTTCTTTTTTTATTATCTAGTTGAATTGGGCCACATTGTCCATTAAGGAATATTGGTTCATGAGGAAAATATTTTCCACATCATATTCATCAAACATATTTATATCATTCATTGTTGGCTAAGAAAAAACTACAAATACTATCATAAGTAGCAAAACAAGCATTAGCTAGGAAGACACAGAGGTTGAGTTCACCAGATTTTTAACCCTTTTTGGAAATTAAGGGGTAAGAAGAAGAGTCTATTCAAGAGTGTGATAACTTATTCCTAAAAGTAGGTAAACTAAATAATTTAATTTATGATATATATATATATATATATATATATATATATATATATAAATTATGAAAATACTAAATATAAAAAGTATAATTCCAAACAATATTTTGATTATGTAATAATAAAGAATAAACAATACTTAGCTTATGTAATAATGCATAGATAGATATGAGAGGTACAATTGTGGAAATAGGTTATCTAATGTTCAAAAAATAGTCATCATATTTTGGAAATATTCTTTTTGGTTTTTTAGACACTTGTGTTGCCCTATGTACACTGGCATTGATGTTACTATCTAAATCCCAACACAACTACCCTATACAAAATGTTAATTGTATCAAGATGTGTTTGTCTAGGCCTTTATAGTTTTTTTTAATCTTTCATCTAATGTATATAGATCTTATACATAGGCTATCGATGACTATTTGTAGTTTAAACCCTAGTTATCCACCTTATGTTAGATTATCTCTCTAAAAAATGGGTTAAGGGGCTCACCATGTTGAGATAACCTCAAAGATACTCTATCAATAAACATTGATTACATATATACTACTCCAAGGAGGGCCTTAGATTTATATAGTTCTCCCCTATGTGTGGGAATGTGTGTGCACAAGGGTGAAATATACTATATTAATATGCATGTAGTGATCTAGCTTGTAACTTGACAACTATGGATCATGGGATGTATTTTGAGTGTTTTAGACCTATAATATGACTGATATTATGCTTGATATTCAAATAGGTAATAATATGTTCCTTGTGTAATTAATTTAATGAGCTTGAATGGGCCATTTATTTGATATTTTTAGATGTCTAAATGAATTAGATTTGACATGTATTTATACTAGCTCTTTTTAAATAATCCTCATGGAAGGGTTAATGACATTCTTAGGCTGACATACACAATGAAAGATTTGTAAATTTGAGTGTTTGTAGGGTGAGGACACATGCATTGGAGAAAATAAAATAGAGTCAACACTATTGTCCTACCCTAAATGCAACTGTCTAAGATGGAAGAAAATTATTGAGGTTTTGTAATTGACAGTGAATGATATATACTAGATTATATGTGTTATGGATAAGTGATCTAAATAATTATAATAATTAGGTTTAGACAAATAATTAATTAATTATACCCAATGAGGTGGAACATATGAGCCTTTTATATGTAATGAAGGTCAAACTAAAGGGTAGATCCCTAAGATATATTTGTCAAGTGTATAAGACTAGTTTAAAATATATCTGATATGACCAAAAAATGATCACACTTTTTAAGGATTAGTGGGTGGTTTTATCCCCACTATCACTACAATTTTTTTGTGATCCATCAGAATCCTATCAATATAGACCACATGTTTAAGCATCACACTAAATAGTGAAAATAATAAACACTTATTCAAATTCAATGTGATTCGCACTTTGTGACATATTTCCAATAATATTTGAAACTTAGATGTTCCTTGAATAAGGATAAAACTACCCAATCATCTAGGTAAACTTCCAATAAATTTTGAATGAAATCCTTAAAAGTAGTGACAACAATTATGGAGAAAAATTTTGGAGAAATTTTTAGTCTAAAAGGAATCACCTTATAATAAAATGACCCCCACTATGTTTTGAACATCATTTTACTTCAATCCCCAACTACCATTGGGATATGGCAGTATCCACTAAAATATTTTTTGAAAGAGTAGACCTCATGCCCTTGACAACTTCTAGCACCTCGTCAGTGAAAGGAATAGGAAAAAAATCATTGACATAAGAATCATTCAGTGCATGATAATCTCCATATACATGGATTTCTTCTATCTTCTTTAGTTACATGACCATTGGACTTACTTAGCCTAACTTCTCAACAAAATAAATGATTTACACTTTCATCATACAGTCGATTTCTTATTTCACCTTCATTTTCATGTTAGGATTCAACCTATATGGTTAATTTTTAATTGAACATGCACACTCTTTAATTTCAATATGTATTTATCTCAATGAAGGGTCAACACCCTTGACTTCACTGAACTTTATAGATAAACTATCTTTGTAATCTCACAACAAATGAACAACATCATAAATATATTTTTGGGTCCAATAATCTTTGATAGTTTCCATCTTTGAAACTTCCCCAAAACCAATATTTTCCACCGTTTTTCATAGCAGTTCTTGATAGATCTTACTTAATTCAGCTTTCATGTAATCCATTGCTTCCCTATGACTTGGTTGCTCTATAATATTAAGGTTGTGCAATTTATCGTATTCAAATTTATCTACATTATTCTTCTTTGGAAAATTTATGATCCTTTTAGGCTTAGTTAGTCTTTTTAAATCAATGTTTCCCTCACTGTCAGTGTTTATAGAGTCATTTACACTATTCCAAATCATATTACATGATTTAAAAATTAACTCCTTATGTTCCCACTCATATATGTACTTATATATAGTCTTATCAATACTTATATCATCATCAACTTAATAATTTTGCATAGTCACAAGAGGTATATCCTCCATTTCCATAAGACATAGGAATATTTCCAATTTTTGTAGGCATTTATGCACCAATAAATTTTCATCCTCAAAAACAAAAGTTTGGATGAAACCTTGTTGAATCTAAGTTTATGTTTGAGTCTCTCATCTATGTTCTTGATGCATGTATTATGCTCTTAGAAGTGGGACTAATGTATTTTGAAAAACATAGACCCAATACTTTAGTATGTATGTATATGTATGTGTGTGTGTGTGTGTGTGTGTGTGTGTGTGTGTGTGTGTGTGTGTGTGTGTGTGTGTGTGTGTGTGTGTGTGTGTGTGTGTGTGTGTGTGTGTGTGTGTGTGTGTGTGTGTATATATATATATATATATATATATATATATATATATATATATATATATATATATATATATATATATATATATCCTCACTCACCTTTTAGATTGGGATTTATGTAGTCGTCTATATAGTTGGAAGACATAGCTTCTTGTATTGGTTTCTCATAATAGTTTGAGAAAATGCTTGTTCCTTTAGATGAGTGCTTATCATATTGACATTATAAATTGTCCTTTACTTCCTTTTATTATCTAGAAATGGAATATATATATATATATATATATATATATATATATATATATATATATATATATATATATATATATATATATATATATATATATATATATCCTCACTCACCTTTTAGATTGGGATTTATGTAGGCATATATATAGTTGGAAGACATAGCTCCTTGTATTGGTTTCTCATAATAGTTTGAGAAAATGCTTGTTCCTTTAGATGAGTGCTTATCATATTGACATTATAAATTGTCCTTTACTTACTTTTATTATCTAGAATTGGAAAATATTTCATATCTTATTGTCCTTAGACTCTATAATAGGTGTAATATGTTACTCATTAAGGATTGCATGGAAAATTCCATGTGATATAGCTTATTTATCCACATAGGTAGCAAATAATTAGTTGTCATCATTGCCTATGACTTTGGTTTCCCCCTTAATAATCTTCTTTCCTTTTAGGTGATTCTCATACCTTTTATTGATTATAATTCCATCTAAATTTTATCTTAGGATACATAGTTTCCCAATCATTTGATATTGTTACATAGGAGGTGCCCAATTAGGTTATTTTTATGGTGATGTCGGGGACCACCCATGTTGACACTAAATATATGTAGGTGTCCATCATGGTAGATATTTAGGATATGGATGAGCCCATATTGATGGTTTTTTATACTAGGGAACCCCATACATCTTATTTTAGTACCTCAACATCCTATGGTGGTGTAGTTGGTTTTGGAGTAGGATGTTGTTGCATAATGACTGTAGATATTTTTTTAGTGATACCATAATGTATATTTTGTAGAACTCTACAATTATTATCATCATGGATATGGTCTTTGTAGAAATAGAAGTATACATTATGTGGTTTTCATATGTACTATTGCAACATATGACTATTCATGATTACATGATTTTTGGTGTGATATAACTCATAGAAATATCTTTTTATTCTTAGGAATTTATTCATATGGTGGCCTTTTGTCCACATTAAATACACTAGATATCCAATCTTGGTCTCTTTCTTTCCTACATTTATTCCATTTGACATAGTACCACATCCATCTCAACATTGATCTTTGTAGTACTAGTAGGGCATTCTCCACAATCCTCTATTTACTTTACCCTTATCACAACTAACCTAGTTTTAGATTTCATTTAGAATTGAGCTTGAGCTATAGAAAATTTAATCTTACCATGCAAGACCTCAATAAACTAAATATGTTTTTCATGCTCTTGAGATTGGAAATTTACCTTATTGATTACATTATAAAACTTGTGGTCATAATCCCATAATAATTCTTCAATATTTTGTCTAATATCTTTTAGATATTGAATGGTATAACTAACACACTTATGCATCTTAAATTCTCCTATCATATTTTATTTGACCTCCTTTAAGGTTAGATTAGCACTATTATTCTTAGAAATCAATTCTAGAGCTCTATCAATCAAGACTCTTATAAGTTCACATTTCTTGTCTATGTCATCTATGAAAACATTGGCATGCCACTATAATTTATATGTAAATAATAATTGATCAAGTTTCAAAGACCCATCATATGGAATAAATGTGACAAAATCTCCCATAAGGAGTGACACGATCCCTCAAGATGGGTTATTTATAACTGGTTTGTGAGTTATCTTCAACATTGTGTGTAGACTACCTATGATATTGACAGGGATGTTGATAACAATTTACTTAATTATTATGTTATCACCACCTTCAAATTATTTTTTTCCTATCCAAAACTTTTTCATCTTTTACAAACCACTTCCTAGTATTTACATGCTCCTTAATTTGTTCTCATTTGCTTGTTTCCATGAAGTGAAGGAACTTCCCTGAGTTGTCAATAACAACCCCTTCCAAACTTGACATGGACCTTATTTATAATAGATCATCTCAAAACTACCTTCCTTCCCATTTCAACCATTATTAATCTATCCACGTACCCCACATACTATCTACCTACTCTAACAATCCTTCAATGTCCTCATTATCGATTCTTCTTTCCTCTTCCCTTTTCATGTTTGGGTTGGTCATAAATTATTAAACAACATATATGTTCTCTTTGATCTCTACATTCTATTATAACTCCCTATGAGCATAAAACTCAATCATTTCTTTTGAGGCCTACTCCCTCTCTTTCCTTTCACAATTCATCTATGACCCCTACTCACAACTATCTTCAACATTTCATCTTCTACCAAATTCTTCTTATTCCATAGTTTATGTTGTCAAAGATACTTTTTAATCCCCAAAATATTTTTGGAATGTTTTTAATTTTCTATATCTATTGATCCATTTCTCTTTCCAAGTTTCATTTGGTTCAGCGTCCATAGTTAATTTATCTTTCATTCTTATTTCCCTGGTTTACATCCCCATGTTACCTTGCCTGACTACTCATTTTCTATCTATTTTTGGATTAACATGGTCTATTAACCTTTACTTAAATATAATTGTGTATATGATTTAAAATTACAAAGATGTCAATAAAGTACAAATTTAAATGTAAAATATTGAAATTAATTTGGCACTAAAGCTTTTTTAAACATATAAATTACAAAAAAAAAAGGATAAGGTACTCTGAGTTTAATGTACCATATAGGACTGAGACTATAATTATATGGAAATAAGGGTATAAAATTGGACTATGGGACACTCATATCAGGGTATGAATCTATGTGTGTGCCTTGATAATAATATTAGTGTCAAGTAATTACCATCAATCACTATGCTCCTAGTTTTACAGTCCTATCCCTATAGATTTTGCCTCTTTAATTTGATACAAGTAAACCTACTTTTCTTTTGGATCTATGTGTGACCCCAAGGTTTGAATGTGTAAAAAACTCTCAAAATTATATCTCCTTCACTTGAAACCATAGGTCCACTTACAATGATTGTTTTACCTATAAGAGGGGATGAAATGCAGGTTGAGCTAACTCTAAGCACACCCCATTGAATGGTTTAGCATTACCTACATATCTAATACTCTTAAGAGGAAATTTAATCCACATGTCGTTATACCCTATTAGGTGAATGTGTGTAATATTTCTCATTCAATATATGCAACCTGTAATATATCCCTTGATACATGGTAAATGGAAACTTTGGCTTAGCTCTTGAGTGTTTTAGAATTCTCTAAGACCTAGTCCAAGTGACTGATTGGTAAGATGGGAAGAATAGAAAAATGCCTTTGAATGTGAAAGTGTTTGAGTATTCTTGATAATTTATTTATAGATTAATAATAGTCCTATACCTTTTTATATTTATGTAGGACTTTTTGGGTACTTTCTCATTCCACCATCATGTGAAATGTATAGGTTAGCCCATATGAATCATTTAAATTTGAAATTGATCATTGCTTAGAATAAGGCAAAATTATCAAACTCATATACTACCATCTGATAATATTTTTGATTATGATGTTAATATCTAGGAGACAATAATTTTTATTTGATGATATGGATATGTTTGACTATGATATTTAACTGGTTTGACAAAATAATGGTAATTATTATAAGTGACTTATAGAAACTTAGAAATGTTTGACTTGTATAAGGCATGGGGATGTGAGATAATGGTGAATAAGATTCATGTATGTATGAACAACTCATTTTAGGTGAACATAAGTCAAAACTAAAATTTCCAAGTATCAAATACTATATTTTAGTATCTAAAATTGCATATTATCTCAAATCAACACCATGGCCTTTAGCATGACTAATTTTCAAAAATGAAGGAAGGCACTTCAAAAATTTACCTTTGATGCCTCAAAAAAATTCATATGCAAGATTAAAGAGTGACATATCACTACTATAGATACTATTTTATGGATTATATATCACTTTATTATTAAACATTTTGAAAACTTATACCTTGGCTATTCCTCTCAGTTCTAGACTTTTCTTGATGTTTAAAGTCTTGCATCTACTCTATCTTGTTCCCCTTGGCCTAACTCTTAGTCTAACTAGTATTATGTTAATGAACTAGCCTTATATCTTTCCCACAATATTTAAAACCTGCTTATCTTACACCTCTACAAGTTCTAAGTCTATACTTACTATCTTGCTCCTTATACAGTAGCATCTAGGATAGACACCTATGTTGATTCTAGCGTCCTACTCTAATGCAAGTGTCTAATACCTTAAATTCATAAAATTTGTAAATGAAATAGATCCTAATGGTTGGCTTAAATTCTTTTATTCAATTTATTTTTACAAAGGGATTAATATAAATACAATATCAACCCTCATTCGTTCTTTACCTAGAAGACACTCAAAAAGACATAAGGCAACTTATCAAAACACTCAATCAAGCACTCAATAAAACAAAGCTTCCCTATTCTCTCTTATTTTCATATCTATTGGGTGAATATTTTGTCAATCAGTGTAATGATAAACAAAATAGGTCTGATCATCCACAGTAGGAAGATTGGTCGGCCAAATGTGTAGGTTTACCACATCAAAAGGGGACTAATCTCTCCTCTCATCAAGGGGAGGTTCCCTGTAGATATGCAAGTACTATATAATATATATATATATAGAAAATAACACTCAAGGGTATGAAAAACCATCCATCTCTCTTTTTTTAGAGATGATTTGCATGAATCAAAGGAGAAATCCTAATGAAATGACAAAATACACTCCTCTTCTTTCAGAAGTGTTGTTCAGCAGACAAAAGGAATCTTTCTAGTGAAGACAAGTAATTGTAATAGGGTATAGTAACATAGTAGGATGAAATGAGGCACAAAGTCTCCACCTCAACTGCCAAAGAGTGGAATGCAAAGAAAAATGAGGGCACAAAGTCATCCCAAGGTTCTTAACATAAAAATAGAAAATAAACACACACTAAAGGCAACTGTGGGGGCACAAAGTCTCTCCACAACTAGCTTCAGGACACCTTCCTAAATGATTTCACTAATTCTACTTATTTAATTAAAGGGACAAAAATTGCATTAAGGAAACATACATAAGAAAAATCTCCCCAACAACCAAGTTATTATAGTAGAAAGTCTAAAAAGTCACTTGCTTTCTTATTCTAATAACAAAATATGATCAACAATCTGAGCTCAAAGTCTCAGTAGTGCCTTTCAATTTGGGCAAAAATTAGTTTTTGGTAATAGATAAATGGATCCTCCCCATAATAATAAAATAAAGTCCCTTATATAGCCTCTCTAAGAAAGACTTGGGAACAATAATGCATCATATTGCATTCAATACATTTTAAATTCTATCAAGAAGATATGTTGGAATCTGGCGTAGTTGCCCATTTGCTTTTCGCAATGCAGAGAAACGGGTCATACCAATGAATGTTTGTGTTCTCCAATGTCTAGCTAGCAGTCTCCTTCTAAAAACATATCTTGTGCATGAATACTTTTGGTCCTTCTTCATCGTTCCTCCTTTTCTGGTTATTGGATCGGGTCTTTGGTTCAATTTGATGCTCTATTCTTTGGTCACTATCTACTGGTCTTAAAAATTGACATGTGGCACATTCTACTAAAAAATAGGCAAGGACACATGGTAGAATATATGGGACTCTAAGAGATACTTATTGAAAGAAGCTTTGAAATTTGAAAGGAACTCAAAATGTAGATACAAACACTTGTCACGCTCTACGGAGTTACAATGAGATATTTGGCAACTTCTACTTGTCTTTTGAGAATCCCATAGAGGATGACACTTGGCACACTCCACTTACTTTAGTATCTTATTAGGGACCCACCACAATCCTTATTTTATAAATAGACCAAAAGGAGAAACTACGGATGTCGACATGTGGCTGCTTCCACTAAGTTTTAGCTTTTCTTTTGAAACACTCTAGACTCATTTTTAGGTTCACGTGGATGATGCCACATGGCACCTTCCTCTACTTGAAACTATGTCTCATCAGATGACACATGGAAACTTCCACTGAGTTTTGATAAGGGACACATGGCACTTTCTGCTGTGACTTTCTGAAGGACACGTGGTGGCTCGGTAGGTTTTCTATTTCGAGGGACTTTTCCTTCAGACAAAAAGCATAAAGGAATTCTTTTAGATAATTTGTCTGAAAGAATTATTTCTTTGAAACTTTACCGTAGGAACTTTTCCAAAGGAATTCTTTGTGTCTGTCCAACCTTTGAATTGATCTGTTTGCTCCATGCCTGCCCTTTGCAAGGGTTATTTGAGCTTCAAAGTGACCTTTCAGATTTTTGCGATGGTCCACTTTGGTTTTTAAGTGCCCTCCAAAAGGTTTGTTTGTCCTTTGGCTTTGCTTTAGTCATTTTTATACCAGTCTCAATAGGTGACACCTGGCAGCATCCATTGTGAAACATGTGAGGACACATGGTAGCATCCGCTTAACTTGTAAAGGCTTTGGATGCCTTTTGAGTGTCCCACAGAAGATGACAAACGGTAGCTTCTACTAAGATTTTGAAACATTATAGATACACTTGGAACTTATTTAGATTCATGCAGATGTAGATACTTGTCACATTTCACTTCTCTTATAAGGGACAGGTGGCAAATCCCACAACTTTTAAAAATAAAGTAAAATGGGGCTCAACAGATGACACATGGCAGCATTTGCTAGGCTCTATCGGGCTTTTATTTCAAGCTTTTTTTGCTTGCCTTAGTTACTTTTTCCATATAAATTCCCTATGTGAGGGCACTTGTATCTTTGACTCTTGGGAAACTCCTTTGAACCTATCGCTTGAACCGACTGATTGAACCAACTTTAGGTTCAACAGTTCAATGGTTCATTCCTTTATTTCTATTGACTACTCAAGCTCTTTGAAATAAGCCTTGTTGAACCAACCACCATTGAACCTATTGAACCTTTGAACTTGAGTGGTTTAATGGTTCAATGGTTCAATGGTTTGAGTCTTCTTCTTTTTGACAAGTGTCTTGAAGCCGTTGAATCTGAAGCGATTGAACTTTGAACCTTGACAAAAGCTCTTAATTTTGAAAACCTGATGACATTGTTGAACATTTGAACTAAAAATGGTTCAATGGTTCAATAGTTCAATGGTTTAAACATTGCATAGAAACTTGTTGATGGATTATTTTGGTTGAACCAAGGTGTTGAACTAGTCCTAAAAATGACTAAGTATTGGAATCTTGTTCTTTTTTATTGAACTCTCCTGTAGAAGCCTTTGAACCTATTGAACCTTTTAGTATTTTAGCTGAAAAAGCTTGAATAATTCTTGATTTTGAAAGTTTAGAATAATTTTTTCAAATGGGAAGAGATATTTTGGTCTTGCAAGACCAAAATATCTTATATGTTGTCCTAAAAATGAGTGACATTTTTTAGGTACAATAGCTAGCTCTAGTTGGGAAACTTTCATCAATTGTAAAAAGAATTGAAGGGAGTAGAATCCAGAATCTCTAGTGTTTTTATGTGTACCATTGGGCTACGAAGTCATGTTACCCAGAAATGAAAGGCATAAAAAAATGAAAACAAACAAAATAGAAAAGAACTAAAAAATATACAAATATACATATGTACATATGAAATAATCTGATACTTCAAGAATTGAATGTTTCAGATGCTACCCACTGTGAGGCAGAGAAAAGAGTGTGCCATCTTGATACTTCAGTAGGAAGCTATTTTCATCATTGTTTTGATGAATAATAAATGGGCCTCTCCAAATATATTTGAATTTTCCATGCATCCCTTTTGGTTCTCTACTTTTGTCCCATAGCAGGACTTGATCTCTAATCTAGAAATCATGATTTTTACCTTTTGGTCAAAGAGTTTCTTTACCAAACTTTGATGTGCAGCAATTCGGTCCACCACCATAGTTCTCTATTCATCCAGCTCAGTCAGGAACATGATTCTCTTATCAAGGGGGCTTTCATATGTCTGATCTTCAATTACTATAGCCAATTTCAAGGCTGGCAATTCTAAGGTGATTAGTATCTCAGCATTGATACCATAAAGAAGTTGGAAAGGAGACATACCAATTGCCCTCTTTGGTGTGATTCTATCTACCCATAGAGCATCAACCAATGCTTTATGCCATGTCCTTTGATTGTCATCTACCAGCGTCTTGATGATAGTTACCAGATTTTTATTGCTTGATTCAGCTTGTCCATTCCCTTGTGGAAAGTAATCAAAAGAATGAGAGAGTGTAATTCCATAATAGAAATAGAATTTTGTAATCTCCTAGGAAGTGAAACAAGCTACATTGTTAGTAACAATATTAGTTGGGACTCTGAACCTGGAAATGATATTCTCTTTGAGGAAATTGCACACTACTTCTAAAGTGGCATGCTTGGTTGGGATAGCTTCTACCCACTTGGTGAAATAATCAGTTGTTGTAAGGACATAATCATGTCTAGCACTTAAAGATGGGTTTATAGCTCCAATAAAATTAATTCCCATTGCTAGAATGGTTCCTCTATGACCACTGGCTTGAGAGGCAGGGCAGCTAATTTAGGTCTTCCAACAAATTACTGGCAGAGTTCACATTTTCTCACCCACTTATACGCATCTTGGAAAAGAGTTGGCCATTAATACCTGGCTCACAGAATCTTGTGGGCAGTTACAAGAGCAAAAAAATGTCCTCCATAGGCTAAATTGTAGAAAGATTTCAAAATTTGGCTTTGTTGCTCTTTGTCTACACAATGAAAGAATACTTATCTAAGCTTATCTTATATAGGCCATTGTCCCAAAGGACAAAATTGGCAGCTTTCAACTTGATAGTCCTTTCTTTGTAAGATAAATGAGCAAGACATACCCCATAAGTAAGGAAATGAGAAATACCTAAATACCACTCATTGGTAGTGAAAACAAAGATAACTGTATGTATGTCTTCCACCTCTACTTCTTCATGCTCTATTTCTTACAGTTGGTTATCAAAAATTAATTGGCATAGGCCTTTTCCCCTTACTAGCTTTATTGGCTTGATGTCTAGATCAAACTCCTAGATCTTTGCAATCCAATTGCCTCTTTTTTCCCAAACTTATACTGAGTTAATATGGATTTGACTGTAGTGTCAGGAACCAAGGTAGTAGTGTGTGAATTCAAGATATAGAAGTGGAAATGCTTGACTTCTTTCACCACTGCATAAGCATACTTCTCCATGTTTGAATACTTCAAATCATGGGCTTTGAGAGGGCAACTCATGAAAGAAATGGGAGATTACATACCTTCCTTGTCCTCTTGAACTAGAATTGTTGAAAGCATGTGTTTAGAAGCATAACTATATATGATGAAATCTTTGTTTTAGTCTAGACAAACAAGAGTTGGGGCATGGGCAATGGCAGTCTTGATATCCTCAAATGTTGACTTACCTTCTTTAGTCCAGCTAAAGGTGGATTTCCCTTTCATCATGTTTACAGTGTGTCAAGTCTTCTTAGCAAATTCAGGGTTGAACCTTCATAAAAAATTCACCTTTCCAAAGAAAGAGTGAACAACATTTTTACTTGTAGGTAAAGTAAGCTCTTGAATAGATTTAACTCTATCTGAGTCAATCTTTATGCCTTCTTTGGACACAATGTATCTAAAAAGTTTTCCCTTTGTTACTCCAAAAATAGAATTCTTGGAGTTTAAGGAAATGCCATTCTGGTGGTAGCGCTCCAAAACTTGTTGCATGTGATGTATATGATCAAAATGATGCTTTGAAAAGATGTTCAAGTCGTCAAGGTATACCACAATGAACTTACCTATCTCATCCTTGAAAGCAAGGTCCATTGCTCTTTGAAAGGTGGCACTATCATTTATCAAGCCAAAAAGTATTCTTCTATATATAAACGTGCCCCAAGGTGTGGTGAATGTGGTCTTATGTTGGTCTGCTTCACCAACTTCAACTTGATTATATCCTGAGAAGCCATCTAGCATTGATAACATTTTTGAGCCTGTCACTATTTGAAGCACTTGTTCCATGATCGCCAAAGGATAATTATCTTTCAAAGATGACTGATTTAAATTTCTAAAATCTACACAAATGCAAATTTTTCCATTCTTCTTCTTTACATGCACTATGTTTTTAATCCATGTAGAATGATGGATTGGGAAGATGATTCTAGAATTTAACATTTTTTGTATCTCAGACAAAATAGTACCTGATATTTTTGGATTATACTGTCTAGATTTTTGCTTATAAGGCATTGAGTCAACCTTGAGAGGAATGTCATGGAAGATTTCATCAGGTCTGAGAGACTTCAAGTCATCATAAGAATATGCTAAGGCATCCATATATTGGTAGAGTAGAGTGATGAACTTGAACTTCTCTTCTTGAGTGCAGCACTTACCAATATTCACCATTTTAGGATTTTCTTCAGTAGTCAAATTTATTTGATCAAATCTTGAGAGAAGTTTGAATCTGTTTGCTACTATTTGATGAATCTATCAAGTTTTTCAAATAGTTTCTCAAGGGAAACCAAGACTTTGGAAATTTTATTCCCTTTCAACTATAAGAATTCTTCATTTATATCTGAACTAGATTCAGAAGCTAGTTCATACTTCTAAAGTTCACTACCTTCAAAATATAGTTGTTCAAAGTTATCTCTTCATTCTAGGAAGGCAATGATTTGGTGATCATCATTGAATACTTTCCATTGATCAACATTTTTAGGAACACTTGGTATAAAAACTAGATCAATGGTGTACTTGTTTCCTATGAAATCTGAGTGAGAATTAAGAGAGTTGCTGAAATAGCAAGTGCATCAGCTCTGTCATTGGATTCCCTAGGTATGACAAAGATGTTGAAAGCATCAAAGATTTCAATTTGGTCCCATACTAAGTTTTGGTAGTGGCACAATCTTTTATTTTTAGTTTGGTACAGGTTTCTAACCTGACAAACCACTAGTTTAGCATCTCCTTTGGCATGAAGGAGCTTGATGCCTTTGTCTCGAGCAGCCTTCAATCTAAGCAATAAAGATTCATATTTATTTGTGTTATTGGTGTTATTGAATTATAACTTATAAGATGAAGGAAAAATATCTCCTTGAGAAAATATCAACACAATCCCAGCTCCTAAATCGATAGAGGAGTAGCTGCCATCGAATTCCAAAATCCATACCTCATCAGATACTGATTTTTCTTTAGATATTCCTTCATTAGAGAGGGAAGATCCTTCTCCATCTATGTTGCAAACTACCAATTCTTTTGCTATTCTAGTTGAACTAATTTCAAGTTTGACACTTTCAAGAACTTTATCAGATGCTTCATGAACTTTGTCTGTAGATAGAAAGTAGTTATCCATACCTGAAGACTCAAATAGAATTTGAGTTTCAGGTGCTGATGTTTGAGTGACAATATATTTTGATTTCTTTTCAAAAAGTAGCTTCTACATGGTGCCTTTGACAGGGATCCTTACTTCAGATAGATCCATGCTCAATTCTCCACCAACATCCTTGCAAAAAATTTGCCCAAGTAGGATACCATAGGATGCTGGAACAACAGCCACCAGAATTGTCATCTTGATTTTTTTGTTGGAAAGGCTGTAAATGCAAATTGAACATCTTTGATTTGTCCAAGCAAAGGTACTTGTTTGTTCTCCATGGAGAAACATCTACCAAATATTTTAGTTAGTGTGAGATCAAGAGATTTTTCTACTTTGGTTGGCATGACATTGTCAAATGCACCTGAGTCTGATGCATTTACTTAGCTTGTGACCATTTATCAACAGGAAAACATAGAAAGGTTCTATTTTCCCAGTGGTAGCCGGAAGAGTAATAAAAAGATTATTTGGAATGGGCATGTTCTTTGGAAAATCAAGAGTTACCTTTTTAGCATCTTGTCTTGCAAGGATGGATTTGTTCTTTAAACACTCAACTAACCTATCCAACTGCTCAGGATTGGATTGTAAATATTCAAACTCAACTATTTGAATTTTAGTTTTTTTGATGTGATCAATTATGTTAAATGACTAGATCAGACTAGGAACAGAGGAAGGTAATTCAACTTTCTGATTTGTAAAGGGGGAAGGACTAATTTGCAAAATTGAAGTTAAAGGTGAAGGTGAAATTGATGTACTTACCTTCTTGGCGATCACCAGATCCTTTGGCTGGAAAGGTAGAGAGGTTTCACGTTTAGCAATTGAAATTGTTGGTTGAGGTTGCTCCTCTATTTTTTCTTTATCAGCTTGTTAGGTTGATTGGTTTTTAGACCTGGTAAACACTGTGTATGATCTATCAAAAGCCTCTCCTTTACTTCTAGGTTCATCTTGGTAGTTCAAGAAACCAATGTTAGAGTCTCCAACTGATTCTTCTTGGTTTTCTACAAGGAGATCAACATCATTTTTTTAACTTAAATCAGGTTGAAAAGAGAAATCCAATTCTACTTCAAGATATCCCATTGTTGAATTGGCTAGGGGAGCTTCAATAGTGAGTTTTTCTTGTGGAGGAGGAAGATGATTTAGCTGCCCTTGATTCCTGGCAGCATTGCCCTAGAATGACTGATTTGGAAATGCCCTCCTTGGCATATCTCTGTACAAAGGAGCAGAAGACATTCCTTGCACCATTTGTTTTTTGAGAGTAAGCAACTCATTTGGATCAGTGGTGCCTGTAGATGGATATTCAAAATATGATGAGGGTCTATTTCTATTTGGATCTCTTCTTATCTTCCCTACCAAGATGAGATCATCTTCTACCTCAATGGCCAAATCTTGAGCTGCGGCAAGGTCTATTTGAATAGCACATCTCAAAAGGAAACTCACTTCAGGGAACTAAGAATTAATGAAGAAATATTTGAGATTCTCAACTATAGGTTGAGCAATTACAGGAATCCTATTTCTTAGTTTGTCAAACTTGGCTATGAAGTCCCTCATTAGTTCATGATGCTCTTTCTTCATCTATGTAAGTTTAGCCAGAAGGGCATGTGCATCCTTTACAGGCTTGAATCTGGCATCAAACTTAGCTTTGAGGGTGTTTTAATCAGTTACCAACTGAGCCTGTAGATGGTAAAACTAATCTACAACAACATCTTGTAATGTTTCCACAAATAGCCTGACTGCCACATCCTCAAATTCCACTCCAATTACACCAAAGGCTATGCTAAAGGCTGCAATTTGTTCATCAAGATGAACTCTTCCATCACCATAGAATTTGGAGAAATTCTTCCTCAAACTATGTGGGAGCTCATGTAGAGGTGGAGTAAGATTGAGAGGACCAAAAGAATTACCCCAAAGGCCTTGAACTGCCATTGTATGACTATGAAAAGGAGGAACAACAAATCTCAGAGAGGTAATTCTTAGCAAAGCTTTATTAATAGCAGAAGTGAATGCTTCACTTGGTAATGGAGACTTGACTTTAGTAAGAGGAAAGCTCTTAGTTCATTGGAGATGAGATGGTGAAGGAGGCAAATCAAAATTACTTTGTTGTATCAACTTAAATATAGGGTCAATAATACCTTTAGCCCTTTGGCTTCGTGTATACCTTGAATCTATTAGGTTGTGAAACAAAAATGGAAAAGAATTGAACTTGCTTCAGCTTAAAGCTTGAGGTTTTAAATTGTGCTTTCTTTTCCAGTTGGTGTCAAGGTGGAGGGAGATGGTAAGGCTATAATAATAATGGGTACGATACAAAAATGGAGTGGAGTCACTAGAGTCTATAATGGATAAGGGTAAGGATTGCTTCAATGTGAAACTTTTGGCTTCAAAATGCATATAACTCCTCAGTAGAGTCACCAAAAAATTGTTGGGTGAATATTTTGTCAATTAGCATACTGATAAATAAAATAGGTCTGATCATCCATAGTAAAAAGATTGGTCAGCTAAATGTGTAGGTTTACCACATTAGAAGGGGACTAATCTCTCCTCTCATCAAGGGGAGGTTCCCTGTAGATATGCAAGTACTATATAATATATATATATAGAAAATAACACTCAAGGGTAGGATAAACCATCCATCTCTATTTTTTCAGAGATGATGTGCGTGAATCAAAGGAGAAATCCTAATGAAATGATAGAATACACTCCTCTTCTTTTAGAAGTGTTGTTCAGTAGATAAAAAGAATCTTTCTAGTGAAGACAAGTAACTGTAACAGGGTATAGTAACACAGCAGGATGAAATGAGGCACAAAGTCTCCACCTCAATTGCCAAAGAGTGGAATACAAAGAACAATGAGGGCAAAAAGTTGTCCCAAGGTTCTTTACACAAAAATAAAAAATAAACACACACTAAATGCAATTATGGGGGCACAAAGTCTCTCCACAGTTGGCTTCAGGACACCTTCTTGAACACTTTCACTAATTTTGCTTATTTAATTAAAGGGATAGAAATCACATTAAAGAAATAGACATAAAAACAATCTCCCCAATAACCAAATTATTATAGCATAAAGTCTAAAAAGTCACTTTCTTATTCCAATAAAAAAATATGATCAACAATCTGAGCTCAAAGTCTCAATAGTGCCTTTCAATTTGGGCAAAAATTAGTTTCTGGTAACAGATAGATAGATCCTCCCCATAACAATAAAAGAGAGTCCCTTATATAGCCTCTCCAAAAAAGACTTGGGAATAATAATGCATCATATTGCATTCAATACATTTTAAATTCTATCAAGAAGATATGTTAGAATCTAGCATAGTTTCCCATTTGCTTTTCTCAATGCAAAGAAATAGGTCATACCATTGAATGTTTGTGTTCTCCAATGTCCAACTGGCGGTCTACTTCTAGAAACATATCTTGTGCATGAATATTTCTAGTCCTTCTTCATTGTTCCTCCTTTTTTGATTATTGAATTGGGTCTTTGGTTCAATTCGATGCTCAATTATTTGGTCACTTTCTGTTGGTCTTAACAATTGATGTGTGGCACATTCCACTATAAAATAGGTGAGGACATGTGGCAGCATCTGCAAGACTCTGAGAGATGCTTATTAAAAGAAGCTTTGAAATCTGTAAGGAACTCAAAATGTGGATATAGACACTTGTCACACTCTGTGGAGTTACAATGAGATATGTGGCAACTTTCACTTGTCTTTTGAGAATCTCACGAAAGATGACACTTGGTGCACTTTGCATACTTCAGTAGCTTATTGGGGGCCTACCACAATCCTTATTTTATAAAGAGACCAAAAGGAAAAACTGTAGATGTCAACATGTGGCCACTTCTACTGAGTTTTAGCTTTTCTTTTGAAACACTCTAGACTCATTTTTAGATTCACGTGGATGATGCCACATGGCACCTTCCACTGCTTGAAACTGTGTCTCGACAGATGACACGTGGTGGCTTTTATTGAGTTTTGATAAGGGACATGTGGCACTTTTCACTATGAATTTTTGAAGCACACATGGCAGCTCGATAGGTTTTCTATTTTGGGGGACTTTTCCTTTAGACAAAAATTTTGAACAAATTCTTTTAGACAATTTGTCTAAAGGAATTATTTCTTTGCAACTTTGTTGCAAGAAATTTTCTGAAGGAATTCTGTGTCTGTCCAGCCTTTGAATTGGTTTGTTTGCTCTGTGTCTACCCTCTGCAAGGGATATTTGAGATTTAAAGTGACCTTTCAAATTTTTGCAATGGTCCACTTTGGTTTCTAAGTTCCCTTCGAAAGGGTTGTTTGTCCTTTGGCTTTGATTTAGTCATTTTTTCATCGGTTGCGATAGGTGACATGTGGCAGCATCTGTTATAAATAGGTGAGGACATGTGACAGCATCTGCTTAACTTGTAAAGGCTTTGGATGCCTTTTGAGTGTCCCACAGAAGATGACATGTGGTGGCTTCTACTAAGCTTTTGAAACATTATAGATACACTTAGAACTTATTTAGATTCATGCAGATGTAGACACTTGTCACATTCTACTTCTCTTACAAGGGACAGGTGGCAACTCCCATAGCTTTTAAAAATAAAATAGAATGGGGCTCGATAGATGACACATGGCAGAATTTGTTGGGCTCTATAGGGCTTTTGTTTTGGGCTTTCTTTGCTTTCCTTAGTTACTTTTGCCATGAAAATTCCCTCCATGAGGGCACTTGTATCTTTGACTCTTGGGGCACTCCTTTGAACCTATCCCTTGAGCTGATCAATTGAACCAACTTTAGTTTCAATGGTTTAATGGTTCATTCCTTCATTTCTATTGACTACTCAAGCTCTTTGAAATAAGCCTTGTTGAACCAACTACCGTTGAACCTATTGAACCTTTGAACCTAAGTGGTTCAATGGTTCGAGTCTTCTTCTTTTTTACAAGTGTCTTGAAGCTATCGAATCTGAAGTGATTGAACTTTAGACCTTAACAAAAGCTCTTAATTCTAAAAACCTATTGACATCATTAAACCTTTGAACTAAAAATGGTTATATGGTTCAATGGTTCAATGGTTTAAACATTACATAGAAGCTTACTGATAGATTATTTTGGTTGAACCAAGGTGTTTAACTAGTCCTAAAAATGACTAAGTATTGGAAACTTGTTCTTTTTTATTGAACTTGCCTATAGAAGCCTTTGAACCTATTGAACCTTTTAGTCCTCTACCTGAAAAAGCTTGAATAATTCCCGATTTTGAAAGTTTAGAACAATTTTTTGAAATGGGAAGAGATATTTTGGTCTTGCAAGACCAAAATAGCTTATATGTTGTCCAAAAAATGAGTGACATTTTTTGGGTACAACAATATCAACCATGGTGAAAATATATTCATGATTTTTAAGTATTGAAGGAGCATTATAAGTGATGTGGTGCCAATATTCCATGGGTGATGTATCTTGGTTGTTACTATTTGACACTAGTGTGCTTGATTAGGGAATGTCCTTCTTAGTACATCTTTATATGAAGGAGCAGATGACATCCCTTGTGCCATTTGTCTTTTGAGGGCCAGTACTTCATTTGCTAGCTTTTGCACCATTGAATCAATGGTGGTTGCAGGTGAGTATTCAAAAGATGAAGAGAGTTTGCCTCTGTTTGGATCTCTCCTTATCTTTCCAACCAAGATAAGGTCATCTTTTACCTTAGTAGCCAAGTCCTAATCTTCAACAAGGTCTATCTGGCCAACACGTCTCAATAAAAAACTCACTTCAGGCAGTTGTGAGTTGATGAAGAAGCATCTAAGGTTTTCAGGGATCGACTAAGCGATTGCAGGAATCTAGTTCCTGAGCTTGTCAAACCGTGCTATGAAATCCCTCATGGGCTCATGAGTTTCTTTCTTCATCTAGGTGAGCTAGGCCAACAAGGCATGTGCATCTTCTGTTGGTTTGAACCTTACTTTGAACTTGGCTTTGATAGTTTCCAAGCCAGTCACTGATCCAGTCTGCAGATGGTAAAATCAGTCTGTAGTAACACCTTGTAGTGTTTCCATGAAAATCCTAACTGCCACATCTTTGAATTCCACCCCTATCACACCATAGGCTATGGTGAAGGCTGTAATGTGTTCATCAGGGTGAACTCTTCCATCACCAAAGAATTTGGGGAAATTCTTCCTTGAAATGAGTGGTAGCTCATGTAGGGGTGGAGTTAGATTAAGTGGGCCAAATGAGTTACCCCAAGGGCCTCAAACTACCATGATTGGATTATGAAAAATAGGGATAACACATTTGAGTGGAGTTGCCAGATTATAGGACAAAAATGGAAAATAAATTGGCCGTGCTTTAGCTTAAAGCTTGAGGCTTCAAACTACACTTTTTTTCCCAACAGCGCTAGTTTTGCAGACCAAATAATATAACGGAGATGGAGAAAGATGGTAAGGCTATAAAGATACTGGGTAAGACCCAGATGGGAGTCGCCAGACTCTATAATGGATAAGGTGATAATGATAATGAGTAAGACATAGGTGATGTTTCAATCTAAAGCTTGAGGCTCCAAATTGCACATAATTATTGTGTCCCTAGCAGAGTCGCCAAAAAATGTTGGGTGAATATCTTGTCGACTAGCTAACTGGTGACTAAAATAGTTCCTATCACCATAGCATAGGGAGATTGGTCATCCAATGTTATAGGTTTACCACATCCAAAGGGGACAAATCTCTCCTCTCATCAAGGGGAGGTTCCCTATTAAATATACAGAGGCTATATACTATATATATAAGCAGAAAGTAAGACACAGGGGTGGGATAAACCATCCATCTCTCTTTTTTTAGAGATGATACTAACAAATAGAGGAGAAATCTTGGGTTATTGGTGAAGATACTTCTCTTCTTTTAGAAGTAACATTTAGCCAAGAGCCAGATCCCTTCTTAGATAGTAGAAATCCTGGTGAAGCAACAGAAGACACTTCTCTTCTTTCAGAAGTACTTGTTCTTGCAAACAACAAGACTCTTTCTGGTAACAAGTAATGGGGTAATAGGGTCCAAAGTAACTAGCAATCTAATATGTATCACAATGTCTCCACCTTAACTACCCTAGAGTGAGATATGAAGAACAATGGGGGCACAAAGTCATCCCAAGGTCCTTTACACAGAAATAGAAAAGAAAAAACACACACTGAAGACAACTATGATAGCACAAAGTCTGAAAGTAGTTGGCTTCAGGACACCTTCTTTATCACCTCCACTAGTTCTACTTATTAAATCAAATAAATAAGAATGCTTTCAAAAGATAGACAAGAAAAATCTATTAAAGTAGCACAAGCTATAACAGCACAAAGTCTGAAAGTAACTTGCTTTCTCATTCGATCAAAGAAATATGAACAACAATCTGAGCTCAAAGTCTCAGTAAAGCCTTTCAATTTGGGTAGAGTTTCACTTCTAGTAAGGGGAAGATCTCCCTTACTAATGAGAGAAATTACAAACTTATAGCAATCATGCAAGGCTTGGCATTCTTTCCCATGGGACGGCCCATGCTGTAGTCAAAGTCTTCAATGCACCTCTAGTTTTGTCTAGAGGGACCATGCTAGGAACAGTGTATTGCCATAACTATGGCATGTCTATTCTTCTAACATGTCTCTTCTTTGGTATGGACTATCTAGTCCTTTTCTTGATATCTACATAGCTGTCCAATTTCACCATTACTTTATGGAAGAAAAATAGGCTTGCGTCCTTGATTTGGTGTGCCCAGAAGTCTAAGTCTACTCGAGCCACTATTTCACCTACTAGAAATAATTCTTTTGAAAATATTTCTGGTCCTTTGCATTGATCTTCTCTTCCCTGTAGTAATTTAAATCTTCAGGCTCTTTGGTTTAACCATCACTTTAATTGAACTTGCCTTTGAAATCATCCATGTTGCTTCTTTGTCCTTTATAGCCATTCTTGTCTAAGTCTTTGGGGGGTCCTTTCTGCATCTTTGACAAGTGGCAAGTTTTGTTGTTATGAAACTCATTAAAAACTTATGAAAAATGGGGTCCACCACATGTTTTGCCTGAGCAACTCCAAAAGGGGAACAGGGATGCAAACACTTGTCATGTTCCACTGAGTCATAACAGGACATGTGACATATTTCACTTAACTTATAGAAGCTTTAAAAACCTTTTGAGAGTCTTGCGGAAGATGACACATGGTGGCTTTCGCTCTACTTTATAATGGACATGTGGCAGCTTCCACTGCGCTTTGTAATGGACACGTGGTGGCTTCTGCTACACTTTGTATTTTTCTATTAGGTGCTTTTCCACAAGCTTTTCTCTTCAGTTGGGCTTTTCCCCTACTTTTTTCAGGCTCTCTTCTTAGGTGAATTCCTTCAAACAATTTGTCCAAAGGACTCTACTTTGCCTTTTGCCTTGTTCATTTTTCCAAAGTTCACTTTGTTCATTTTGGATCACGGCCCTCCGCAAGGGCACTTGACTTGATTCACGGCCCTCCATAGGGGCATTTGTTCCTTCAGCCGTGGGGTAGCCCCTTGAACCTGCCAATTGAACCGACCGATTGAACCATCTTTGGTTCAACAGTTCAATGGTTCATGCCTCTATTTTTTGATAAGTGTTTGAAGTTGTGGGACATTTGAACTTAGATGAAGCATTTGACCCGTTTGAAGCTTGCCATTGATATTGAACCTTGAACCTGTTGAACTTTGAACCAAAGTGGTTCAAGGCTCAATAGTTCATTGGTTCATTGGTTCATTTGATTAGAAGATTGTCGATGACCCTTTTTCAGTTGAACCAAAGAATTGAACCTACCCTGAAAGTGTCCAAGTGCGAGAAACTAGTCCCTTTTGATTTAACTCACTTGCAGAAGCCTTTGAACCCATTGAACTTGCTAATCTCTTTACTGAAAATGCTTGAATACTAAATAATTTGAAAGCTCAGAGCAAATTTTGAAAAGGAGAGAGACAAATTTGAATCGTACAGGGCCAAAATAGCTTCATATGTTGTCCCAAAACTGAGTGACATTTTTGGGGACCAACAAGTACCTCTTAAAGAAGGAGTGGTAGAAAGTACATGTTCTACAAAAAAATGTATCAAGGATATGAGGATGGTAAGATGTTGTTTAATGATAAAATATTCATGTGAAAGCCACAAAGAGGAAGAAAGTGGACACGTACAGTTGAAGATTGAGGAGGGAGAACAACTACATGTTGAAGAAGGCTTAAGTAATCCCAAGCATAGATGGGTGAACATGTTAACAAAAGAATCAAATTTATAGTTATTAATTATAGAGAGAGTTAGTAATGATGTAGAAGCATTTCCGAATCACATACATCAAGAGGAAGTGAGGATGAGGTTATAATAAAGTAATAAGAAGTATAAAATTGCAATTGATGTCAAGAGGAGAAAAAAGGAGGTAAAAAAGAAGAATATTGATAAGAAGAAATTAAAGGAATGCGTTCAGAGTAACTTATGAGAGATACATTATTTTAACCATAGGAGGATGATGTGGTACCAATATTCCATGGGTGATGTGTCTTGGTTATTACTATTTGACATTATTCTTTATTGCTACTATTTGGCATTATTCCCAATAGGCACTATTTAGCACTATTGGGCACTATTCTAGATTGCATAGGTGGCATGGGGCATAATTCACATGTGAGGGTTAAAGATTAGTCAAAAAGTAAATATATTCTCTTTTGGAAGGATATTCAAGTAAAGGAGACAAGATCCACTATTTAAAATTAGCATCTCCTTTTTCATTGTCTTTGCATGAAGGTGACACCAACTTTACCAAAAGAGAGTTTGTCTTTGGTAATAATGACCCCAAGTGGGATATGGGGCATGCCTTTTTTTGTCCTCTAGACCACCTACATTATTTTTACTGATCTTAGAGAGAGGTGGTCAAATTTATCTTTACAAGTGATTTTTTCTATATAAGGATGAAAATCCTCCTTGTAATTTCATAGTGGTTTAGATACTTGGCTTGGATGCTTTGAAGAGAGTTAAAGGAAAGTTTGTTGAGAGTTGTAATATTGTGGTATTGAAGATTTGTATGATTCATATTTGAAATAATATATGTGTGTGAGGTTGAGAATCATCTTCATTTTATAAATGATATTTCCTTTCTTCCCTTATGTATTTGAGTTGATTTGTGAGATTGTTTTGTGGCCACATCACTAAGAGCATGATTTTTCAAGTTACAAGCTAGGTCATTTTTGTACTTACTTTTCACATATTGCATGATTCACACATAGTGGAGAACTACATTAATATGAGGTCCTCTTCAGAGTAATGGCTATGTAGCTAGTGCTCAATGACAAAGGGGTTTTGGGGTTAGCTTGACACCATGTGCCCACTAACACATTTTCACCCAAGGTCACTATGAATTTGAAGAAGTAGGGTTTTTTAAATTCATGAGGAGAGATAGTACATGACCCAAATCTAAATACACCATGTATACACATAATATTTTTAACTCTTATTGATTACTAACACTTCATATCTTGTAGGAACCTATTAAGTCTCAATCTCTCTGAGTGCATGCCTTAAGGGGTACATTAGGAAAGGGGGTGGGACCATTAGTGATTTATAATATTGTCATTCCTTTTGCCACTTTTAATCAACACTCTAGCCTCTTGAAACCATTAAACCCAAGCTTAATCTTCTTAGTTCTACCTATTCTTATCACTTGCTATGTTTTATCCTTCATTTTCCTACCTTAGCACCCTTTTGATCTATTAGTTGTGCTAGGTCGACCAGGTCAACCTAGTATAGTTTAGGAACATTTTATCTCTTTTGGTTTTTTGACCTCTTGGCCAACCTGGCACAAACCTAGTGAGTTAGATTGAAAATATGCTAGGTCAACCACATTTACCTAGTACAATTGATGCTCTCAAAAAAAATTAGGGTGAGATAATATTATATATACAAGGTCATTCATTACCATTTCATAAAAGGTGAAGAATTAAGTGAATAACTACAAATTAACATCTACCTATTGACCATTATACTTGGGGAATAAAGCTTTAGGGTTTAATACTTTCTTTGGAGCTCCAATCTCATCTTATGGATAAGTATTTTGGATTCTTGGATAGTTTGTGTAGCCTAGATCTGATTTATCATAGTTATCCTTACATACCACAACAATATCTTGTGAAGCATCTTGGCCAAGGGGGATATTAAGGCTTGACAAGTTCATCTTCAAAGGTAAGTATTCCTAACTTTATTCCTCTTTTGAAAGAATAGATATATAGATCATTTGTAATCCTAATATGATGCATTTTTTATTGCATACATTTTGGTGAAATCAACATGAATCAAACCCTTATAGGATGTATTTCACTTATTTTATTTCTATTCATCAATAATTTTATCATATCTTTACTATGTTGGATTGACCCTATCAACCCAATTATTTATCTTTGTGCACATGTTTTTAAGAATAGTTAACTGGCTCAATTAGCTTGATGCATACAAGTTTCAAAACTTTTAGAAATTTTATTCAAATAACTAGATCAAACAAATCAACCCAATATAGTTTTTGCCTATTTTCAAAATTCTTATTTAGTCAACTAGGTCGACCAAGTTGACCTAGTCATTTTCAGCACATTTTTAACAAGTTCCTATATTTCTTGATCGACCAGCTCGACCCAGTTTATAGGTTTTTGATAGTTTTCTCCAAGGTTCTTGATCATTAATCTTCTCTTTTTCATCTCTAAACCATTTTGGTCAATTTTTATTTCTTTGTATCTTTATATTTCTATATTTTCCTTTCATAGTTTGCAGTCTTCAAAACCACCTCCTCACAGTCAACTAGGTCAACCCTGTGGACCTAGTTCTGTGTTTTATGTTTCCTAAAATAACTAGCTCGACCTGATCGACCTAGTTCATTTTTAGACTTTACTTCCATAGAATAGGTTTGACCCCGTTGACCCTATTATGTATGATTGTCCATATAGTTTCTCAACTATACCTTATTTCACAGTTGGAATAAACCATATATGTTAATCACATCTTTATTTTCAATTATTTGCATGCTTAGAATAGTTTACATAGTCTAATTAGGGGATATTTCAATTAATCATTTAATTGTACTATTTCTATTTTTTTGCACATGCAGCCAAATCACATAAACATCAACAAGCATTTAAACATTTGACTACCCAGGCTAACCTACTTGGATTTCATCACCAAGGGGGAAGCTGACTTAATGCTCTAGTCAAGTATAGAGCATGGTTAATGGTATATTTTGGCTAAGCACCCATTACCCTTATTGTTGTGATGTGTGAAGTGAGAGGGTAAGCCCCAATACCAAGCTTGTATCATTAAAATTACAGTCCCTTTCATCCTAAACATACCTAAAACTATCCTTAGATTGATATCTAGTACATTGCTTATAGCCAATCTCCCTTTACACTTAAAATCATTCTTAATAATTTAATCAACATTCTAGGTTGACTAAGTAGCTAGCTTTACTTTCAAGTTGTTTGCTTGCTCTTTGATCAATTATGTGTGCAAAAGCTTGCATTAGCCAGTGTTAGTGAAATATTTTACTTTGTGTGCATTAATTAGATTGGCTAGTGTCAATTCAATTGATTATTTATTTCCCTTTTGGTACTTATTACTTTCTTACATTACTTGCAATTATCTTGCTTTACTTTATATCTTGTTATCATCTTTCTTTTCTTCCCTGTCTATTGTGATAGGTCAACCCTATCGACCTAGTATATTTTTTAGCCCATGTACACTATTCTAGGTCAATGTAGTCAACTTATTACTATTTATAGCACCTTTACCTTGTTTTGCCAATCATTTTTCACTGAACTAGGTTGATCTTGTGGACCTAATATAGTTTTATAATCTTTGTTTTGTACTAGGTTGATCAGGTTGACCTAGTACTGTTGTCAGTCACTTTTTGATTCTTTGCTTTCTCATCTTGCCTCTTTTCCTTTCATCATGTACTTTCCATTTGGTGATAACATTGAATTTTATTCAATAGACATGATGAAATTCACCAATCCTAATAGGGTCTCCCATAGACAAAGTAGGGCTCCTTTCATAAATTCTAGTAATGTCCATATTACAACCTATATGATAGACTATGGGACCCCTCATCATACCTCAATTCACTAGAATATACTCACTAAAAGATCAATTTGAGTTAGAATATACTCCTGAAATGATTTTCTTTATCATGGAATTCCCTCAACATAGAGGGTAGGATCCTTCCACCATCTATAACCTCATGATTAGTCATCAAGTTGAAGAACCTCATTCTCCTAATTCCACTTTCTGAACTATATTTAGGAGTACCAATATGTTTGCTTCTCAACCCCTTCCTTCAATATTGACTTCTTATGCCATGACATCTTCTTCTTTAACTTCTTCTACCTCCATGCCTGTTAGGTTGTGGAGCTAAAAGCTTCAACTATGCAGACATGGAGGAGGTTGCTAAAGTTTTAGATACACCGGCATCGGTAGTATAACCGACATCGGTCATGATGAATGCAGAAGGCAATCAGCATCGACAATGAGTTGGCCAACGTTGGTCAGCACCAGTCAGACAGGGATCGACATCAATCGCCTGTGGTAGTTCCAAAACTGTTCATTGCATGGACAGTTAGTTCGTTAAACTGAGTGTTTGCATGTAAAGGCTACTTCGAGTCTTGAGTTGTGTGTCTAATTATTATAAATTAGAAGTCTAAGTTATTGTTTAAGTGTGGGATCTATTTATAGACCCATTGGCATGTATTGTAATTAAGGCAAGAAAAGGATTTCTTCCAGTTGTAGGATCTTGGTCAGCAGGTGTGCAAGGCCACATTTGAAGATCTACATGTGTAAGTAAGGTCTGTTGAGTTGCAAGGTGTTGCAAGCTTATGTGAGATCTACTTGAAGTACTTTGAGTACTTGTGTACTGATAGGGTTATTACTAACTAGTTGGAGGTGAACACCAATTCTATGTGTGAGTTGTGTGTTGGGACCATTTTTGGTAGGAGAGTGAACTCTTGAAGAAAATTACTGAACACTTGAGGTGTGGGAAGCTTCTGAGAGGTGTGGAGAAAAAGTGGCATCTTCTTTATTGTATTTTATTTTTGGATGAGTATTAATACAGGATTGTGTATTGTCTCTCATATTCTGTGTTATTTGTGAATTCTAGTTACCTGTACTTCTAGTTAATTCTGCATGTTTAATTGCTTGTATTTGGTAATCATATTGTGCTCTTTCTGAGGAGCAAGATCCTAGCAAGTGGGATCAGAACAGGTGTGTTGTTTTGGATTCCCCAACAACTGGTATCAGAGCTTTTGGTTGGGATACTAACAGGTTGGATTATATCTAGTTAGTGTGTGTTGATTACAGGTTACTCACAGGGGTTTCTATTTGAGTGGGAGTATAGCAATGGCAAAAGAAAGTAAGCTACGAATGGAGAAGTTTAATGGCAAGAACTATCAATTATGGAGGATGCAAATTGAAGATTATCTGTATCAAAAAGATTTGTACTTACCGTTGGGTGGGGTTGATTGCAAGCACCAGGTTGTGAAAAATGAAGAATGGGAGGTTCTTGATCAGAAGGCTCTAGGATCTATAAGGTTGAGTCTTGCATCATCTATGATTTCTAACTTATCATGTGCTAAGACAATGGTAGATTTGATGGAATCTTTGGCAAATTTATATGAAAAACCCTCAGCTTCAAATAAGGTATTTCTTATGAAGCAATTATTTAATTTGCAAATGTTAAGGTGGATCTGTACATAGTCATCTTAGTGATTTCCATGGTTTGGTAAACCAGTTAAATTTAGTCAATATTGTTTTTGATGATGAAATTAAGGCTCTCTTAATCTTATGCTCATTACCTAAAAGTTGGGAGAGTTTGGTAATGGTAGTTAGCAATACTACGTCTGCTCCAAAAATCTTAAAAGTGGATGATGTTGTGAGTGTAATCTTGAATGAAGAGATTCACAGGAAAAGCACAGGTGAATCATCAGGAAACGCTTTGAGTGTGGAAAGCAGGGGAAGGCAAAGAGAGAAGATCGAGCGTGGGAGATCAAGGTCAAAGATAGGCAGGAGATCCAAGTCCAGGTATGGCAGAATAACCTACTGGAAATGTGGAAAGCAAGGGCACTTAAAGAGAGATTGCAGGTTAGATGAAGATCAGCATGAAGGACATGAAGAAGCAGGGGTTGTAGGTATTGTTGCAAGTGTTGTTACACAGGATGCTTTGGTATGTTCCTTAGATAAATTAGAATCTTGGGTTTTAGATTCTGGTGCCTCTTTTCATGCATCCCCAAATAGGGAATTTTTTCATGAATATGTCTAAGGAGACTTTGGAGAAATTTTTTTAGGGGATGGTAAGCCTTGTCAGATGGTTGGCAAAGGGAAAGTGAAGCTGAAATTGCAGACAAGTAACACATGGGTGTTGAAGGAGGTCATGCATGTCCCAGTTTTGGAGCAGAATTTAATTTCTGTTAGAAGTTGGGTGATGAGGGTTGCATAGTAACTCTCACAGCGAACTCTTAGAAGGTTACCAAGGGTGCATCTATTGTAGCAAGAGGTAAGAAAGTAGGTACGCTTTATCTATCTACTTGTATTACTAATTCTCTTTCTAGGTTATCTACTTTAGCTATAGATTTGAAGATGTGGCTTAATAGGCTTGGTCACATGAATAAGAAGGAGATGCATGTTCTTGAGTCAAAGGGTATGCTTTCGGATTTGAAAAGCATGAATCGAGATTTTTGTATGCAGAAGAAGAAGGTAACATTTCTTGAGGAATCTGATGTTCGTGACAAGAACAAGAAAGTCTTGGTTTTCAAGGAGAAGGTGATGGACAGAGATCAGTAGAAGGGGCTAAAGAATTTTGAGTAGAGTAAGGGTGATTTGGATAGGGTTTTGATCCAAAAGGAGCTCGCAGGTAGAAGTCATTTCTCACAAGAAAAACACAGAGACTGAAGTTGGTTAGAAAATTGGCATCGACGTCCAGATAGGGACCGATGTCAGCTGTGTGCAGCCCAATGTCGGTGACTTAGTGACAGATAAACACCAGTGTCGGTCAGGGGGAACTGACGTCGGCAATGAGGTAGTCGCATGGAACTGACGTCGATTGGGTGCAGACTGAGATGTGACCGGCATCGGTCACTGAGATAGATTTTGGGTGGACAGTAAGCTGTCAAGGAGTCTCAAGCACCCATATGGAGGACTTAAAGGGTATGTAAGCCTCAAATTTATCATTTCCCTTCTTTACACTACTTGTTTCTCACTGATGGTTAAGAACCAGGAAGTTATTAAAGAAGCAGAGCAGGTAGATCCAAGAAATAGTGGGAGCTTGGCATGGATGAAGGATGTGACTCCTTGGAGGAGAACCAAATAGGAGTTTTTTGGTAGAGTTGCCAGTTAGAAGGAAGCACTGAGAGACGAATGGATGTTTAGGATAAAGAAGAGTGGAAATGGACATGTGAGATAGAAGGCCAGGGTATATGGTCTTGAGTAAGCTACAGGACAATGGAGGTTTGATCATTGTGTTTCTCTTTACCAGGTTGGATAATATTAGCTACATTATCCTATTACTGTATGATGTGCTTGTTGCAGGGTTACATATACAGGGAGTTGCTACATTAAAGGTAAAGCTAGTTCAGAGGTGTGTCATGAGGAATTTGGGAGCAGTAAGTTTCTTTGGCATGAGTGTGTTCTAGGGACATGGAAGGTCACAGGTTGAATTTGTTTTAGGATGATTGTGTGAGACCGGTTAGCATGCTGATGGTTGGACAGTTCTATGAACAGTGTCTTGATTCACATAATGAGGTTAAGTGCATGGTATGTACTAGACCTGAGTTTTCCCAAGCAATGGGAGTTGTCACAAGTTTGGAGCCAATTCGGGAAAGAAGCACTGGAGGGCAGTTCAGTGGATTCTTAGAGGGACCAATAGCAGGTCGGCATGTTATGCAGGGTCAAGTTCTTTTCTACATGGTTTGTAGATGCGGATGTGGTAGGTGATTTGGATGACAAGAGGTGCACCATAGGATTTGTGGTGGTTGGTCTTCAAGAGTGATTTTGAAGAGGGCTACAAATCCAAGGGAACAAACTAGATGATGTACAGGTATAGGTACAGTTGCAGCTATTTATCTCCAAGTGGGAGATTGTTAGGTTGTGGAGCTAAAAGCTTCAACTATGTAGACATGGAGGAGGTTTCTAAAGTTCTAGATACATTGATGTCAACAGTATAACTGACATCAGTCATGATGAATGCAGAAGGCAACTGGCATCGGTAGTGAGTTGGCTGACGTCGGTCAGCACCAGTCAGACAAGGACCGACGTCGGTCGCCTATGGTGATTCCAAAACTATTCGTTGCACAGACAGTTACTTCATTGAATCGAGTGTTTGCATGTAAAGCCTAATTCAAGTCTTGAGTTGCGTGTCTAATTATTTTAAATTAGAAGTCTAAGTTATTGTTTAAGTGTGGGATCTATTTATAGACCCATTGGCATGTATTATAATTAAGGCAAGAAAAAGATTTCTTCCAATTGTAGGATCTTGGTCAGTAGGTGTGCAAGGCCACATTTGAAGATCTACATGTGTAAGTAAGGTCTGTTGAGTTGTAGGTTGTTGCAAGCTTATGGGAGATCTACTTGAAGTACTTTGAGTACTTGTGTACTGGCAGGGTTATTACTGACAAGTTGGAGGTGAACACCAATTCTGTGTGTGAGTTGTGTGTTGGGACCGTTTTTGGTAACAAAGTGAACTCTTGAAGAAAATTACTAAACACTTGAGGTGTGGGAAGCTTCTGAGAGGTGTGGAGAAGAAGTGGCATCTTCTTTATTATATTTTCTTTCTGGATGAGTATTAATACAAGATTGTGTATTGTCTCTCATATTCTGTGTTATTTGTGAATTCTAGTTACTTGTACTTCTGGTTAATTCTGCATGTTTAATTGCTTGTATTTGGTAATCATATTGTGCTCTTTCTGAGGAGCAAGATCCTAACAAGTGGGATCAAAAAAGGTGTGTTGTTCTGGATTCCCCAACAATGCCTAGTATCTTTACTAATATGGCAGGTTCTACATCTAGTGGGCCTCTCATAAGATCCACTATCTTTAATCCTTCCACAAGTTCATCATTTACTACCCAAGGCACTCATGTTTCTATTGATTCTTCTTATCAACCATTTACTATTCCATCTTTTGCTTCACAAGAAAAAATTTCCACTAGTGCCTCAAATTCTCATAGCTCTTCTCAAGCTCATACCAACACTAACAGTGGTACCCAAGCCACTAATACTAACATAAAAACCAATACCACTTATTCTAATAACACTAATCAAACTCATCAATTATTGTTACAAACTATCAAATAAATGAACACTTTCTAAGCTCATAATATGATTCAAATGATGTGAATGCAAAAACACCTTCTTAATCTTCAATATGATCCTAAACTAATGGCTTGGGGTACACATAACCAAAGTGTTCCTCCTCCACCTCCTCTTCAATATTCTCAAGGTAATCTCATTCATCATCCTCCATTAGTCAACAAAGTCATCAATAATTTACAAAATGAACCTCTTACCACCCAAATTGATAGCATTGACATTGGAGGTATAACACCTACAATTTCATACAATGGATCAATTGATCCTACCCTTCACCTCAAAAACTTTGGAAATCTTTACAAGGATTGGGTCAAGTTAAATACCTTTGCTACTACCAAACTCTTATCCAAAACCCTCACGGGTGATGCCTTGGATTGGTACAATCAACTTAGAACACACTCTATCACTAGTTTAGAGGACTTAGTAAATGATTTATTCAAGAATTTAAAACTAGTGATGATCTAAGCAATAATTTAGGTGACAATTCGGGTGATGGTTCTACCCTAATTGATGACTAAACTTCTAAGAGCCATAACTTTTGCTCCATAGCTATGATTGAATCCCCATTTGAACTGTTAGAAATCTAATAATGAGGAGAACATGGTGAGATGGCATCAATCTCCACTCAGTAGTTTCTAACCCCTAAAAACCTAATAGAAGTTCCGCAAATTTTAATTAATCTCCCTTGAGATTGGTGACCTTACACATCTTCCTCCTACCTTAAAAATGTGTTTAAATGAATATTTAACCCAAAATGGAAATCAAACATCTCTTCACAAAGATAAGCATATGGTTATATTGCAATCTTGAGTAATAAAACATCTTTTCTCAGAGAAATCATTGTTAATGTGTTATTTTTGTGTTCTTGAAATATTTGTCAATCAAAACTTCTAAGTTTTATATCAAGTGATCTTCCAGAGAATACTTTGGCCCATTTCATTAATTGTAAACAAAATGAAAATGAAATTACCCAAGCCTTTGTTAAGTGATGGAAGAATTTGTCAAATAAATGTGAATATAACATGGTGGATGACAATCTCTTTCATCTCTTTAAAAATTCTTTATCTCCTAAATTACAATATCAAAGTACCTTGGAGGAAACTATCAATCAAGCCAAAAGACAATATTTTCTCATGTGTCAATTTGAGTCACCTCAGCCTTCTACAGGCCCTCACATATTAGTAAAGAACAAAAACCATAATATTACCAATGATGGTGTTTTGGATTCATATGACACCATTCATAATATTCAAGCTGTCATTCATATCCCTTCTTCAGAACTAGTTCCTTCTCAACAATTTACTAATCCTCATTTCTCAAAAAACAACATTAATGTCCATAAACCTTTATCTTAGGCCTAATTTCTTAAACATCTACCCAAGCCTCTCTCAAGAGAGCTTTACCCTATTCAACCTATGAAATCATGGTATAATCTTAATAAGTTTTGTTAGTTTCATGCTAGCTGGGGTCACTCTCATGAGACTTATAGATAGATCCACAATTTAGCCATGGACTTTTTTCTTGGCCCAAATTTTGATCATGATTCTATTATCTATAAACGTCAACAAGCCTATGAGATTGATTATAATACTATAAGTCACATGATAAAACTCAATCCCTAAATCAAGCAAATGCTCATTTAGCTATCTATAAAGACCCCTTGCCTAATCATCAACCAATCTAAGAAAGTCAAGACAAGCTCACTTCTTCCACCAATAACATAAAAAGTCTTGTTAAACCAAATTCCAAAGAGAGTGTGATTAGCATAACCAATATGTGAAGAGTGGTGGTTTTTATTTATTCACAACCTATCTACACTCCTTCCCATAAGACATCATGTTATTTAGGATTATTCTCCAACTCATTTAAATGAGTTGGGATAAAAAGATCTTATTTCTTTTAAAAATCTGATCTATGATTCTCCCTTGGATTAAACATCTCATACTATTTATACTTCTCTCCCACCATCTTCCAATACTAATGATAATCCAATTTCTACTAACACTTTTTCTTCTAAATTTAAAGATCAATCTAAACTAACTACTTCTTCATCACCAAATAATTTAAAACCTTATTCTCAAATTTCTATTCTTATCAACATAATTTTCAATGCTCTTTGGATCCACCTTCTAAAGACCTTTATCATTGCATACCTCTATCTAACAATCTCCTTATAGGTTATGATGAGTGGGATCCCATTGTGGAACTTACTAATCTTCCATCCTAGATACCTTTCCTTGAACTCATGAGGACATCTCCATGTCATAGAAACTACCTCATGCAACTTTTATTCAAGATGAATATCCCTCACCCTCCTCTAGTAGGATGGGAGGGTACTTTATCTAGATCTGAGGATAGTATCTTACAGTAATGTGAAGATATGTCCATTAAAATACATGAAACTATGGATGCTTCTCTTTCTTTATGATTTATTATCTCATTTATGATTCTATATGAGATCTTGCTTCATGCATATGATCCTCCATTATTTATTAGCATTCAAATAAGTGATATCCAAATCAAGTGAGACTTGATCAATGACGGTTCTAGCACCTATGTCACTTCCCTTGATTTTATTAAGACTCTTGGGTATTCTGAATGTAATCTTAAGTCTACATGCAACACATGCCAAGGATATGATAGAAGGCAAATACCTCCCTTAGGGTGTGTGTGGCTTCCCATTACCATCGTACCTATCACCATTCATGTGAAGGTGATGATCTTTAACTTTCCCCTTTCATATAAAATCTTGCTTGGTAGGCCATGGAATCACCGCATGAGAGCTATTTCATATTCTATCTACCAATGCATGAAATTTCCTCACAATGGAGCCATTTACATGATTTAAGAAGACACTAACCCTTGGAATTTCAAACAATTCAAAAACCATGGTGTCTTCAAAATTCCTATTCTCAAACCTTTGCCTAGTGTTCCATTCTATGAGTTGTAGTGTTTTAACTTTCCTATCGACTCAACCAAAGGTTAAAATGGGCATCCTTAGCTCATTAGTAACATTCCTCCCAACCTTTTAGATTCTGATGACTTTGAGCTTGATGATATTAACTTAAATATCAAAGCTTCTAATCTCTCACCTCATCTCATCTCACAACTTCTTACTTCTTTATAGTCTCATTCTCACAAGCTTCCTTGTGATGACATTCCCATAGTCTTAACCAAGACTAAGCAATTTATTCACCAAGCTTCCTCTGATGATAAGGTCATCGTGACCTATATCATCAATCTTCATACTCTAGATTATGATGATGGCTCTTCTTTAGATGATCTTCTTTTAGGTGGCCTTATCCAGGCCCATGATATCAAGATTGTTTGTTACCACTCTTCTTTAATTGAGTATTTTTATGCATCTCATCATTATCTTTCTTTTATAGTCCTAATTTTTGCATTTTTCCTCTTTATCATAGGGTAGAGATGGCACCAATACCTTCAGTTTCTAAGGATCCACTTAGGACCATGATCTTGGATCATGCTATGATCAAACCTTATCACTTTGCCATACCTAGGGAAATCCTCCTTAGACCTTCAAAAAATATTTCTCCTCTTTTAGTAGGGCCAACTATAATTAATCTCATTCCTTTTTCTACTCTGGTTGAGCATGTCTCCTCTCTTACTATTGTTAAGCCTCTTCCTAATTCTAATCCTAGTGTTCCTCCTATTGAGCCTAGTTCCACTCCTTCCCCATCATCACCCTCTATTGATGATGGTTTGATTCTACTACCTAAGATGGATCCTTTTCCCACCAAATGGGTTAATGAGTCCTCTTTAGTCTCTTTTAATCCTATATTTACCTCCTTCTGTGAGTTCTCCTAAAACCACTCACAAGTATATATGTTGCTTCCACAGGACATATAATCACTCTTCCACCCATTTTTGTAAGTTATGACAATACCTTGACACCTTGCATCCTTCTTCTGCATCATTAGACAAAACCATACCTCCCATAAAGGAACTTATTGAATATTTACCTAAGTATGGTGAGGTATATTGTCTATGGCACCTATGTGGCACACATCACACTAATCATTACTGTATTCTTTAATAACATATTACAAATCACCTTATATATATCCCTAAACCTTATACTATTCCTCCCATAGGTCATTCCCACAAGAAGGATCCTCCTTCTTCTCCCATGGCCCCACCTCTAGTGGTTCCATCAACTCTTTTAGTCCCTTCACCACCTTCTATGCCTCCACCTATGATTCCTTCACTTATGAACCCTCCCTCACCTGTGGATACTTCTCCACCCATGAGTCCTTCACCTATGGATCTTTTTCCACCTATGATTCCTTCTTCTCCCATAGATCATATTTTCATGCATTATCCTAACCATCCTTTGCCTAACTTTCCTCCTTAGCAAAATCCTTCGAGTATTCCTATTTTTTAGTTGAGGAGATCAGAAAAGAAGTATTTTCCTAGTATTTACTAAAGATTGATAAGACCTTAGTAGCAGTTTGCATTCAGCTTTATATAGACTTATCTGATGTTTTGGATAATGTGTGTGGATAGATTTACTAGTATTTATGAGCACATTCATGGTGCTTTCTCATTTATATTTGGATTGGACATATGCTCCAACCTTATTTCTATTTTTATTATATCATTTGACATTGTGTCAAATTCTTTCTTATCTTATATCATGTTTTTTCCTTCTTGTTATATTATAGTTAGTTTATGTTATTATTTTTCATTTTACATATACTTGTATTTTTCTTATCATTGATTTCTTTTCATTTAGAGTTTTTCTCAAAAATCTTCCCTTGTATTTTCATGATTCTTTGCTTTCTTATATTTATTTTTCATAGATAGTTGTCATGGTGACTTGGTTATATTTACCCTCTTCCCTTTGGTTACTATCTCCTATTACCATGTGATCAGTTTGAAAGTAATCTTTCTCATTAATATTTCCTTTCATCGGTCCTTTGGATCTCTTTTTTCCCTTATTCCTTTTTCTTCAAACTAAGCATATACACAGTTGAGACTTGAGATCACATACTCAGTTCATTGTCAATCCTGATTGTCCTAGTCAGTCTTTTATATCGGGTTACTTAGCTTTCTTTAAACTTAGCTTATAGATCATTCATGTGTATCACTATCTCTCTCATGATTGGTCATTCCAAAACCATATGGAGGAATAATATTTAAAAACCAATCCTTTAAAAAAAATCCTTCATAAAAAATTTAAAATCCAAATCATTTAAACTAGAGGAAATGATATCAAAAGGCAAAAATATTGAATATTCTTACAAGTCTAATCACACTAAAAGATATGATTCAAATCACATCTCCTTATTCTAGTCCAATATTAAACTCCATAGTTGGCCTCACAATAAAATTGAGGTCCTTTAGGGTGTAGTAGGCTAGCAAATTAGAAGAGGATAATAAAAAAAATCGTGTAGTGTTATCTACTTTCTCATGCTAGTACCCAATCTTCATAGTAGACCAATAGCTCTGTAAGGGGTCCTGAGGAGTGGGGAACATGTTTTGGGAAGGTAGGTCCATTTTAATTTTCCTTTTACCACTCTACCATCTTGAGTTGATCTTAATAGCACACTTATTTGCCTACAAATCTTTGTGTTTATAGCAAGCTGGTTTCCTTTGTACATAGATGACCACTAGTCCCTTAGTGTCTTTTCATGTCTTTAGTATGCCTCTTACCTCCTAAGTTCTTCTCATATTATGCCTAATTCTTGATTCTTACACTCCATTTTTCATTCTTTTTCCTTCATATTTCCTCTTGGGAAATATTTTTTTTCTTACTGATCACTCCCCATGGGATATCATTTGTGAGTTACTTTGTAAGAACATGGATAAGACCTGACATCCCTCATAAATTACCTTATTTTCCATCCTATTACCCACATCCTTGATTTACCATTACTTATCTTTCTGCTTACCAATGTTAATTTGGTATCCCTTGGGTTTTTATTTTGTGAGTTGCAGTGTAAGACCGTGGATAGGACCCAACCCTCATAAATTTTCTAATAAACAAGTCAGCATCCTAATTACATGTGTCAAATATGAGATAAGATTTTATTGATTATGAGGTTACATGTCATTTACATACTTCCCATCTTGATATTTAGTATGTTTTATGCTTACTTTGTTTTTATTTTCTAAGTGCATGTAAGCTTACAACCATTTCTTGAATCATACTTCCCAAATTGAATTAGTATGATAAATTTAAGACCATGTTTTTGAAAATTTTGTTTTTCTTTTGTAATTCCCATCATCAAATAGTATAATTGATTTACTTAATTTTTTATTTGCTTTTATTACCATTTGTGCCCTTTTACATACCTTCCATTTTATTACATTGTTTGTAATACTTCCCAATATGATATTTAGTATGATTTTACTTGTTTGAATTTGGTTCAAAAATATTTGATATTGTTTTAAAAACAAATCCCCTTTTACCATCTTGTTTGCCATTTTTCTTGGAATTTTCACACTTAGTCATTTTTTGTTATTACACATTTCCTAATTTAAACTAGTGTGTGGTACATTTATTGGATTGATTATATTTTTCCAAGTCCTTTTTCTCTTGTTTATTTTTAACCATGTATGTGTACTCCATAATTATAGAAAAGAAACCACACCACATATATTTCCTATATCATATACAACAAAGCTAAATACATGTGCTAGAAAGAAATATATCTAAAGCATCCAAACCTCCACCATAATGAATAAACACAACCATCATAAAGACAACATACACAACCAACACCAATAAGCCAAAATAATACATCATATATATATATATATATATATATATATATATACCATGATTTTGATACAACATATACAAAGCCTCAACACTAAGGTTGAGCTCCACCCTGTCTATCTCTTGGCCTAGCCATGTTGCCTGTTGAGGCCTCAGTTTGACTCCTCCAAATGGTATGCTATAACAAAGAAGTATGAGATCTCAATCCCTCTACCTATCCTTATAGGCATGTTATCTACACCTATGCCTGCACTAACTTAGCCTGGGTCAATGTATGTACCTGTGTCAGTTGAGTCTACATCATTGTATATGCCTACATCATCTATGTCACCATATCTAGATGTGTATCTCTCTCATATTCCAAGGCCTACTAGGCCTATCTCTTGAATATAACCATATATACTAGTGGCTACACCCTTTCTCTCTACACTTGTATCTGCCTCACTACCTCGCTAGCTAATTTGAACCAACTCACCTAAGCTGGGGTAGATGGTATACTTAGATCCTCTAGTGTCATGGGGTCATATGGATGCAGAGTCTCATCTAGAATGTCATGGATTACTCCCCTCACCAAGAACCCCCATCTCTCCTCCTCATTCTTAGGTACACCTATAAAATCACACTAGATAGATATTAGATCACTTTCATATCTCATAATATCTATCTATATCTTTCTACTACCAAATAAAAACTTAAGAAATAATTCAACCATCTTCATGCCTATTTATGTCTCAACTCCCATGATATCATCATCTGCATAATTATCTAACATAGTCTCCCCATCTGCATAGCCTCTTAGTACCTCCTCGATAGGTCCCTCCTCAGCTCAAACCTGGCTGTCATGGCTTGTGTCTATCTCAGCCTCCATTTGAGTGGTCTCTCTATCATCTCCTATAGCTCATCTATGGGATCATCTAAGATGTCTATAGTCTCCAATATCTCCTATCTCCATCACCACCACATCTTCGATGGCCACTACTCATCTCATTATGGGGTTAGTAGTGGTATATCTGATATCTCTACCTCCACCTCCTCTTCTACCACTTATTATGTTTGACTAGTCCATGGTCACTCCTCAAATAGCCTCAGTGTTAGCCTCATTATTAGCAGTCTAATTTCCCTCTTCCCTCTTGATTCCCTCACATGTTGAGTCCACTAGTCAAGCATTAGTATCGATGTCATAGATGGCGTAAGCCATATTCTTGGCACCCATGTCACTATATGTGGCTCTCTCCACCATGTATAGTGTCCAATCACCTCTCTCATCTCTAGTGCTAGTGTAACTATGTGCCAACTCACCCATGTAGCTATTATGTGCCCATATAGATGCCACATGATGTCTACACATCTCATCAACTATAGTGCTAGCACATGGTGCATGGCTTGTGCTACATGTTCCTCTTACCATCTCTATACTTGAGGTAACCCATCATTGACTGCATGAGGTAACCCAACTAGTTGATACATGGGGAATCTCTCATATATCCATGTTGTTAGTAGTATAATCAGTCTCACAGTCTTATACCTTCTACTCATCATCTCAACTAGATCATGTATGAGCTAGACCCAGATGATATAGATCATATGATACTCCCTCCTCTAATATCATCCTTATCAAGGCTACCTTAAATAGTGGTACCTTACCATCTGAAATATGATAAAGCACTCATTGTGTCATAAGGCCTATCACCACCTTCTAGAGGTTCAAAATATATGATATATACACATCATCCATACTAACTCTCCATCATCTCTGAACCTATAGCCCATATAGTTAAGGCTCTCCTCTCCTCAAAGCTATATAATATCCTTATGGTCACCAATGTTCCTACTATGGGTAGCCCAAGGATGGCATGGACATCCTCTAGTGTGATACCCACCTCTATCACATCCCCATCCACCTCCCATCTGAAGGTGTTAGTCAATCATTTTTAGCATCTAAAGAATATGACTAATAGGTCAGCACTGAGGGGGATCCTACACATCTTAGATATATCTCCTAGACCTATGGCTACCAATCTAGCTTGATCTCCATCTGTCAATCTATCTAACAAATCTAAAAACCAAGACATGTCCACCAACCTCCATAATCTCAGTCATCTCTGAAACTAAGAAATAACAAAGAATGTGTTAGTTCCTCCATGTCATGTATAATCATAGTACATTCTTTATGCATCATTTTTACAATTTTAATTAAAAACAAACCTAATTATTTTTAGCTTATTTATTTTATGCATTTTATTCTATTTCTAGCTTACTTGGTCCCTCTTGCCCTCCTTTGGGTATTGCAAGCCATTCTAACCCTCTTTTGACTTTTTGCATGCTTTTTTTTGCTTATTTTAGTTCCCTGGTCAACCTAGTCTGACTAAAATTTTCTTATTTTTGTCATATTTAACTCTAAATTCCAAGTTAACCCTCTTATTTTCCCCTCCTTGGTTTTGAGTTTTCATTTTGACCCTTATGGACTAGTTTCTCACTCTATTTTAGCTTTTAACTTGTAGATTACACTAAGTTGACCCATACCTACTGGGTCAACCATATGTATTTTACCTTGTTTCAACCTACTAGGTTAACTTGGTCGACCTAGTACATTTTGTGTGCTAACCCAATACATTTTTCTCAAAATGTGCATTTTACTCATCTTTCTTCCTAAACCCTTCCAACCCATTTTTCATCTTCCTATTTTCTACTGTTAGAATCTAAGCTTGTTTAATTTTGACATATCTAAATTCTTAAAAACAAATTTTATCAAAAAATCACTTAATTCAATACAAATTTCAAAAACTATTTGAGATCTTGAGTTGCGTACCTATAGTGCACATGTTGTCACCTTTGGGTGTCCTCCTCATCTAGCTTATCATTCCCTGACCATCCTATCCTTGTTTGGTCTTAGAGCTCTCTTTTCTCTCTTTCAAAATTTAAAATGTAAAATGAATTATCTTTTTCCCTATTTAAAACCACTTTTTAGCAAATCAATTCTTTCATTTATTTTTAGGTAGATTCTTTGTTTTGCCTCTATCTTTGTTTCTTCTCATCCATTTTTCAAAACATAAAATACATTATAATCATGATGACATAGAGATTATTTTCCACTATCATATGCCTATACTCCAAAAATTTAAAATTCTGGCTATTTTGTACTAACTTCTGCAGGTTCTCTTAGTGTACTCTACATTGGACACCTTCATTTTCTAGTAGTCTACTTCTTTATCTATGGCACTATGGTAATTTAAAGCTATGTATTTCTCAATACAATTATTTCATTTATCTTATTTTATAATTATTGCACCATACTCAACATTATCATTATTCTTCTTATTCTTCTTAGTACTACCTATTCCTATCACTTTCTATGTTTTATCCTTTATTTTCTTTCCTTAACACTCTTTTGACCTATCAATTGTGTTAGGCCAACTAGGTTGACCTAGTACAGTTTAGGGACATTTTAGCTTTTGTGGTTTGTTGACCTCTCAGCTAACCTAGCACAAACTTAGTGAATTAGACCCAAAAACATGCTAGGTCAATCGGGTCAACCTAGCATAGCCAACATTTCCAAAAAAAATTAGTGTAAGATACTACTAGATATACAAGGTCATTCCTTACCATTTCATAAGAACAAATAATTAAGTGAAGAAGTGTGAACGAACATCTGCCTATTAACCATTTGACTTGGGGAATAAATCTTTAGGGTTCAATACTTTCTTTAGATCTCTGATCTCATCTTGTGGATAAGTTTTTTGGATTATTGGATAGGTTATGTAGCCTAGATTTGATTTATCTTAGTTATCCTTACATACCATGATAATATCTTGCAAAGCACCTTGGCCAAGGGGGAGATTGAGGCTTGGCAAGTTCATATTCAAGGTAAGTATTCCTGACTTTATTCTTCCTTTGTAAGAGTAGATAGATAAAGCATTTGTATTCTTCTCTTCCATATATTATAATTTTATATACATTGATGTGAGTATATGTCTTCTAATAAATGTTTAGTTTAGTTGTTTATTTGTTTTGTTTCTAACCCCCACTTTGTGTTACAAGCCTTGGTGTGCACTAGATTAGATTTACTTTTATTAGTATTAAATTAGTGAAATATTAAATCATAGAACTCTTTTAGGGTTGTTATGAAATTGTGTTAGACTATAGGCTTTGGAACCCTATCTTGCGTAGTGTGTTGTGACAAGTGATCCCCTAATCAGGTCTAACAAATCCTCACATTGGTCATGCTCCTGCTTAACAATTGTATGCTCCCCAATCAGAAGTATAAGTGTGTTCTATCCCATCTGATCTAAGATTGATTTATGGACATGATGCATTTCCAATTTCATACACACTAGATTGAAGGTGAATTCAAACTAAGAAGCATCCAAGAGGTTGAATCCTTTTCCAATAGGTATTCCATACAAAACACTTGCATCATGTTCAGATAGCAGTGTTGACACAACTATCCTAAGTTAATGTTAGTGTCTATAGCTTTAGAAGCATCTAATATAGAATTTGATGAATGTTATAGAATCCTCTTCTAGTTTGATTTATGCTTTTTTATATCTAGAATTGCATTAGAATTAAAATAAGCTAAGTACATTATTTCTTTGTCATTTCCATATCTAGTATAATTGTACTTACTATTTTTAGGCTATATCATTTTAACAAATTTAGTATATGTTTATCTGATTTTAGCACCCAATTGGATTAATCTAGAGATATTTTATCATCCTTTTTACCTAGGATATATCTACCCCTTTAACCCTCGATAACCCCAATCTAAAAAACAATTTAGGGTTAAACATTTTGTGAGCCTGATTCATATGAATGCAAACCTTTTTTATTACTAGAATTTTTAGTCAGCTAGGGTTTTATATTATTATAATTTTTCATTTCCTATTTATATTATTTTTCATGTAACATAGGTGTATCCCTATAGTGGGAGGTTTTCATATTGAACACATTAAGCTTCCTCTCCCACCACCTAAGATGTCTTAAACTAATGAGGGACATAATCCCATGTATCATGATGATACCAATGTTTTGAATGAAAAACATACTGATGAGGCTATCATAGAATAAAATTTTGATAATGACAACCATGAGTCTAATAAAACCAATAAACATTAATAAATAGACCAAGATCAAGTGCAAGCAATTATATTTTTCACAAGTGTATTCATCAAAACCCTAAACATCTTGATGAGATCCTAAAAACTATATTGGAAACAAATAATTCAAAAATTATAGTTGAAATATCCCTCCCCTTAAACACATCACCACTTAATACTTATAGTGGGGCATGATTTATGTGTTTAAAACTCTATTTCCTAAAACTACTATTGCTACATCTACCATGGAATTATAATTGTTTCAACTCAAATACCAATTTCAATGCCTATTACTACTCAAACCATGTTTACATCCCCTTTGGTGATTACTCAGCTTTGTAATCTAAATCCTAATGGGTCCATAGTTAAATCACTCCTTCAAGTTATAAACACCTTATAGGAAAATGTTACAAACATTAAACAAAATTCTTCAAATTTTCCCTATGCTCTTAATTTCCAATATGTGTTACATAATCCCCTTGCACTTGATATATCTTTTCACCCTTTTCCAATAATTTTTATTAGACCTAAGTTCAAATTTTATGATGGTAAGGGTGATCCTAAACAACATATTTGAACCTTTTATGTGTCATGTCTTGATTATGCCTTCAATTATAATCTTTTGACCAAATTATTCCTAAGAAGCCTCAAGGACTATGCTTTGAGGTGGCTCTATGATCTACCTCTCCAACCTATGAAAGAATTCAAACCTCTTGAAGATTAGTTTTTACCACACTTTTCCATTAATATTTACAAAAATGTTTCCTATGCTCAAATTTCCAAAATAAAACAAGGAACAAATCAACCTATAAATGAATATGTCTTGAGTTACAAGATAATGTTGGATAAAATGACCAATCCTAAGGTAGATAAGGAGTTACAAGACATATTAAAGAAAAGTTTTCTTGTTACTTTACATGAGTCCATTATTTTTAGGAAGTTCAAATACTTTAATGACTTATGCCATGTTATACAAGACCATAAAATGAAGCTTATTTCCTTGAATAAACTCAAGTATGTAGAAAACACACTAGTTACATATACATCTAGTACCAATTTAGAATCAAACTAAGTTATAAGGTAAAGCCTCCTGAGCCTAAATAGGAAACAACCAACATAGTTAACATAGTTTCATAGAAACCTAAATCTCTTGTCTTATCTAATGCACCAAAGAGACAATTTACACATTTGCCTCAGTCTCTCACCTCATTACTCTTGTGGTTAGTAGAGTATTAGCTTATATCTCTCCCGTATCCTATAGATATTGATATGAATATATCCATACCCAAATGGTATGATTTGAATGCTTAATGTGATTATCACCAGCTACCAATATAATCTTATGAATAGATGTTTTACGTAGAATTATAAGATCTAAAACCTTATTGATGACCAAAAGATTACATTTGATGATCCTCCCAAGGAATCAAGTTCACAACTTGGTGATCACCAGAAACACAAAATATTTAACAATCCTTAGCAATAGAATTATAAAAAAGAACCAATTTACAAATGTCATATAATACACATCCTCATATATCACATTATGGGCACCCATTAGATGGGGTTATTGGTAATTATACATGACATACACCTCCTATGGTTCAGAGACCTTATATTTCTTTCAATGATAGTGAGATTAAGGATGATGACTCTAATCTTCATTCTTTATTCATTTGATCATACCTTGATAAACACCTTATATAATGTGTTATGACTAATAATGGTGAAATAGAGAATGTTTTCACCTTGACATTACTTATGCACTTGGCTAAACTCATCATGATTTGCATCCTTCTACTAAATCAGTTAGAGCATTCGATGGGACCTCTAAGACAGTTCTTAGTGAGATTGACCTACCTTTATAGGTTGTTCATGCATATGTGGTTACTACCTTTTTATTCATACCTTCCATAAGAATCTTTGATATGTTATTGGGAAGACTTTGGATCCATACACTTTGAGTGGTACCTTCTATAGTGCATGGGTATGTTATATACATTTATGTCAATTAGGTAATTATAGTTTCTAGAATACCATATGAGCATCCTCATGAACAAGAAAAAAATTCTCAAGAAGTTAACTATAAAATATAATAATGTTAATCCACCATAAAAGGATAAGCAACAAGAAATCCATTTTACTATGTGGTTGAGATACCATTACATCAAAGACATATAGTGGATTCCACAGAATCCTCATCTACTATGCACCATATTCATATATCCTGACCACATCATGTTCCTATTTTTTTATTCTAATGAAACCATAGATCAATCAATTATGGGTTCTATGAACCCCTATTCCTATTACTCCTATTATTTATCCAAGACCATAGAGTCGTATTTTACATACACAGAGCATCACAAACACTACAGTGATAGATATTGCACTTATACATGCTTTATGGCACCTTCACTAGATTATTACATCAAGTTAATAAATGGGGATATATATATGATCCAATGTGGATGGGATCATAGGATATCCTTTCTCTTTCACATTATAAAAATCAAATAAATTCAAAATATAAAAACATTTTTGGCACATATATGTTATATTGGATCTTTGGCATCTATGTGTTAGTTATATGTTGATGAATGGCATATCAGTTACTTATACATACATGTGTGGCATTTTCTTATTTGAGTGTGATAAAAGCCTGCAAAAATACATGATCTATTCTTATTTTGGATGATGGGCCATTCCTCTACTCGTGCCATATGGACATTGGGGGCATCAACCTTTATGATCATGATACATCCATGTTATATCATTTTATGGTCACTCTAAACTATCATATTTTGATCTCATATACATACTTACACATGCCTTTATCTATGATTATATCTTACATAGGGTTATTGATATGTTATGCACTTGACATTTTTATAACACATTTGATCCATGGGATACTATGATATGTTTATGTTGGTTGTTTATGTTTTCTTTTATGAACTTCCTTGAGTGGCTTACCTTGCTATTGTCTTGTTTATTCGATCATTTGAAAATGATCCTTTGTTTGTGTCTCACATGCCTATGTATGCTTTATTTTACATTCCAATATGTCATTGTTTGTTGCATAGACATTTGATTATGTCATCCTTGTTTTTATGGACATTTGACTGCCTATGCATGCTTTATTTTACATTTCAATACATTATTGTTTATTGTATAGACATTTTAATATGTCATCCTTGCTTTTATGGACATTTGACTAAGTCATGTCCCTTTAATTATGTAACATTTGAACATGCCCCTGATTTGTGGTCTCCTTGGACCATTACCTTTTGAATTGATTTTGAGTGATCTTATGTGTGTGTGCTTGATTTTCTTGTTGAGCTTGTACCATTACTATCTAGACATTGCCATGATCCTTATCATGTATCTTAGGCCTTCACGTGATCACATTTTTCTATGTGCATCAATGATACATCTAACTAGACATGTTCCTTTTATATGATACATGGTTCTATTTATAGACTATAAAATTATCTTATCTTTTTAAGGTGAGGTAATTATTGATTTATATTCTTCTCTTAACTCAAAGGGGGAACATGTCATAGAGACATGTTATTCACATTTGGCATAATTTTTAGATTCAGTGGGGGCATGATTTAAAAGCATGTTATCCAAACTCATTAAATATTTGGTACTTATATCAATTTTTAGATTTAGTGGGGGCATGTCATATAGGCATGAATTCCACACATTCACAATTTTTATATTTAGTGGGGGCATGCTTTCAAAGCATGTTCTATACACTTATTTAGTATTCAACACACCTAGATTCAGTGGGAGCATGTTTTGTAAACATATCCTCCACATTTATACTTATATTAGATTTGATATTTCTCCAAACTCACATAGTTTTCAAAATTGGCCAAAGCACATAGTTATATAATTTATATTCATAGTTGTGGTAGAATTATATAGATTGGTACCATGGTTATACATAGATTCAACATGAGATATATCTAAGGTGCATATGTTATGAAATATGCACCTAATATTGTAAAATCCAAATAAATTTGATATTTCAAAACACTCTCAGGTACTATCATCACCCACCAAGATGTATTTTTATGCACTGATACCCCTGATGTACTTTTACATATTGTATTAAGTCAATCTAATACAATAGTTGGTTCACTTTTGGTATGGTTGAGGTGATTAAATCACTCAATCTTGTCAATTTTTCATGTTAGACTTGATTTTATCATCCAACCTAACTAATTTGATAGTATGAGTTGACTTTGTCACTCATGATCACTAGGTTGTTTAAGTATGAATAGGTTACATGATTAAGCTAATCTCAACTACCAAGTGGTAACTCACCTTTTCTCCAAGGTTGGGTTTATGTGCCTTCCAATATCTCTTTCTCTTTATCTATTTAGATATATGTACTTTTTAGATTTATATATATTTTTCATGATCTCAGTTTTAAATTCTTACATGATACATCTTTAAAATCAACTTGCCATTAGGCAAGGTGGTTTTATTAATACATAGGTGTACTCCTAAAACTTGATCTTTAAATTTCAATCCTTTAAAATAATTTCAAAATCAGATTATATGCACTATTTATGTATTCTAACAAGATTTTGGTTTCAAGTTAATCACCAACAAAGAACTCAAGTTGGACTCACATAAAGGCAAGGTGTGTTATACACACCCAATTATGCATTCCTTTCCTTTAAACTAACAATTTCATTACTATATTAAGGTGGGGGGAATGTAGAGACTATTTAATAGATTATATAGCACCTTAGTATTAAACATTTGGTAAACTCAGACCTTGGTTATTCTTATCAGTTTTGGACCTTTCCCATTTTTTGAAGTATCACATCTGATATATTTTGTGCCCTTTGGATTATATCTTAGTTTAACTAGTCTTATGTTGATGACCCAAACTTTTATCTTGTCCAAAATGCTTAAAACCTATTTAGCTTCCACCTCTATAAGTTATAAGTTTGTACTTACTTTCTTGTTTCTTCAACACTAGCATCTAGGATAGACACCTATATCGATGTTAGTGTCCTACTCTGACACAAGTGTTCATTGCCCTAAATTCATCTAATTTGAAACTAAAATAGATCTTAATGGTTGGCCTAAGTGATTTAATACCAGTTAATTTTTCAAAGGGATTGATATAAATAAAATATCAACCCTCCTTCATTCTTCACCTAATGCACACTCAAAAATACCTAAAGCAACTTATCAAAGCACTCAATAAAGTAAAAATTCCCTAGTCTCTCCTATTTGCATATCATCCATAGGGATAACACATGCAGAGGTCTAAAGTACTGAAGGAACAACTTAAGAGCCTAATTTTACATGTTATAAGCTAATTCACTATTGTACTTACTTTGTACATATTACATAATTCTCACACAAGCCAACATGTAGGGGAGAACTACATCATTTTGAGGCTCTCTTTGGAGTATTGGCTATGTTAAATCGACACCATGTGCCCCCTAATCCATTTTTCCCTATCGTCACTATGAAGATGAAGGTCTAGGGTTTTGAAAATTCATGAGGAGCAACAATCCATGACACATATCTAGATGCACTAGAGAGAAGGTGAAATTAAACCGAGAAGCATCTAGTTGGTCACATCCTTTTCTAGTAGGTATTTCATGAAAGACACCTATGTCAGGTTTATACTGTAGTATTGACACAACTATCTAAGGTTGACATTAATGTCTGTAATTATGAAAGCATCTAATCTAAATTCTAACAACTATTCTAAAATCCTCTTCTAGTCTGCTTTCTTCATGTTCTAGATCCATAACTACATTAGCATTATAACAAGCTAAGGATATTACTTCTTTGTCATTTCCATAACTAGCATATATGTACTAACTATTTTTAGCCTAACTTAGTTTAATAAATTTAGTATATGTTTATCTGAGTTTAGCACCTAATTCACTTAATCTAGAGATAGTTTATCATCCTTGTGACCTAGGCTATCTCTACCCATTTAACCCCAATAACCCCGATATATAAATCAATTTAGGGTTAAATAAATACACATGAAAATCAACAACATATTCATTAATGGTAGTCTTCACCTAATGATCAATTACATGGGTCTACTTAGTGTCTAGGTTTTGAAACCTCTCTAGCTTATTTTCACTCCAAACAAAGTGTTATGTGTTGTGAAGTTTCAAAAAATAATATTAAACTTTGGATAGCCACACAACTAATATCGCAATAGATCACACAAAAAAAAACATAAACTTTTCCATATATATTCATATAAATATTCTCCTTGGCATGCATTCCTAGTCTAACAACTTCTAATTTTGTGAACTCATGTATCCTTGAATCTATACAATTACAAATATGCCTTTGAATAGGAAACCATCCTAATATTTAATGTCTTGACAATGAAACCATTGTTAGAAGTAGTCCCTAGATATCCTCATTAGGACATGCTAGTTGTTTTACTCTCAAAGGTTGCAATGGGACTCATAAAATAATAATAAATTAAAACAAGTCATTTACATGAAACAATGCACTTGAATACATGAAAGATCACTCAAAAATGATTACAAATATAATATCACGCAAATTCACATGCTTATATTAATTTTTTTCATAAAACAAACTTCTTAACATCCATGTGGAATTATATTTAAAGATAAGGTGAGGATACAAAAGTTTGTAAAGAAGACATACTAAAACACACATCAAATTTGAACACTCAAAAATTCAACCACTTGTATTGAATATCTCAAATTTATCTGAGAAATGACCGCATCATTGTATATGTGATATATATGTATATAATTTGAATAGAACATGACTCTTTGCCTTATTGACCTTTCATTTCCTCATTTTTTTCACTCTGGGGTAAATATTCAATATTTTATTCATTACATTGGCTTACATGAATACTTTCCTCATAAAAAATATAAATAACTGTGCATCTATCATGCATACAAAAATATGCAAAATATACTTTGTATCCTACCATTAAAAAACAAAATTTCTTCTCCTTACCCTCAAATGGCTTTGATATCTAAAGTTTTAGGAAAACAATGTGAACTTTAGGATCCTTTGTTGAGGGTTAACGGGGCTTTACAACACCATCTAATCATTAGGTATGGAAACCACTCTATTAAAATATGTCAAACTATAATAAATTGCATAAATGGAAATAACTTCTAATACACACACACACACACACACACACACACACACACACACACACACACACACACACACACACACACACACACAAAACCCTAGGTCATTCTCTAAAAGTGTTCCAAGAGATATAATATCTTTAGATTATTATAAATACTCTAATGATTTTTTGATCTCTCTATAGTGTCTATAAGTACTCAATATAATACTAACAATATCAAGAGTATCTATTAGGTGTAAATTAATTTCAATGCTTTTGTATTTATATATAATTAATTTAAAATTAGGACCTTTTTAGCATATAAATTGAAATCCAACAACTAAAAGAAATAAAGTTGGGATCAAGGGAGTAGGTGCACTGTGACTTGGTCGAGACCAATAAATGGCCTAGGATCACCAAGGGTGTTCTATACATAAAGCCCAAAATATGATAGATAAAGGGGAGAGAGGGAGAGTAAATAGTTGAGAAGAGGGATGGGGACCATCAAAATTAAAAAAATGTGTTAATAATGCTTAATTTGGATCAATAATCTAAAATGGCATAAGTACATTGTATTTAAGTTTGATGAGAAGAATGTATTTTCTTAGGTTGGATTAAGGTTCCAATATCCTTTATTTTGGTTTCTATTAGTTGATTGGAAGAGAAATGGGCTTTCAAATAAAGAAGAGGAATTCCAACAATTATTGGAGTTTGAAGATAATAGAGGTTACAAATCTACATTGGAGAACCATGTTCTATGGTGGTATATTTCAAAATAATCTTCGAGAAATACATGAATTCCTAGCTCTAGTTGGGATTTTGTCATTTAAAAATTATTTCTATAGGCACCTAAATTTTAACACCATAGTTTTACAATTATATCTACTGATTATTACATCCCTTACTAACCCATCTGTCATTAAAAACCCAAATTTTTATCCTAATTATGATGTGACTCCTATTCCATCCCACATAGCCCCACTTACATCAATTTTTTTATTATTTAACTAATTAATTCATATAATTTAATTTAATTAATCACTAATCAAATCATGTACCCAAAATTCCAAATAAATAAATAAAATATCTAAGCTACTTCATCATCTCACCCAACTAACCTCATTTAAGCCTTTTAATCTCCCTATATAATCACAAAAAAACTTTTGCATACCTCATTAAGACATTCAAATACCCTCATTTAAGATATTCCACATCCTAAAAACCTCATTTAATACATTCCACATCCTAAGAACTTCATTTAAGACATTCTTGCACATTCCAACAACCATATTTAGGACATTCAACTCATTCTATGTCTAATAAAAAATTCAAGAATCTTTTGACCACTTCCTCCAACTTAGTCATAAATTATCAACCAATCTATTGAATGCATTCACCCTGTAGACTAAACATCCATCATCCAAATTCAAAAATATTAAATAAATCTAGATTAAATCTGACCATCCATTTTCCCTCCAAAACATCTATAAATTGACATCCTTTCCTCCATTGTAAAGATGATCTGAATTGTTATCAAAATTATCATCATTTGTGAGGATCATAATCATATTATTATGTCCACTTGAGTTCAAATAAATCAAATCATCCTATCATCTCACTTCTAAAATTTCTTGCATAGGAACTTCATTTTGAGCAACCATATATCAAGCAATCAAGAGCAAATCTAAGGTAATGAAGAAGAGGTATCTTCATTTTTGGTAAGGGAAGGTATGTATTGTGTTTTCTCTTTCAATATCTATCAAAGGTTTATGCTAGATTTATAATATGAGTTAATTGTTATTCTTAGTTTCAGGCTAAAATTTTGAGTTCTGTCATTTATATTCTAGCACGCTAGGTGGGACACTTGCTCCCTTGAGTTTTATAACATGTTTTTACTTGATTTTATAGAGTGTTTCATTTTTTTGTTGACTGGTATGTTTAGCATATTTTTATTACAAGTTATCTACTATTTCAGTTGAATTCCATTTAGTTTCTATCAATCTTTGCCTTCAGTACTTGTTTTCTTGAAAAAAACAAATTTGCCATGAAAATGGCATTTTCACACTACTTATCCATGATTTCTCCCTATCGAGTTGATTTTTTTAATTTGCAGGTCTTTTTGTGCAGGTTTGGGTTTCATTGAATCTACATTGGGCATCAGTGATTATGCACTAAGCATCAAATATTTTTCACTTAACATCGAAGAATCTACACTAAGCATCAATAAATCCATTTGGGCATTTTTTCGTATGTTTTCTATTTTTTTTGTGTTGAAAATCGACAAATCTAATTTATACTTTAGTGATTTCAAACTATGCATCGGTGATTTTATGTTGAACTTCGATGAATGCATTATGGCTGAGGTATCATTTTCCTATTTCTATATTCCATTTTCCTGTTGCTATTTTATGTTTTCTATTTTCAGCGAATGATGACTTTGCACTATATTTCTACGAATCTACACTGATCATTGATGAATATGTTTGGGTATAAATTTTCTATTTTTCTATGTTTTTTATATTAATTTTTAATTTTTATTAAATAATGATTTTACACTAACAAACAATGATTTCTCTATGTGTTTCATTGATTTTATTTTGTATCTATTTTTTATTATTTTGTTGGTTTTTTGCTTTCTATTTTGACTAAATTGTAGTTTTTCGCTTGTCAAAAACTCTAGTCAAACTACTAACCAGTGTTATTTAAGCACCATTGGCCAAACTATTACAATTGAAACACTTTTCTAGCATTTTTTCTATTAATTTTCATTACTTGCTTTATATTTTTTATATTGTGTTTGTATCATAGAAGTTGTGTATGCTTTTGCTCTTACACCACAAGGTGATTTTGAGAATAATTAAAAAAAACCTACTGCCACATATATCCCAAGAATCAAATTTGCATATGTTCTTTCCTCACATCACAAGTCAATCTTGGAAATTGGAAATAATTTAATTATTCTTTACTTCTATTTATTAGGGTCCTAGAGAACTTGTATTTCACCACCAAGTGCTAGGCCAAAGTCTATATTTTGGTGGGCTATATAATAACAACCTCTTATAGAGAACCTTTGGCCAAGGGAAAGATTCAATCTCGACATGTTCATCTTCAAGGTAAGCATCTCTAATTTTACTCCTCTCTTTTAGTAGATAGAAGTAGCATAAGTAATGGCTCTTGAATATATTACTCTCTCCATGCATTAGGGTTTTACCTATACAAAGATTAAATAGGATTCTCTTATGCATGTCTACTTTTATGTTTAATAACCCCCATTTTTTTCCACAAGATTTGGTGAGCACTAGATGAGATTTTACTTTCTTGTCATTTACTTATTTTTGTGAACATGAAAACATATGACCCAGTTAGGGTTATTGCATAGTTTTAGTTGATTGGAGGCTTTGGAACCCTCCCTAATGATATTATTCTAGTAAGAAATGCCTTAGTTAGGTATAGCAGATCCATCTTTGTCATGACCCTAAATATCTAATGTATCAATAATCAGAAGTGTAAGTAGGATTTTTCTTCTTCGAGATAAGATTGATCAATAGATTAGTTACATTTCCATTTTCATACATTCTGGTGAACCCAATGTGAATATAACCCTTGAAAGTTATCTTTCTTACCATTATTTTTGTCTTCATATTTATATTTTTCTATATTTTCAGTACTAGATTGAACTAGTTAGTATAGTTTTAACTTTTTATGCATTGGTTTAACACACAGTCACTTTGAAATGACTCTATTCTATTTGTGTAGGTGTTCATTAATTGCAGGTTACTAGATTGAATAGTTTTACATAGTATTATTCTTCAATTCTAGATTATCATACATAGTCAAACAAGTCAACTTTATCTACTATTTTCTTTTATCAATAAATAGGTCAATAAACATTGTAAAATAGGTCGACTTTGTTCATTATTTCTTCTTTAGCACACCAGGTTTTTCAAACTTGGTCAAATTAGTCGACTCAATTGGAAAAAATTTAAAGCAACATTTGAACATCTTAGCATTAAAATTTTTAATCTAAATCATCTTCAAGCAAACCAAGGTTCCTTTTTTCTTTCTATCATTTCATTTATTCCTTCAGTATTATTTTTCATAAGTTTGTAGTCTACAAAACTATAACCCTAAAGCTAACTAGGTAGACCTGGTTGACCTAGTTTTGTAGTCTATCTTCTATCTATGAGACATATTCAACCTATTCAACTTTGGTCTTAAAGACCTTGATTGTACAAAATATCAGCAACCTATTCAACTTTATTCTCTATTGTTTGCATATAGTGCCACATGAATCAACTATGTACTATTTTCAATCAAGGAATTAGCATCTATTTTTTAGTAATTGATTCATAATTTCTTTTCAGTTGTTTGCATTCTTAGCATAACTCACATAGACTAAATAGGTGGTTTTTCAAATTACTATTTGAGTTACACTAGTTTTCTCTTTTACACACACTAACAAATCACTTTATATTCAAAAAACATTAAATATTTTTCTTTTAAAGGTCTACCTACTTAGATTTCATCACCATAGGGGAAGCTGACTTAATTTTTTAGCCAAGTATAAATACATGATTAATATTATATATTGGCAAAGTACCCAAAACCCTTATCACTGCAAGATTGTGAAGTGAGGGGGTAGGCCCTAATACTAAGCCAGTACCATTGTTGATACAGACCCCTTTCAACCCAAACATCCTGAAACCAACCTTAGATTAATTTTTAGTTCCCTATTTTCAACCAAATTCTTACCACATTAAAATCAAACTTTTTTATGATCTAATAACACTTAGGGTTACCAATTAGTTAGCATTTACTTTTCAATTCCTTCTTGCTCTTTAATCATTATGTGGTGTATTACAAAGCTTGCATTAGATAGTGTTGGTGTAAAGTTTGTGTTGTGTGCTCCAATTATCTTGAAAATTTCTTCCCCTATTTTAGAATACTATCATGTTTCTTGATACAATCTCTTCCATATTGTTGCTCAATTTTATGTATGTAATACACAATTGATCTATATGACTATGTATTCTCTTTATTTATTGTATCTCATATTTAATAATACATAGTTGACCCATACAAATGTATACTTTTTAGCTTATATCTCAGCAGTACCCTATCGACCTAGTTGATTATGTACTTGTTGGCCAATTTTGTTCCTTGTTGGCTGACTCAGTTTTTTGTTTGGATGATTGTCTATGATTTTTCTTCTTCCTCCCTAATCTATGTCTTTTTCATCAAGCACCATGAAATATCCTATAAAAATATTTTTAGACAACCTCAATCCATTTAGACACTATATGGGGTGATCTTTCCTCCTTTTTTACCTCTTAAAAAAATCCTCACTCTTGGATTGCTTCCTCTCCTCCCTCATCTTTGGATTGCAACATGGTTCAAATCATGCCCCAAGATGATATTGGTGGATCAGATCATTTCCATACCTATCAAAACAATTTCCATCTTTAAACATCCCATCAAAATGTGTGGGTGATTGACACAAGTCTATCCAATAACCCCACAGTCAATCCACCACCTAACAACCCTCCCTGTAATATCAATTTGGGGACTCCTCCTACAAACACCAACCCACTAATTGATGCCACTCATATTCTTAAAAAAATAGTGCAATAAATTAACATAACACAAACATCTAAAACCTCCCAAATTATTCAACTACAACATCATTTGATCAATATGGCTAATCAACCTCCTATTCTTTTCCCCCAAAAAAATCAAAATTTTATTCCTTCACCTCCTAGAGATGTTGCAAGAAATGTCATTCCCCAACCTATTATGAACAATAAGATGTTCCAACTTATCCAAAATGAGCCTTTATCCCTTTTCATTTTTTTTATTGACATCAATAACATATATCCAACTATTAATTATGATGGGACTAAAGACCTTGCATCTTTTCTTAAGGCTTTTGGTAATCTCTATAAGGACTAGATCCAAACTAATATTCTTGACACAACTAAATGTATAATTAAAATTTTCACTAGTGATGTATTAGAATGGTGAAATCAACTTCTAAAATATTCCATATGGAAACTCGAGGAATTAGTCAATACTTTAGTTAAAGAGTTTCAACACAATGATCTTCCCAAAAATAGACCTAGCCATTTCATCAATGATAAACAATCTCCCACTGAATGAACTCATGATTTTATTAATAAATGGAAATATTTTTCCCACAAGGTTGATCATAACATGACTAATGATAATTTGTTTAAATTATTTATAACCACCTTAACTCCTTCACTTCAGTACAAGGTTCAAACTTTTGCTCCTCAGACGCTCAATGAATCTCTTAACCAAGCCAAGTGTCAAGACTTATTAATGAAACAATTTAAACCTAATACCAAAATAATTATAGGACCTTTTCAACATTCCACTAATGAGATAATTATCAATCCTCCTCAAACCAAGCTATGAGTTTCCAAAGCTGACACTTCCCTATCTTCTCACACACCATTAACTGTGCAATAAATGAAATAATTCTTAACACCTTCTAAACTATTTACTTATCCCAATAATCTTCCTAAATGGTATGACCCTAATTAATTTTGTTGGTTTCATGTCAACATTATTACTCCTATGAAATATGTATAGTTCTCACAAAATTTGTTGTCTCTTATATGCTTGGTGATTCAGTCAATCATGAAGCCATGATTCAACTTCATCATCAAGATTACAATAATGATTCTCAAAAATAACAAGATCCTAAAGGTTCTTCTTCCAAAAACTAAATTTTTTCACCATATCTAATGCTTAAAAATCCAACAAATATGTTTATTCCATTGATGTCAACTATGAGCAATATTACAACAATTCTCAATATGTCAATGTGGCTAAGGTTAATTACCAATGAAAACTAGCTCACAAGGATCCCATTAACAAACCTAAGAAACCATATTTGGAAGAGTAACTCATTAGATACTAAAACCACTCATATAGATTTTAAAACTAATGAGGAACCACCTCATCCTTATGAACCCCCAATCACTTCTCTTCCTCCAAAATCTAATTTATCTTCTAAGCCAAGTATTGGTTTTTCTTCCCAAAACCATTAAAAATTATTAGAAGAACTAAATTACACAACTTGAAAAATACCTCTCATGGAGTTAGTTCACACCTCTCCTTATCATCACAAGTTCCTCATGTAAAAACTTCAAAAAAATGAAGATCCATATTCCCTATAATATGAAACATCTCCTCGCGAGCCTTAACCAACCGAAGTGCATACCATTGAATCCATCTAACCCTATTTGAAACCCTGCATAGATTTCCTTGAAGAAGACATGATTAATGATGAGATCTTATTTTGCATTGATGATCCACCCCTATTCATTTAAATAGCCATTAATACCACCCTCATTCATAAAGTACTAGTAGATGAAGGATCTGGTATTAATGTGACATATTTATGGCTCATCCAATAACTTGGATATAATAAAGATAATCTCAATCAAACCTACCTAACATGTCATGTATTTGATAAAAATAATCAAAATCCACTTGGTTTTATTTGGCTTCCTCTTATTATTAGACCTAAGACTATCTAAACTAAGTTTATGGTCCTCAATTTACCATTATCCTACAACATACTCCTAGGATGCCCATGGCCTCATAGAATGAAGGATATAACCTCTTTTGATAGCCTATGTATAAAATTTCTTCATAATGTAAAAAGGTATAACATGAGGCTGATCCAACCCTTGGAGTATTCAACTTCCAAATCTTAAATCTCAATATCGCATTCCTACCATTCCAATGATCAATAGTGTTCCCTTACCCAAATTCATTAATATGACTCTGGATTTACATGTCACTCTTGTTTATTTTGATGATGATGAGCCTAATTATCTATAAAATACTTGCAACACTACCAAGCTACCTCCTTACATCTCAGAGTGGCTTCCTCCTTTGTTGCCTCATGATTGCACCATTACTCTCATAGATGAGATCACTAATTTCCCCCTTCCATGCAATGTTCAATAAGCCTCTTACACAGAATATGACTTCATGTGCAATGATTATGGAGTGGCCAAATTATTTGAAGATCCTTTAATTATGTCTCCATGTAAATTTAGAGATATAGGTATCTCCTTTTCTGAAGTTCCTCCTAACTCTCAAGCATGTACAATTTATCAAACCTATGATGATAATTACATCATGGCCCAAGCCCAATCAAGAGATTTGGATGTTCAAAATTATCATAAAACTCTAGCTCAAATACATGCTTTCAATTGTGATGTTCATATCATTTTCACTAATTTTGAATTATCATCTGAAGTTCATGTACTTCCTATTAATTCTCTACTTATTGATACTTTTTGGGTGGTAGAACAAATCTTACCTTTTGAACCTCCAAAACTTATTACATCTTCTATTACTCCTACCAAACCAATTATACTTTCTAATCCTCATCCCATAAACAATACTACAAGTAAACCAATCACAATAGAACAACCTTATTCCCCTACTCCACCTACTCCCAAGATCACATTAGATGCCAAGGCCACAGATGTACATCAAATATATTCTAAATATGATCACCATGGTAACAAAATTATTGATCTTGAAGTATTATGGTCCTCTTCCCACTTTACCTAGTTATAAAGCCATTATTGAATTACTTCATGCCCAACAACCTCAACTTCCTCATCAACATCATAAACTCGGTAATTTCAAGCAAAATTCCCTTAATTTTAACAACTTCATCACTAGAATTGATCCTAAAACAAATCCCATTTCCTATCTACCTAACATGTCATACCATTTCTAAGATGTAAATGCTATGCTTATTGAGGAAATTGTATACACATAATATTTTAAAACTTTATCAATTATCAATGCTTTCTCTCTTGCAAGAACCCATCAAATCTCAATCTCTCTGAGTGCATGCCTTAAAGGGTGCATCGAGAAAGTGGTGGGTAGAACATTGGTGCTTCATAGGATTATTGTCCCTATAATACCATTTTATATCAATCCAACCATTTCCTAAACACATTCCCCCAAACTTGGCCTCCTATCTTGCACCCTCCTCTAGTCATTTTTTACCTTCATTAGCCTATCCCTAGCCTAAAATCATTTTTGATAGTTTTTATTACACTTTTATCCCCATCAACCTTGTAATCTAATTGATAAAACTTATTTAGGTGTCTAGGTTGTCCCCTGACTGACCTAGACCAAGACTTAATTTGTTTTTTTTCTCAATAATGATATAATGTCAATTGGGTTAACCTTGTCAACTAAACTTTCAAAAAGGACTAGCGTTAAATCCATCTATATAAACACATCCATTTGATCATTTATAAAAGAAGATAATAATAAGAGATATATATTACACATATGCTTATCCACCATTATATTTTAGGAACATAGCTTAGGGTTTCATACTTTCTTTAGAGATATAGATATTATTTTATGGAGAAGTATTTTGGATTTATTGATAGGTTGTGTAGCCTAGAACTGATTTATCCTTGTCATCCTTACTGTTGGGAGTGGGTGGAGGTAAAATCAAGAACAAACACACATGTTCTAATTCCACCTGTTAGGATCTTGCTCCTCAGAAAGAGCACAGTATGATTACCAAATATAAGCAATTGAATATGCGGAAATAACCAGAAACACAAGTAACTAGAATTCACCAATAGCACAGAATATGAGAGACAATACACTATCTTGTATTAACACTATACAGAAAAGAATACATCAAAGAGCCGCCACACTCTTTCACCTTACAGAGATTCGCCACACCTCAAGTGTACAGTAATTCTTCTCACACACACTCTCCTACACAAAAAACGGTCCCAACAACCAACTCACACACAGAATTGGTGTTCACCTCACCAACCAGTCAGTAATAACCCTGCCGGTACACCAAGCACTCTATAGCACTTCAAGCTGATCTCTCATGAACCTACAACCTGCAATTCAAAGACCAAACTTACATGTAGATCCCCAATGAGCTTGCAACAACCTGCAACTCACAGATCTTACAACTAGAAGGAACTCTTCCTTTCTATCTCATGCATTAAACAATACATGCCAATGGGTCTATAAATAGATCCCTAACTCAAACACTAACTTAGACTCTTAATTTAGACAATTATCCTCACAGCCCAAGACTCTAACTGGTCTCAACATGCAAACTCTTCGTTCACTTAACTAACTGTCCGTGAAACGAGCAGTTCTGGAACACACAGGCGACCGACGTCGGTCCCTGCTTGTCTGGTTCTACCGACGTCGGCCGACTTCCTGCCGTCGCCGGTGGCCTTTTGCACTGGACTCTGCCGACGTCGGTCCTGCTGCCGATGCCGGTTCTTGTAGAATTCAGCAACCATCTGTTCCTCAGTTTGCAAAGGGTTGAAGCTTTTAGCTCCATAACCTAACACTTACATACCACAATAACCTCTTATGAATAACCTTGGCTAAGTGAGAGATTTAGGATTGGTGGGTTTGTCTTCAAAGGTAAGTATTCCTAATTTTTTTCCTCCTTTGCAAAAGTAGATAGATATGCATTTATACTTCTCTCCCATGCATTAGGATTCCATATACATTGACGTGAGTATATTCTTATATGCATATTTAATTTATATGTTTATTACCCCCAATTTGTGCTATAAGATTTGGTTAGCACTAGTTTATACTTTAATTTACTTGTTATTAGTTTAGTGAATATGAAAACATAGGACCTAGTTAAGGTTAGCACATAGTTTTACTTGAATTGGAGGCTTTAGAACCCTCCCTAGTGATATTATTATGGTAAGATATCCCTTGGCTAGGTCTAGCAGATCCATCTTGGTCATGACCTCAAATATATAATGTGTTAATAATCAGAAGTGTAAGTAAGTTTTATCTTCTTTGAGCTAAGATTGATTTATAGATCAGTTGAATTTTTCTTTGCATACATTCTAGTGAAATCAATGTGACTCTAACCCTTGTAAGTTTTCTTTCACACCATCATTTTTATCATTTTATTATATTTTTCCATATTTTTAGTATTGTATCAAATTAGTTGATATAGTTATATTTTTTTATGCACAGGTTTAACCCACAATCATTTTAAAATGACTATGTTTTATCTATGCAAGTCTTTATCAACTATAGGTTACCAGATCAAATAGTTCAACACAGTACTCTTCTTTAGTTCTAGATTAGCATAAATTGTTAAATAGGTTAAATCTATCTATTAATTCTTTCTACCAACATATAGGTCAATGAACACTATCAAATAGGTTGACCTTGTTCCTTATTCTTCTTCGACATACAACGTTTTATAGAACTTGGTCAAACTAGTTGACCCAATTTATAGAATTTGAAAGTAGCAACTAAAGCACCATAGCATAAAATTTTTAATCTAAATCATCTTCAAGCCCACTAAGGTTCCTTTATTTTCTCTTTCTATAATTTTATTACTTATTTTTAGTTTTTTTTTCATAAGTTAATAGTCTTCCAAACTGTAACTCTATAGCTAACTAGGTTGACCTAGTCGACCTAGTTTTGTAGTCTATCTTTTATCTGAAAGACATAGTCAACCTATTAGAATCTACTCTTAAAGACCTTGATTTTATAGAACAACATTGACCCAAATGACTCTATTTTATACTATTTTCATACAATGTTACCTGAACCAACTCTTTAATATTCTTAATCAAAGAATTAATATTTATTTGCTAGTAATTAATTCACATTTCTTTTTTAGCTATTTGCATGTTCAGAGTAACTCATATAGTCTAAATAGGTGGTTTTTCAAATTACCATCTTAGTTATAATATTTTATTCTTTTACACATAGTACCAAACCACTTAAAATTTAAAATGCATTTAAACACTTGTCTTCCCAAGGCCTACCTACTTGAATTAATCACTAAAGAGGACGTTAATTTGGTTTTTTGGCCAAGTATAAATAGGTTTTTAATGGTATATATTGGAAAAGTAGCTAACACCCTTATCACTTCAATATTATGAAGTGAGAGGGTAGGCCCCAATACCAAGCTAGTACCATTGCCAATACATATCTATTTCATCCCAAATGCCCTAAAATGAACTTTAGACTACTTTCTAGTTCCCTATTTCAGCCAACTATCCTATCACATTAAAATCAAACCTTTGTAATAATCTAATAACACTTAGGGTGACCAACTAGTTAGCATTTAATTTTTAGTTAATTACTTGCTCTTTGATCATTATGTGTTATATTACAAAAACTTGTATTGGTCAGTGTTGGTGCAAGGTTTTGTGTTGTGTGTCTCAATTGGATCAACCACATTAATCCAATTATTTATGTGTTTATTTTTATTTTTGCTTTCAATTATCTTGAAAAAAATTCTCTTATTTCATCACATTATTATCTTGGTTGATACAGTCTCTTATAGACTATGTTTTACCCTCCTGATAGTAATATACAATCAATCTATATGAATGTGTCTTCTTATTCCTCTTGTTCAGTTCTCTATTCAATTAGTACACAATTGACCTAAATAACTATGTATCCTTCCTCCTTTACCTTCATGTTTGCAAAACACAGTCAACCTGATTGACTGTGTATTCTTATCTTCCTATTGGGTTATAAAAAATAGTTGATTGATTTGACTTTGTATCATATTTGATAAATTTTTATTTGCATCATTTTTATCCTTCTTAACCTTTCTTTCTCATCATGAACTTCCTATTTGAGTACAAAATAGAGTTTAACTCAATAGATATGATGAGCTTTACCAGTCCCAATAGGTTTTCCCATAAAAAACTTGTGGATCTTACTTTAGATGAAATTAATGTGCATGTGGCCACTCACACTATAAATTATGGGACTCCTCCTCATGCATATTTAGTTTGTAACTCTCTATTCTCCTTAGAATATCAGCCTAAATTAGAGTATACTCTAGAAATACGTTTTTCATTAATCAATTTCCTCAACATCAAGGAAAAGACTCTTCTACTATTTACAACCTTATGATAAGTGGCCAATAATAATAACTTCATTCACCTTCCCCCACATTCTCACATGGATTTTGGGGTAATTATTGATGCTTAGAATTGCACTGTTTCCAAAACCAACAATGGGAAGTATCAAGAATGTGGGACTTGAGACCTAAAACGACCTCCAGATTTTAAAGAAGATGGATCTTCTTGTTTCAAAAGTATTTTGGGAAAAAGGATAGAAATTAAATAGAAACACAAATTCAATGAAAGAAGATTTTAACTACGGTGATGCGCCTGAGTTTAATTTGACCCTCAGTACTAAGCACAATGAAGTTATCTTTAGAATTCAATTACATTAAAGAGCAGTCAATGCATGATCAATGTAAAAGATGAAAACATTGGAATCAAAGGCTCACAACTTTAGACAATTCTTGCAATAACACAGAAACTATCAACAAAGGCATAGAACTCAGTCTTCTCAATTTTCAAGTCACATAAAAGGCACAGAAACGTGCACAGTTATACAAACTTTCTAACTAAAGAAAATAGAACAAAGGCAAATGATATTACTAGCCACATCAATAAAGTCTAAAATTCTCTCCCTCTTTTGATGATGATCCCTCCACCCCTATTTATAGCATCAAACTAGCTCTAGATTGCCTACATGTTCCCTATTCAACAGCCTAACTAAACTCTAACTGAATTGGGACTCTCAGCGTGCTCTACTTACTCTACTTGAAAACCTTCTCATTATTCAAGAGGCACTAGAAAATGACACTTGGCAGCTTTTGTGGTACTTATCAAAAACACACGGCACTTTCCACTGCATTATACTCTTTACTGTGTCTCTGTATCAAGGTTATTCTGTATTTGACATCTATCATCCTCTGCTTCTTCAAAAAATTTAACCACTTATAGAAAATGGGACCCGCAGTGCTTCTCACTTGAGCAACTTCAAAAGGAGAACGGGGATAGGTGGCACTTTGCGTGCATCTTTAACAAGGACACGTGGCGATCTTCACTATTTTTAGATACCTTTTGAGAAACTTGTGGAAGGTGACACATGCCGGTCTCTACATCACTTTAGCTATACTATAGAAACACTCGGGCCTCATTTCAGATTTACATAGATGGTGACACTTGGTGGATTTTGCTTGCCTCATAAACAAAACCTGGGGCCTACCATAGTCTTTACTCAATCAGCAAAACAAAATGAAGAAACAACAAATGTTGACACTTGGTGGCTTCCACTACTTTTAGCTAGGGCACGTAGCAGCTTCTATTGTTTTTAGAAAAACATTTTGACACCTTTAACATTTTCCACTTGGTGCTTTTGCTTGACCCTGAGAGAAGCTTATTGAAATAAGCTTTTGAAATGCATTAGAATCATGAAACATAGACACTGACACTTCTCACGCTCCACTAAATTACTACGAGACATGTGGCATATTCCAAGCAACTCAAAGAAATTATGAAATGTGTCTTGGTTGATGACACTTGGCAGCTTTCGTCCAACTTTGATACTTAGACAAAATTTAGGGAAAAGGAACTCACGCCTATGCTCTGTGTCAAAACTTCATTGTCTCAAAACTAAAATGCACAGGGATAAAACTTAGAGTGCACAACTGAGACTTAGAAATAACATGTAAAGTATTTTTTACTCTATAGTTCTTGGAGACCCTGGGGACTTTTGAACCTACTCAAAAAGAAGAATCCACAATCTCCCACATGATCAAATGGGGCAAATCACAACTTTAGTAAGGCTATCTGAAAAGTAGACCACTCATCATCAGATAATCCTTGCTTATTTTGCAATTCATAAAAGGCTAAATCAAGATTGATGATATCCTTGTGTGAAAAATTCTACAAAATATGAACTGTAGCCTTCAATTTAAATTCTAGCTAGGAAACAAGAATTAAGACAGCTTCCACTTCAGGCACTGATGAATCATCTCTTAAACCCTGAAAGACTGCCTGATCATTTTGCTTGGCTAACAATAAAGGTTTAATCTCATCAATCATCAACACAGTGTTTCTATTAGGAAAAGGGGAGGGAAGACCCAATTACACCAGATCTTCAATGTGTTGTTTCATGTCTTTGATTCCTTCTTTCACCACATCTAGAAGCTCTTCACATTTAACTGCTGTGGAGTTACAACTGAGAACTTCATTCACTCTTTTAGCAGTGATCATTCTATCACTAATCCCTATTGTTGATAATGTTCCATTAGTTGCATCATAAAGCTTTTGCAGTAGCATTTGAGAGTCAAACACTCTCAAAGAAATAGTGGATAGAGTGGCTTCCACTAAAATCTCCACCTTTTCACACAATTTTTGTGCATTTAGTAGAAAGGTCTATTAAGGTGTGGAGCTAAAAGCTTCAACTATTTGCAGACACAAGGAAGGATGCTGAAGAACCAAAGCCACCAGCGTCGGCAGCATGACCGACGTCGGTTAGATACAGTGGAGAAGGAGACCGGCGACAGCAGAGAGTCGGCCGACGTCGGTAACACCAGACAAGCAGGGACCGGCATCGGTCGCCTGTGTATTTCCAAAACTACTGTTGACGAACAGTCAGTTAAGTGAAGCGAGTGTTTGCATGTTAAATGACTAATTATAGTCACGAGCTGTGTGTCTAATTATTGTAACTAGAGTTCTATTTTTGTAAGTATGGGATCTTATTTAAAGACCCATAAGGCATGTATTGTATGAATAATCAAGAAGGCAAATAAAAGCATTGAAGCAAGCAAGGTCAAAGAGATCTACAGGTGTAAGGTCAAGGAGATTAGCTGAAGCATTCAAGGAGGGATAATAACTCAGGGTTTAGAGTTGTTGTGTTGAGCAAGAGAGAGAGGGAAGAATGTCTTGAAGTGTGGCAAGCCTTTGAGGTGGAGGAAGAAGTGGCATCTTCCTGATTGTATTTTCTTCTAGTAATATTTAATACAACAGTGTGCATTGTCTCTCAAATTCTTTGATGTCTCAAGTTTCTAGCTACTTTATCATTCAGGTATAATTCCATGTTTAATTGCTAATATGAAAAGTAATCATATGTGCTCTAATTGGTAGAGCTAGATCCCCTGACAAGTGGTATTAGAGCTACGGTTTGCAGGAAGCAGGGTATTGTTTTTTTATTACAGGTCATTCACAGAGTTTTTTGATTGAGTGGGAGTTCAGCAATGGCAGAAAAAAGTAGGCTACGAATGGAGAAGTTTAACGACAAGAATTATCAACATTGGAGGATGAAGATTGAGGACTATCTATATCAGAAGGATTTGTACTTACCATTGGGTGGGGTTGCATGCAAGCCCACAGATATGAAGGATGAAGAATGGAACGTTCTTGATCGAAAGGCTCTAGGTTCCATAAGGTTGAGCCTTGCATCGTCTGTGATTTCTAGCTTATCACAGTGTAAGACAATGGAAGAGTTGATAAAGTCCTTGGCGAATTTATACGAAAAGCCCTCGGCTTCTAATAAGGTATATCTTATGAAGCAGCTATTTACTTTGCAAATGCAAGAAGGTGGATCAGTACATACTCATCTCAGTGATTTCCATGGTTTGGTAAACCAATTAGCTTCAGTCAATATTGTTTTTGATGATGAGGTAAAGGCTCTCTTGATTTTATGTTCTTTGCCTGAAAGTTGGGATGGTATGGTTATGGCAGTAAGTAATTCTGCATCTGCTTCTAAAATCTTAAAAGTTGATGATGTTGTGAGTGTGATCTTGAATGAAAAAATACGCAGGAGAAGCACAGGTGAATCATCAGGGAATGCTCTAAGTGTAGAAAGCAGGGGAAGGCAAAGGGAGAAGGTTGAGCAAGGGAAATCAAGGTCGGGAAGGAGATCTGAGTCCAAAGGTATTACCTACTGGTTTTGTGGAAAGAAAGGACATACAAAGAAGGAGTGTTGGTTGAGAGATAAAGAGAATCAACATGCAGGTATGGAAGAAGCAAAGGATGCAAATATTGTGATGCAGGATGCTCTCATACTTTCTTCAGATAGTCAGGTAGGATCATGGATTTTAGATTCTAGTTCATCTTTTCATGCATCCCCAAACAGAGATTTGTTTTATGAGTATGAACAGGGAGACTTTGGAGTGCTCTATTTAGGGGATGGTACGCCTTATCAGATAGTTGGCAAAGGGAAAGTGCAGCTGAGATTGCAGATTGACAACACATGGGTGTTGAAAGAGGTCATGCATGTTCCAATTCTGAAGCAGAGTCTGATTTCTGTAGGAAGGTTGGGAGATGAGGGATGCACAATAACCCTCACAGCAGATTCTTGGAAGGTTACCAAGGGAGCACTTGTTCTAGCAAGAGGTAAGAAAGTAGGTACTCTTTATCTACCTACTTGTATTACTGATTCTACTTCTGGTGTAGATTCAAAGATGTGGCCTAATAGGCTTGGTCACAAGAATAGGAAGGGAATGGAAGTTCTTGATCTAAAAGGTATGTGTTCAAATTTGGAAAGCATTGATAGAGTTCATTGCAGAAAGAGGAAATTTGATGCTTTTGATAGGAACAAAGAAGCCTTGGTGTTTATGGAGGAGATGAAGGACAGAGATCAGTCACAAGGGTTGAACAAATCTGAGTAGGGCAGCATGGAAAGAGGTTTGATCTAAGAAGAGCTCGCAGATGAAAATTTCATCACTTACAAGAACACAGACACCGATGTCGGTCGCTTGGCATCGACATCAGTCATCCAAATACCGACATCGGTCATGTGCAGACCAGTAGGGTCGGTAGGTCGAGCATGTGAAGTCCGACGTCGGTCATAAGGACCGACGTCGATAGGAGGGACACCGGCGTCGGCCAGGGAAATGATGTCGGTAGTCAGGGTTAGTGCAGGGAACCGACATCGGTCGGGAGCAGACTGGGAGATGGCTGATATTGGTCACTGGAACGGATGTTGGGTGGATCTATAAGTCTCAAACACCCATGTGGAGGTCAGAAAAGGTATGTGAACCTCATATTCATTGTTCACCTTCTTTATATTGCTTACTGATAGTCATGAACTAGGAAGATGGAAGAAGTAATGCAGGTAGAATCCAAAACAGTGGGAGCTTGGCATGGATGAGGAGTGTGAGTCCTTGGAGAACCAAACAGGTATTTGTTGGTAGTGTTGTCAGCTAGAAGAAAGCACTAGATAGAGGGATAGATTTCCATTTTAGAGAAGAGAGTGGATGGACACATGAGATAGAAGGCTATGGTATATGGTCTTGAGTAGGCTGTAGAACAATGGAGGTTTGACCATTGTATTTTATCTTTACTAGGTTGGATAATATTAGCTACATTATCCTGTTACTGTATTGTGTTACTTGTTGTAGGGTTTCATATACAGGGAGTTTTCTGAGCTAAGGGTAGAGTTGGTTCAAAAGTGTGTCATGGAGAATTTGGGAGCAGCAAAATTCTTGTGACATAAGAGACAAGTATAGCATCACAGGTTTGCATGGTGGTTGGTCTTCAAGAGTGATGTTGAAGAGAAATACAGAGCCTAAGGAACAAAATAGATGGTGTACAGGTACAGGTACAAGTTATAGCTATTTATCTCCAAGTGGGAGATTGTTAAGGTGTGGAGCTAAAAGCTTCAACTATTTGTAGACACAAGGAAAGATGTTGAAGAACCAGAGCCACCGTCGTTGGTAGCATGACCGATGTCAGTTAGATGCAGTGGAGAAGGAGACCAGTGACGACAGAGAGTCGGCCGACGTTGATAGCACCAGACAAGCAAGGACCGGCGTCGATCGCCTGTGTATTTCTAGAACTGTTGTTGACGAACAGTCAGTTAAGTGAAGTGAGTGTTTGCATGTTAAATGACTAATTATAGTCATGAGCTGCGTGTCTAATTATTGTAACTAGAGTTCTATTTTTGTAAGTATGGGATCCTATTTAAAGACCCATAAGGCATGTATTGTATGAATAATCAAGAAGGCAAATAAAAGCATTGAAGCAAGCAAGGTCAAAGAGATCTACAGGTGTAAGGTCATGGAGATCAGCTGAAGCATTCAAGGAGGGATAATAACTCAGGCTTTAGAGTTGTTGTGTTGAGCAAGAGAGAGAGGGAAGAAGGTCTTGAGGTGTGGTAAGCCTTTGAGGTGGAAGAAGAAGTGGCATCTTCCTTATTGTATTTTCTTCTAGTAATATTTAATACAACAGTGTGTATTGTCTCTCAAATTCTTTGTTGTCTCAAGTTTCTAGCTACTTTATCATTCTGGTATAATTCTGTGTTTAATTGCTAATACAAAAAGTAATCATATGTGCTCTAATTGGTAGAGCTAAATCCCCTGACAAGGTCAAACAGGGTCTGAGCTGATTAATCTCCTCAGAAATTATTTTCCATATTGATACATAAAGCTCCTTAACCAGATTCAAAACCCCTTGCATTCTTTGGCCTATTAGCCAACTCAAGTGTCAATTATTTTGTCATTTGTCACTTGGCTTGAATTTGGGCCTGTATAGCAGTGGTATTGTTCTGCTCATTTAGTAGCTTCTACTAAATTTGAGTGACCTATAGCAGGCTTTCCTCACATTTTTCCTGTAATGCCACCTTTTCCCACCTTAAGGTTTTCATTGCATCTTTCACTTGCATTAGCCCTACTTTCAAAGAATCATTTTAGGCTTGAATAGCTTGGTGAATTTGAAGAGAAACAAAATATTACAACTATTTATTTAGACTCTCTATTTCATTATTCTTGATGTTAATTTCTGTAGTCAAACTGCTATAGTTTGTCTTCTCTTAGGCTAGATCAGCCTCCATCTTTTGTAGTTTCTTTGATATTTTCAAATAATCATTTGCTACTACAAAAGTAGATTCACTTAGCAGCTCAACCCTATCTTATGGTCTAAAAAGTGACATATCTATTGCCATTGCATTCATTGTATAGTCTTTGGGCTACATCTACTCATTTGGCTTGACTATATTAGGTGACAAATGGGTCACCATTAGTTGCTGCTAGATTGGGTCAAATTGTGACCTCATATGTGGTGTAGCCAGGGCTTTATCATCTTTCATCCTCTTTTTCTCCATTTGGGCTTCCCTTGCCTTCTTAGTAGCATCTACTTGAGTTTGGAAGGTAGAAGGAGAGGCAATGTGTCCACCTGTAAAAGGATAACCTTGTGGCAAGCCATATGGAATAGCCAAATGTTGGCTAGAAGAAATTTGAGGAGGTACTTTCTTTGGGATAGAAGGAGAAAAATGTGGCAATGACATAGCCTGAGTATGAATAGGTGGGGCAAAATGAGAAATGGGCATAACAGAGGTGGCAAGGGATATTAATTGGCCAGATGGAATTGTCACCCTAAAAGAAGAAGAGAGAGATTGAGAAGAAGGAGAAACAACACTTACCTAAGGAGCAACTGAATTACTCTATGGTTGGTGTTGTGAGGGTTCTACCACTCCTTTGAATCAAGTTGTAACCTTAGCCTCTTACATTTCTTTGGCATTTCTTCTTATGGCTATGTTTTCTTCTCTTCAACATTTATCACTGCTGGTGGTGGTGGCTATGGAGAAGCTTTTGGTGGTAAGGATACCACACTCTTTTACTTTTCGATAGCACTGACAGGTTGGGGCCACATAGTTACAATGATTGTAGCTGAGTTTGCCTTGGGTTCTGTAATGTTTGATTGGATTATGCTCTGGCTTCTGACTCTTGTGTCTACAAATTGCTTGCATCAGGGTTAGAGATAGGAGACAGATGACATTCATCCCAGAGTTCTTCCCATTTTTCATCTGAATCCACATTTCCAAAAGAGTGAGTTGTCTCACAAATCTCTTGCCTATATTTCCAATAGGCTTCTATTTTCACAGGGTTCCAGTCTTTGTTCTTTAATGCTCTTCTTAAACTAGAAGTCATTCTAATTTTTGGATCAAAATCTTTTTGTTTAACATAAAAATTTTCCCATGACCTATCTTCTTGAAGGGGCAAATCCATCAATTCTATGTAAAAATCAAGAATATCTTCCCTAGGACTTCTATTTTCCTAAAAAGGATGGCCCTCATGCACAATTCTGGAAGAAACCTTATTATTCCTAACCCATGAAGTTAGGAAACCATTTGGGTCATATCCCTATTTATCTTCAATTAGAAAGAAACCTAAGAAGGCTAGCTTTCTCAGCAACATGAGCTCAGCATCTCTGGCCTCTAGGGCCATGTTGTTTGTCACCAATGGAACATCATACATTTTCTTCTTTTTCTTCCCAGTGCCATATTCATTATCCACCACAGACACTTGCCTAGTGACCTCTAAGAATGCTAACCTAAGGGTCAAAATCTTAGGTAGCAACACTGGTTCTCCACTAAAACCATGGACTCTAATAATAGTATGATGGGATCCAAAAAAATAATCAAAAGGAATAGTGCAATTGGTCATAACGCCTGAGACACTTGGAGTCAATCTATTTACAACTGGCTCTGGGCTTAGATGACAAAAAGCAAGGGCAATAAAAAGTTCCCAAAATTCATATGGGTCACTGGTTTTGGACAAGATATGTGTCCATGCAGACACAGGAATTGTCCTATGTACACCAAATCTTGAGTCATACATATTTAGATGCATGTGTTGGGAAAAATGTTGGAGTTTTGATACAACATAAGGTGAAACAAATAAGAAGGATACTTGAAAATCCCTTTAGATTTGAACTGGGCGAGTTGTTTAACCATTGAATATGCAATCTACTCAGAGAAATCCAACCAATACTCATGAGTCTTATCAATAGTTTTCAATCTGAAGAGAATGGCCATTTGTTCTTCATAGACAGTTATATCATCTTTCATTCTGAAAATGAAAGCCATCATGGAAAGTGCATCATGACTAGCTTGCACAAATTGTGCTCTTGATGCTGGCAGTGTCGACATAGCGGTATCATCATCCCCTAATTGCAATTCTAATTTTAGAAACCTTAATTGATTATTGACATTTGCCCATGTTTTTTGCATTTTGGCAATAGTGGGAAATGTGGTTATCTTATCATGATATAGGGCCAACATGTCCCTAATAGCCTTTGGTGTAATTTGCACTATGAATGGACCCTATTGTATGGTATTTGAGGGAGCATGAAACAATTTAGCACATATTTCAACCAAATCAGGGCACAGATGCACAATTGGGATAATGAATTGTGCTAGCTGGGAAGTCCATATCCTCATTGTGAATGTTTCATATTGTCTAGCCTTGGCCCTCTGAATACACCTTTTATGTGCCCCTTCTCTTAGAGTCTTGATGAGATTTTGAAGAATTGGGTCCATGATTCCATCTGCAAAATCTTTCACCTTTGCTGGGTCATTTGCATAACCAACTTTAGGGACTCTAGTCCGTGGATGGGTCTTTAAGGGTTGTGCAGGGGCTGAAGCATATGATTTGCTTACGAGAAGCTTATTAGTGGATTCGTAAGTCCCAGACCCTTGTTGTGAAGACTATGCTCCCTCCATATATCTATACTTAGAAATAGTGAATTGTGTAACAGGTATGGACATTTGCAATAGGGAAGGCACTTTCACTAAGCAGGTTTGCTATGAAATGAAAATGTAGGTAACAGGGATTTTCTAGTAGATGCAGGAATGTTTGAGACATTGTTAAGCTTTAACTCTTGTTATGGGGTATTCAATGACCCATCAAGTCTCAAAATGGCATTAAAACTAGATACCCATTAGTAAATTTTTATTGAATCTATGTGGGACAATGAGTTAGACATGTCATGAAAGTGGCTATGCAAGGTACCTTGGGAAATGCTAGAGATTCAAGAGAGATTTAATGTGTCTAGAGTTTTGAAAATTTTGAAAAGACTCTGAGCCGCGAACACGTGTTCAAAGAACACTTATAAAGAAAAAGCGGGAAATAAAAATGGGAAAATAGAGCAACAAAGAAAAGGAAACTATCTAACTATGATACAACTAACTGGGTATATTTGCCTACCTCTAGGATCAAAGGGAAGATTTTTGAAGTATCCTTCATGGTGAGAAGACTTATGGTGCCAGAAAAGTAGCTGAATGGGATGAAGCTCTGGTGACTTGCTCTTCTTGTTTACCACCTTAATTGGCCTACATCCGAGTGGATCAGAGTCAAACATGTCCCCAACATATACATACTCTTCTTGTTCTTTAAAGCTTGTCGAATGTTGGTTCTTTATGTTGTCGTGTCTCATCAAGAAATCAATGGCTGTTGGACCATCACCCTGTGTCTTTTGATATACGTCATTTTTTGTCTTATCTCCTTCTACCTCATGCTTGGGTTCCATTTCAATATCATCCTCCTTGATGACTTCAAAAATATCATCTTCAGATTTACCAACCTCTTGAAAGGACAATCTTGACAGTTTGTAGCAATTTTGCATATTTATTTGAGTCTCAATGTTGCCTTCTTCACTTGCAGCTAGCTCACAACCTCCTTAAAGAATAGTGTAACATGCCCCAATGACTTCAAACAAGTCATTCAAAAAATGATCAAAGAAGTGTCCATATTTTGTAATAACATCTTGCAAAGTGAGAAAAGGGTCAGAAATTATCTCTTCATCATCAAAGATAGAGGCAAAAGCTTGTGACTTGTCCTCTGGTTCATCAAAGTTTTTACCTATGGTGATCTCCTTCTCTTTGGCACTTATGAAATCTCCTTAACCATCCATGAGCTAAGCACACTCCTCCTTTCTTGCTCCTTCTAAAAAATATTCCTCTTTGAAAAGGGATGAAGTGGAAGACTGATGGTTATACATATGCAGAAGAGGAGATAATTCTTGAGCTAGAATCAAATGATTCTCCTCTTTCCATTTGGCCATCACTTCATCTATATCAGATGTGGCTTGATAGCTCTTTTGGAGGGGTGTAGATGGGGTGTGTTCAAATTAGATCTTCTACTTGATCATCACCATGAGTAAGAGCAGCCTTGACTTCTTCAAAGTTTTGAGCAAAAAATTTATATTCTTCCCTTCTGCCCCATGATTCCATTGTTTGTTTCCAACTCATGACCTTAGGTTTAAAACTTTTCCCTTAGAAAGAGTCAACAATTTTATCTTCTTCAAGGTCCCCAGCTGGTTCATGATTTTCCTTCTTCCAACTTGGAATCTTGACATCATGCTGAGAATCCTGAGGATTGGTATAAGAGGTATCTTTTGGCATAGGCTCCCTTTTAAGGTCTGAAATCTCTATCTCTCTTTCACTAAGCAATATTATTTTTTCCTCTAATTCCTTAATTTGCTTAGCTAGATTTTCTTGAAAGAGTCTTTCTTGGAGCTCATAGGAATAATCAGATAAGTGGGGAGTGCATGAAGGTTGCCATGAAAAATAAGAAGATTCTTGAGGAAGGGTGGGAGGGACTTGAAAGGGAATAGCCTCATTTTGTACCTCACACTCTTGGACAATGTATTTCTCCTCCTTTCTTCCCCATGATTCCATTTTTTGTTCCAACTCATGACCTTAGGTTAGAACTTTTCCCTTGGAAAGACAGGGTTGTAAGGTGAGGTGAAAGTGAGGGTTTAGATTCCACTTCCCTTGCTACCAACATAGATTATTGTATTTGAATATTTTTCAATTCAATTTGTTTATCAATATTGGCCTTAAATGCTAGACTTACTGTTTCAAAACTTTCCTCAACATGATTGGGGAAAGGACCTTGACAGGCTGGACTTAGCTCATGAGCAGGCGCTACGTATGTCTGATATGAAACTTGGGGTAGTGGATATGTAGGTTGATGGACTTGATAAGGCTGCCTCTCATGAATATTCAGCTTCTCTTCTAAATATGCAATCAAGCCACTCACATCCAACATCTCATATGTAAGCCTTTACCAATTTGCTCTTTCAATGGGAGCCCATTCACTTTTAACCAGATCTAGTGCATTTCTTATTTGATGGATGACATAATCAAGGATTTCTTAGCCACATCCCCTTCTGTTGTCAAGCTCTAATACATGTTTTTCATATCCCAGCAGTGCTTGTTTCAAGGTGGAAATGAGATTAGGTTGAGTATGAGACATGACATATTGGGAAGACTGGGCATAAGATTGATATAGCTCATGACAGGGCTGAGACTGGTCATATTAGACCTGTGAAGGGAAAAACTCATAACCATATGCATCCTTGTTGCTTGAGGTGATTCCATGAGCAACCTGAGCTTGATTAAAAATATATGAAGGGGCATAAGACCCATAGTTCTGAGTAATGGAATTATACATACCGAACAGTGATTTCTTGATGGCTTTGATTCTTTCAAATAATCAATGGCAATAGAAGATTAAGATCTTGTTATTAGTCCACAGCTCTAAATCCTTGTATCTCTCTGTATACATCTTTATTGAAATAAACTTCAAAAAAGTGTTGGTTGGTGTCCCATCGGGCATGCCAAAAACTGTTGATGCTTAGAATTATGTTGTTTCCAACACCAACAATGGGAAGTTTCAGGAATGTGGGACTTGAGACCTGAAACGACCTCCAAATTTTAAAGAAGCTAGCTCTTCTTGTTTCAAAAGTATTTTGGGGAAAAGGATAGAAATTAAACAGAAACACAAATGTAGCAAAAGAAGATTTTAACTATGGTGATGCACCTGAGTTTAATTCGACCCTCAGTACTAAGCACAGTGAATCTATCTTCAGGATTCAATTACATTAAAGAGTAGTCAATGCATGATCAATGTAAAATATGAAAACATTAGAATCAAAGTCTCACAACTTTAGACAATTCTTGTAATAACATAGAAACTATCAACAAAGGCACAGAACTCAGTCTTCTCAATTTTCAAGTCACATAAAAGGCACAAAAACATGCACAGATATACAAACTTTCTAACTAAATAAAATAGAACAAAGGCAAATGATATTATTGGCCACAGCAATAAATTCTAAAATTCTCTCCCTCCTCTGATGATGATCCTTGCACCCCTATTTATAGCATCAGACTAGCTCTAGATTGCCTACACGTTCCCAATCCAATGGCCTAACTAAACTGGGACACTCGGTGTGCTCTACTTACTCTACTTGAAAACTTTCTCATTATTTAAGAGGCACCAAAAAATGACACTTGGTAGCTTTTGTGGCACTTATCGAAAACACACGGCACTTTCCATTGCATTATACTCTTTATTGTGTCTTTGTATCAGGGTTATTCTATCTTTGACATCTGTCATCCTCTGCTTCTTCAAAACTTTTAACCACTTATATAAAATGGGACCCATAACACTTCTCACTTAATCAACTTCAAAAGGAGAATGGGGATAGGTGGCGCTTTCTGTGCATCTTTAACAAGGACATGTGGTAGTCTCCACTATTTTTAGATACCTTTTGAGAAACCTGCAAAAGGTGACACGTGTCAATTTCCACATCGCTTTAGCTATACTATAGAAACACTAAGGCCTCATTTCAGATTTACATAGATGGTGACACTTGTGGCTTCCACTTGCCTCAGAAACAAAACCCAAGGCCCACCACGGTCTTTACTCAATCAGTGAAACAAAATAAAGAAACGGCAGATGTCGACACTTGGCATCTTCCACTACTTTTAGCTAGGGCATGTAGCAGCTTCCATTGTTTTTAGAAAAACATTTTGAGACCTTCAACATTTTCCACTTGGCACTTTTTGCTTGACCTTGAGAGAAGCTTATTGAAATAAGCTTTTGAAATGTATTAAAATCATGAAACGCAGATGCTGACACTTGTCGTGCTTTACTAAATTACTACGAGACATGTGGCACATTCTAAGCAACTTAGAGAAATTATGAAATGCATCTCAGTCGATGACACTTGGTAGCTTCCGTGCAACTTTGATACTTAGACAAAATTTAGGGAAAAGGAACTCGTGCTTGCAATCTATGTCAAAACTTTGCTACCTCAAAACTAAAACACGCAGGGATAAAACTTGGAGTGCACAACTGAGACTTAGAAATAACATGTAGAGTATTTTTTACTCTACAGTAATATATTATTTGCCTCTCAACCTCTAACTTCTCTTTTGACCCCTTCTCATACTATAACCTCTTCTTCCTTGATTTCCTCAACTTCCATGCCAAGTATCTCTACTAACATGGTAGGTTCAACATCTAGTGGGATTTTTTCAAGACCCACTCTTCTAAATTCATCCACTAGTGCATTGTTTACTACCCATGGTAATCATGTCACTAGTGCTTCCTCTTCTTATAATCTTTATATTAGTGTAATTTTTGCAACACATGATAATCATGATACTAATGCCTCCTTTTCTAACAATGCCTCTCAAGCCACTAATGCCATACATGCCACTACTCACAATGGTACCCAAGCCACTAATACCAATGCTAATGCTTCACATGTTTCACACAACACCACTCAAACCCATCAAATTTTGTTAGAAACTCTTAACCAAATGAATTATTTACAAGTTAATAATGCCAACATTATTCATCTCCAAAATTAACCTCAATAGGTTATATGGGGAGCGTGCAACTAAAATGCCCTCCCCACCCTCATTTTGGGATTCTCATGGCAACCTTATTCCTCAACCACCTCTTATTAGCAAAAAAATTAAACATCTTCAAAATTAACCTCTTACACCTCAAATTACTAACACAGATATAAGAGGCATCACCCCTACCATTAGTTATAATGAGTCAACTAATCCTACCTTACACTTAAAAACATTCAAAAAGCTATACAAAGACTAGGTCAAGTTAAACACTTTTGCTGCTACTAAGCTCTTAAAGAAAACCCTATCCATAGATGATTGAGATTAGTATAACCAAGTCAAGTCTCATTCCATCATTAGTTTGGAAGATCTAGTTAATGTTCTAGGACAAGAATTTTAAATTAGTGACCTCCTTTATAATACATCAGCTCCTTTTATTAATTATAAGCAAATTCATATGGAAACCACACAAAATTTCATCAAATGGTGGAAGACCTTGTTTAACAAGTGTGAACACAACATGACGGATGATAACCTCTTTCATCTATTCACTAAAGATCTATATCCTTAGTTGCAATATCAGGGTTGGACTCTCTTTCCATGAATTTTGGAAGAGGCCATTAACCAAGCCAAGTACCAATATTTTCTCATGTGTCAGTTTGACCCATCCCAACCTCTTATGGGCACTCACATTCTCATAAAAAATTAAAATCATCAAGATACTAATGATGGCATCATTGATTCCTATGATACTATTCATAATGTTCAATCTATTACTCCTAACCATGTTCCAAAATAAGCTCCCCCTTTACAAAACACCCCTAATCCTCATTTTTCTCCACTAAACAACATCAATGTTCATAATCCATTATCCTTAGTATAACTCCAAAAGCATCTACCAAGGCCTCTTCCACAAGAGCTTGATACCACTCACCCTATGAAATCATGGTATGATCCAAATAAATTATATTGGTTTCATTCTAGCTAGGTTACTCTCATGAGACTTGTAAGCAATAATGTAACTTAGCTATGGATTTAATCCTTGGCCTGAATTTTAGCCATGATTCCCTTATTCGTAAATGTCAACAATCCTATGACATTATATTCAAAGCTCATGAAACACAAATTAAAATTCAAGTTTTAAACCAAGTTTATACTCATCTGGCCATTTACAAAGACCCTCTTCCAAACCATCAAGACAATAATGATAAACCTATTCTTTCTACCAATAACATTGACAAATTTATAAACCCAACTTCTAAAGAGAATGTGGTCAACATGACTAATATGTGAAGGGTAGTTGCCTTCATTGATTCTCATCCTACCCACATGCACCAATCATCTCACACTTTCCATGTTGTCTAAGATTCTTTCCCAACTCACCTAACAAAGTTGGGACAAGAATACCTTATCTCTTTTGATGAACACATTCCAATACCTCTCATACCATTTGTACAATTTCTCCAATCTATTTACCCATTGCTAATGATAATCAACCTTATACTACCACTCCTTCAAATCTATTACAAAATAAACCTCCATTGACTACTTCATCCTCTCATGATAATTAACTAATTTGTCCCCCAATTAAACCTCCCTCATCCAATCAATGCAAATTTACATGCACTTCTACTCTTCCTTCTAAGGAACTCCTCCAACATTACACCCCTTTACCCACTATTCTCCTCATGGTTTATGATGAATGGGATCCTATCATGAAGCTTACTAATCTCCCATCTCAAATCCCCTTTCTTGAACTCATGTGGACTTTTTCACATCATCACAACCACCTTATACAAATCCTATTCAAAATGAACATCCCCCATCCTCCCCTAGTAGGACATGAAGCTACCTTATCTGGGTTAGAATATAGTATCTTAAAATAATTTGAAGAGATGTTTGTACATGTTGACAAATCAATGGACACTTTTCTCTCTCTAATATTCCCTATTACTTCTATTATTCCAAATGAGATTTTACTTTGTGTGGATGGTCCTCCCCTCTTTATAAGCATCCAAATTGGTGACATCCAAGTCAAATGTGCCTTTATTGACAAGGGTTCAGGTACTTGTGCTACCTCTTTCAACTTCCTTAAAACCCTTGGATACTCCAAATGTAATCTTAAGTCCACACACAACATGTGCCAAGGTTATGATTGAAATAAAATGCCTCCCTTATGTTATGTATGGCTCCATATTACCATCCCACATATCACTATTTGAGTAAATTTTATGATCTTCAATTTTTCCTCTCCTATAATATCTTGCTTGGTAGGCCATGGACTCATCGCATGTGATTTGTCACCTCTTTTGCCTACCAATGTGTCAAGTTCCCTCATAATGGTACAATCTATAGGATTCAAGATGACACTAACCCTTAGAATTTTGAACAATTTCAAGACTGTGGTGCATTCAAAATTCCAACCCTTGAACCCTTGCCAAGTGTTTCATTCCACAAATCTCAACAGTTTAATTTCCTTGTTAATTCTACATAAATTACCATGCTCTCCCTGAACTCATCGATAGTATACCACCTAACCTATTATATTATAATGATGATGACCCTAATGATATCAACCTCAAGACAAAAACTTCTGATCTCTCTCCTCAACTCATTTCCTAGCCTCCACCCTCTTTGAAGCCACATTCCCATCAAACACCTAATGATGATATACTCATAATATTATCTATGATTTGGTAATTTTTTCATCATGCCACATCTGATGATAAGGTCATACCTACTTACATACTTGATCTTAATACACTCAACTATGATGATGGTTATACCTTAGATGAACCATTTCTAGGAGGTCTTGATCAAGCTTGAGATGTCGAGATGCTTTGTTATCTTTTTTCTTTGTTTTCATATTTCTCTTTATCTTATCACATTTCATATTATATAGTTCCTAATTTTAGAATTATTCCTCTTATTTATAGTGTAGATATGGTGCATTCACATAACACACCTCTAGTTTTTGAATAACCTCTTAAGAGAATGCTTATGGATCATGATATGACTAGTCCCTATGACTTCGCTAGATACTAGGATCCTTATAGTTGACTTTCCCCTAAGATGATTAATAATATCCTTAAACCCTCTATCCATCCTACTCTTCCCTTAGTTGAGCCCAATCTAGATCTTATTCCCTTTTTAGCTGAGTCTCTTCCTACTTTTTATATTGTTTTCCCTTCAATAGAGCTTCGTCCAATCTGTCCACCAACCATGCCTCCCCTTGGTGATGGCTTTCTTCCTTTACCATAGCTTACTCTACCCATCTAATGGGTTGATCAACCATACTATGACATTTATAGAGTTGACATTTAGTGGACTAGAGATTGTAAATTATCCTAGCCTTACGTAGATTTTGCTTCTAGTCCCTCTGTTAGTATACCCATAAAGTCTACTTTCAAGAGTATAATTTTATTCCATATCATAGACAATCATTCTTCCACTCATTGTTAAAATATTCAACAACGTATAGATACATTGTGTCCTACTCTTCCTTAGCTTATAGATAAGGCTATACATCCCCCCAAGTTATTACCTAAGTATATTCTAAAATATGGAGAGGTATATTGTATGTGGCACAAATGCAGTACCTATCACACCAATTATTGTCACATCCTCTAGTAGCATATATAGGATCACCTTATGACCATTATTTCACCTACTATCCCTCCTCTCATAGGTTACCCATAAAATAAGGCTCCCCTTTCTCCCCCTATGGTTCCTCTACTTATGATCCCTCCACATGTGGATCCTCCTTCACCTATGGTCCCTTCTCCACCAGTGAATCTTTCATGTCCCACAAATTCCACTCCTATTCCTTCTTCTAATTATCCTATGCAAGATTACCCTCATGAGCAAAATCTTTTAGGCATGCCTACATTTTTTTTCAATGATATTTGATGAGAGGTATTCTCTTAGCTTTTTCTAAAGATTGATGAGACCTCTTTATAGTTAGACTGTAGCTTCACATAGATCTATCAAATGTTATGTACAATGTTTGTGGACAAATTTACCAATATTTATGAGCACAGCATGTTGTTCCTTTACTTTGTTCTTCATTTTGGATTGGACGTGTGCTCCAAGTTTATATGTATCTAATTTATATCATTTGACTCTATGTCAAATTTTTAGTCACTTATTTATCTTCTATGGATATTTCTATTTTTTCACTAATATGTTATCTATGATGTCATTTTATTCCTTTATGATCTCTTTTGGATTCTTTTCATGATTACATTCTTTTTCTCTATACATTCATTTATTTCCATGAATGTCTCATTCTTTTATCATGATTACTTCCTACCTTATCTTTATAACATAAATAATCATTATTGTGACTTAGTTATACAAACCTTATTCCCCTTAGTTCTCTTTATTTACCATGTGATCAGTTAGAAAATAATTCATCTCATTATAATCTCATTTTACTAGTCCATATTGGATCTCCCTTTATTCCTCTTATTTCCTTTTACAAACTAAGCATACACATGGTTGAAACTTGAGATAACATTCTTGTTCATAAGTAAGCCTAAGTGTTTTAGTTAGTCATGTAATCAGATACTTATCTTCCTTTAACCAAATTCTAAGGTTCATTTATGTGTATCACTTTTTCTCTTATGATTGGTCATTCCAAATCCAAATGGAAGAGGAATCTTAAAATCCATAAAATTTTAAAATCCAAATCGTTTTAACAAAAAATAATGATACAAAAGGCAACATTAAAAATTTCAAAGGTCAAATCACACTAAAATACATTATTCAAATCACATATCCTTTTTATAATTGAAGATAAAACTCCATAGTTGGCCTCATGATAGATTCAAGGTCCATTGGGGTGCACTAGGCCAGTAGATTGGGAAAGGAGAATAAAAAATATTTTAGTGCTACTTAATTTCTCACACAAGTACCCAATCTTTGCAGTAGACCAATGGCTCTGTAAGAGGCTCTAAGTAACAAGGAACATGTGGGAAGGTAGGTCCATTTTTATTTTCTTGTTCAAATAACCACCATGAGTCAACTTTAGTATCTCACTTATTTTCATTTATAACTTTGTATTTACTGTGAATGGGTATCCTTTATACATTGATGGTCACTAGTTACTTAGTGTCTGTTCTATGTCCTTAATATGCCTCATATTTCCTAAGGTCTTATCATAGATGCCTACATTATGATTTTTCCATTCCATTTTTCATTTCTAATAATTCTATTTTGTTCACTAATTACTCCCCCACCTAGGAATTTCATTTGTGAGTTGCAGTGTAAGACCTTGGATAAGACCAGGCCTTCCTCACAAATTACCAAATTAACATTTCAAACATTCCTTTTAACACAATTTCTCAATTGTTTCCATCTCATTAGTGTCCCCTTTATGAGTTGCAATGTAAGACCATGGATAGGACCAAGAATTTTTCAATACCCAAGTCATAATAAAATTACATGTGTCAAATTTGAGATAAATAGTGTTTGATCATGAGTTACACATCATTGGCATGCTTCTCATATTGATATGGTATGTTTTATGATTACTTCATTGATATTTCACTTTTATCTTCTTATTTTCTGAATAAATGTAAGAATACAACCATTTTTCTTAAGTTTTTCATACTTCCCATCTTGGATTAGTGTGATCAATTTAAGTTCATTTTTCCAATTTTGTTTCTCTTTTATACTTCCCAACATGATTTAGTATGATTGATTGACTTCATTTTTTTATACCATTTAGTTTTATTATGCCTTCCATTTTATTACATTATTTTCATACTTCCCACCATGATATAGTGTGATTTTACTTATTTTAATTTGGTGTGAATCTTCTAATGGTTTAAAAACATTTTATTATCCATTTTACCATGTTTTATTTAATATATTTAATCATCTTTTATTATTAAACATTTCCCATCATGATATAGTGTGTAGTGCATTTATTTTTTATTAGTTATACTTTTCCAAGTCATTATTACCTTTTTTATTTTAACCATGCATGTGTATTATTGGCCATTTTGGCCCACATACCAAGATTCTACCTAGCCTAAATAGACGAGAAGGATCTTAATTATTGAGTGGATCAAATGACTTAGAAGTAGGCTCAACATTACAAGTGGAGGGATCTAATTAGGTTTTCATGTTAGTAAACAATTGTAGGAATAGATCCAGAAAAGCCTAAGTTTACACTTAGCCAAATATTTCAGCTTTTGGCCAAGTGTTTGAGCATTCAGATTTCTCTCAAAGAAATTGTTCCACATAAAGCTCATAACAAAAGTACAAATCATAATTCCCTCGGAGGAATTGTTCCACCTTAAATTGGTTAAGTGTTATTTCTTTTGAGAGATTTATTTTGGGTCTTTTGGGCTAAGTGTCAGGAATTGTTTCAGATAATTTGTCTAAAATAAAAATCTTGAAGGGCATTTCTTCATCAAAATGGACCATTCAAAAATCCCAAAAGGTATTTCTTTAATAAGATGGGCCAAAAGCAAAAATCCCAAAGGGCACTTTTTCAAGTGAACTATCTGATACATTTTTCCAAAAGGTATTTTTTATAGCAAAATGGACCTTTGCAAAAAATTTAAAGATTATCTTTTTAAAGCTAAGTGTTAGAACTATTTTGGTAAAATTATTCGCACAATTTTTCTGAAGGCATAATTCTTTCGAGGAAAATGTTTGACAAAAATCTTGAAGGGCCAGTTTTTCGAGCAAGTGTCCTCTTCAAAAAATTTGAAGGATATTTTTCTCAATAAAGTATCTCAAAATAATTTTCCTAAAGGGTCTTTTCTTAGGAAAGTGTCCCCAAACACTTTTTTGAAGGGTACTCTTCTTGGCCTAAGGGTTTGATGCAAAAGTTTCAAAGGACATTTCTTTCAAAAAATGGACCAGTGCATAAGCTCTAAAGGGCATTTCCAAAGGGCAAAGGGATATTTAGAAAAGTCTAAAGAGCAATTCTAAGGACACAAATTCCTTCAAGAAAATTATCTAGGATAATTTTCCTAAAGGTAGATTTCTTTTAGAGTTTTATTCACAGGCAAAAGACAAGGATTATTTCTTTCAAACTTTTTGTCAGAGACAAAGATCTTAAAGACATGAATTCTTTCAAGTATTTTATCTACAAGAATTTTTCAAGGAAAAGATAAGGCAAATAAATTCCTTAGAAGAAAGTGGCTAAGACACAAAGCTAAAAATAATTATCGATCAACAAGTCTAAAATAAATATCTTGAGAAAAATGGTCCACAGTAAAGGGTTAAACATAAGTTTGAAAGAATTATTTACTACAGGGATAATGCATGGGAAGCAAAGTGACATTTGTGCAAGTGTTAAATTATAATCTCAATAGTTGTCCATTGGGGTCTAAATATTGATGGTCATGTAAATGTCATTAACATTCCCATGGATGTTAATTGATGGGTGTGTAGACGTCAACTTCAAGCCATGGTAGATGACCATTGAGGTTTAAATATATCAATACAGTTACATGGACATCAAATTTTAAGCTCATGAAATAGTCATTTGCATTCAAAAATCATCAAAGGGGTCCCCAAATGAAAGCAAATTTGACAAATGTCCAAATCTTGAGTGCCCAGATCAAATCTAATGGTGAGTGGCTAAAGATAGGATAATGGACCTAGATCAGATCAATGGCTTGCATTCAATCATGGATTCAAGATTAACAACACATGAGTGGGTCAAGGAGTCAGCAAACCCTAAGTGTAAAAACATGATTAACAAGTGGCACAAGCGTGTAAATCCTAGCACAATATTTATAACTCACTTTTAATCACATCAAGCAGACTAATAAAGTGAGATGAGTGAAGAGGCCAAGAATCTGAGTGAGTCCTTGACATACAGTCAAACTAAGGAGAGCTCAAATGACTTAGACAAAAGTTAAAGGGTTAGTTCTTGACCAAGTCAAGCAAGTATGAATGAATCTAAGCTCAAATATGATCTAGTTTGGGATAGGAGTAGATATTTCAGGATTGGATGATGCCATTAAAAACTTGAAGGGGCAGATAAATGAGATATGGTAGGGGATTATCATATTTCAAACACAAGTCATGACTTAGTGAACCATTGATCAAAGTAAATATGGCATGGTTCTTTCAAAATATGAGGATTTGGTCCTCATAATGAGTAACAAGTGGTATATGTCATGAAAATGAAGGTAGACATAAAAACTTTAATGGTAGTCACTAAAGCCAACTACATGAAAGTGACTCCTCTCTCCACTTTACCATGCATCAGTAAATTAGTCATGAATGGTTTCACATTAGGACAAAGTAAAAACAATTTGATCCCATTGTTGTAGTTTCCATGGAGCCTCACTGAGAGAATAATGTAATGATGTAATGGATTAGAGTGACTTGGATCAATTAGGAAGGTTTTGAGTGAGCTTGATTTATAGAGGCAGTTGTAAAAACTTTTAAAATGGTTTTAGCTCATTTGATTTCCTTTTGAACACCAAAATATCCCTCTCTCTTGATTTCTTTTTTCTATAAATATAGCCTTTGATCTATTCTTTTAGATCCCTTAGGTTGGTATGACTAGACTCTACCAGAATTATATTCAGCACCTCTTAGAGTAGTGAATAAAATAATTATTCAATCATTTGCTAATCTATATTTACTATTTTGTGTTTTTTTAATATGCAAATGTGATTTGTATCTTCCTTTTGTATGACCAAACTTAACCTAAGTGATATAAACTTTCTTCGCAAGTCATATAATATGTCTCAACATTGATCTCTCAAAGATACAGTGGATAGCTAAATTTAAGTGTCTTCAATTAGACCTTATTTTCATTGCTCCTTAGTCTGAGTGTATTAAAGTGACCTCTATACAAAATATTTTTGCATAAAAACTACAGTAAGCATTGCATTAACTTCTTTCATAGTTCATTAGTGTGTTAAGGATTCCAAGCTTAAGATTGGATCTAATAAATTCCTAGTGCATCACCACATATTATAATATGCTTTACTTTATGCAAACTTCTTAACTCTTTTCATCTAAACTAGTCTTAGGTTTTAGAAGCAAAGGTCCAAATTATAAAATATGAGAAGCTAGCCTCATAAAAAATCCTAGAGGTCTAGTCTAGATATAGGCATCCCATAGACTTAGACCATTCCCATGTTAGTCTAGGTATGGGTCAGGCTTAAATAAAGCTAACCTCTCTTTCAGTGCTATTTCAATAGCTAATAGTTCTGGCATTCCTAGTGGGACCACCTATTTACATAATTTTGAATATCTAAGTATAGTATAAAAATTTTGAGTTTCATTTCCATATTTTCATAATTTTCATACCCCCTAGAGTTATCACAAGATCCTATGCAAAAGGGAAGGAGATAGATTTATCTAATCTACCTTCCAATCAAAAAAGAAGAAGAAAGCCTCTCAGTCAAAACCTAAACCTACCCCTCTTGTTCCCCCTATTTTTTCCCAAAACCCTCTTATTCAAGCCAGTATTGTTTAGCTAAACATTGTTATAAACCCCATACCTCAAGTGGTTTTTCTTAGAAGGCAAGTCTTTGTGCCATTCAATGGTGGTAATCCTCTGAGTATTACTCAATGAGATGATATTCCCATCTTGACTTTAAAGTATTTTACCTATTATATAGGAGAAAATCTAGTTACTCTTATAGAACATATTGTAGATATTGCTAACCTTGGTTCAGTGCATCATGTGACTCAAGAAAATGTAGCAATAAGGTTGTTAGAAACTTATTTCAAAGGAAAATCACTTCAATGGTATAAAGGATTGGCCTCTGCATCAATTAGTAGCTAAGATGGGTTTGGAGAGGTCCTATGTAAGAACTTTGAGTACAAGAGTGATCATCTTTCACTTATGGAATAGCTTACAATAATCAAGAGATTCAATCATGAATTCATGGTGGATTTCAATTATAGATTCTAAAAGACATGGGAAAAAATTCTTGTAGTGATCAAGCCTATGCCCAACTATTCTTTTTTATAATATTTAAAGGCTCTCAATTTAGATGTAGATGTGATGATTCAATCCATGGGAGGGAACACCCTACTTGGAGCTTTTGAAGTAGCAATTAAGGCTAAAAATTGCTTTATACAAGAAATGAAGTTGGCTCTAAAGCCACTAATGCCTCTCTTTCTAGATTCAACAAAGTTTTATCAAACAAAAGGTGAGAAAATTGATAGACTAAGGAAGATAGAGAGTCTTCTCAAAGCCTAGAACAACAAGTTCATTATAATGGAGAGACAACAAGCTCCACCATATAGACCATACTAAAATACTAATCATAATTACTAGTATAATAGGCCACCCTATCATTCTAATCAGTAAGGACAAGGGCAGAATCCTCAATCAAGTCAATACAATCCTAATTCTCTAAGTAATTCTAGAGTTGTTATGTTAACTCAGAACAACTACACTCAAGAAGGTCAATGGTAGTCAAAAGGATAGTCCAATGAGATAGTGATGGACACTATTAGAGACATGTATTAAGACCCTAGTTGGTAGCATGCTCCTTAATTTTAAAGACATGATATGATGCCTCCTCCACCACAATCCCCATAAACAAGTCAAGATAGCATACCTACCATGTTATTATCAAAATCTCAAAGCCAATAACAAGGGAGCACGATTAAAGCACCAGTTGATACCACATTCATGAATTTTTAGGAAGGGGAATATGTGTTTAAGTATGTAGCATCTAATATGGGACAAGCTTCATAAATGACAAATGAACCAATTATAGTTCAGATAAGGGCCAAGAAGAGGATATTGGAAGACAATTTGGGGCAATATAATATTTCTTCACCATATCCATAGACTATTTAGCAACCTACTTATTCAAATGTAGCTACTAAATCTCTTGCAAATCAACAAGATCCCTAACCTCATAAATAGTAGTAGAAGGCCCCCTTTGTTCCTCATGTTACTCAAATATCAAGTGATGCTCCTACTTCTAGGGTGTCATCCAAAGGTACTAATCTTCCCTTTAATATTGTGGATCATTTGAAGAAGGATAATGTAACTATGTCCATGTATGATGATTTGTTTATCTTAGGGTAGAAGGAGATTCTCTAACAAGAGTTATCCAAACTTTCTCTTGTGGAAAAGATAGTTGATAAAGTAAACTCTATTTTTATCAATAATAGTCAGCCTAACCAAGCCCCTAGCCAAGTTTTCAATCAAATTCCAAGCAAAAGTCTATCTCAAAAAAAATTAATCTTGCTAAGGTTGTTAAGCCCCACCCCTATTTATCAATCAATCATCATAGGGGATTATTTAGTACATAATTGTATGATTGACTCAGGTGATTCAACCTCAGTGACACCTAAAGACATAGCAAACAAGCATGGGCTCACATATGTGCCTAATGAAAAAGGTGTTATCCAATTAGATTAATCCCCCACTAATATAGTATGCATCTTGAAAGATCAATAGATTACATAGCATCCTATCCAAATTATATCATTAATCAAGATGTAATGGTGGTAGACCTACGTTCATATTTTTCCATATGCTTGTCTAGGGACTTTATTACTAAGATTAGGGGATATTTGTCATCTAATTGGTCATATATGGTCTTTAGAACTAGATATGGAACCAAAGTCACTATAAGATTTGAGCCTATCTCTAGGTTCTACCTATAACCCTATATGTCTAACCTTGCAAATACCAACTATGCTATATTTGAAGAGGTTAAAGAGGTCAATAAACAAGAACCCCATGATCATCTTGAAGGCATCTCAAAACTGTACTTGGATGAGTGGGCAACTAATAACCATGGATTTGATCTATATAGCAACATTAAAGAGATAGACTTATGAGTGTACTACATGTATGAGGAGGTTGTCGTTATACCTTGCTTGACTAATACTACCCAAGAAGAAGATGGTATATGTACTTTGCTCTTTGATGGCTCAAGGTCAAAGAATGGAAGTGGAGTAGGAGCCATGTTTATTTCTCCCTTAGGTCAAAATTATCATTGTGCTACAAGACTTTAATTCAGTTTTACCTCAAATACAACTAAATATGAAGCTCTTCTGCATGGTTTGTAAGAAGCAAGAAAGAGAGGTGTTAAGCTCCTCCAAGTCAAAGGTGATAGTGAGCTTGTAGTGTAATAAGTGAGATTCTAAAGTATGATCAAGAATCACCATTTGAAATCCTATAATCACTGGGTATGGGACCTCATTGAGGATTTCTTGGCATTTAATATCTAGTCCATACCAAGAGAAGCAAAATAGCATGCAGATAGGCTTGTAGCCATTAGTTCCCAATATAAGATAGAAGAAGGAGACAAAGGAAACCAAAGATAAGATAAGGTCAAGATTATATTTATACTAGTTGTACCTAATAATGAGCTGAGTTGGGAAGTCTTTGACAATGATTATCAAATCATATGTTTTCTAATACAAGAGGTAGAGTTTTGCCATAGGAATTAAGACAAGTTCCAGAATAACTATGATGATCAAATAGTAAAATTGATGTCTAATAAGCTTCCCAAAGGTATTTTGACATTATAAATCATCTTCAATGAAAATTACCAAGTAAGAAAATGGAAATCATATATCTCAGCTAAGAAAGAACACTATGAAAAGATAGAGATCTTTAAGGGCAAGTTGTTAAAGCTAAGAAAGGTTAATACAATAGAGGAACGAGCTGAATTTATTGCTTTGTGCCAAGAATTTTTTGATATATTTTCTTGAGAGTACAAAGACTTGAAAGGATTTGACCCAAAACTTGCACAACACACCATTGAATTAGAAAGCAATGCCAAGCTAGTTAGGCAAAAATAGAGTCTTATCCCTCCAAGAGTGGAAGACCTCATGAGAAGAGAACTCTATAAATTGATCGAATCAAGGATAATATTTCCAATTAAGAATTCCTCTTAGATGGCAAACCTTGTGCTAGTGAGGAAAAATAATGGAGATATTCATTCATGTGTTGATTTCAAAGACCTCAATAAGGTGTCCCTAAAGGATCATTACCCATTGCCCTCCATAGATCAAATTCTACAAAAGGTGGTAGGTTCTCAAAGGTTATCATTGCTTGATGGCTATTCTAGCTATAATCAAATCATGGTCAAAGAGAAAGGTAGGCATAAGACTACATTCACTACAAATGGGCAACCTATGCATATTGTAAGATTCCCTTTAAATTCTCTAATGTTGAAGCCACCTTCCAAAGAGAAATGGATGTTACTTTTCATGGTCTTTTGAATGATATGGTTTTAGTTTATCTTGATGATATAATACTTTTTTCAAATAATCATGATGAACATCTAATGCACTTGAGAGCTATTTTTTATAGATACAGACAATTTGGAGTTTCTTTGAATCCAAAGAAATGCATTTTTTTAATGCATGAAGGAATGCATTTTTTTAGTGCATGAAGGAAGACTTATTGGGCATGTGGTGTCCAAAGCTAGTCTTTCCATTGATCTAAAGAAGATAGAGGCAATACTTTATCTATCACCACCCAAACACAAGAAAGTGTTGCAGAGTTTCTTGGGCAAGATAACTTCATTAGGAAGTTCGTTCTAGGCTTTATAGAGATGGTCAAGCCTCTCACTCATATGTTGAGAAAAGGTAAGGAATTCGCATGGACAAGAGAATGTAAGAGAATATTTGAGGCCGCCAAAGAGGCCATATCTCATTCCCCCACACTTCTAAACCCATATTTTAATAAGGAGTTCTATTTGTATGCCTTCTCTACATTAGATGCAATTTCAGCTATATGCTTATGTAGTAGAATGATGAAGGTCTAGAGCAACCTATTGCTTTATTTAGTCAATATTTGGAAGGTTATGAAGAAATATATAGATTTGTTGAAAAACATGTGCTTGTTATTGTAAGAGGTTTGAATAAATTTAGACATCTAGTTTCAACCAATAAGATTATACTAATGGTGGATCATCCAAGTGTGAAGGATTTTATCCTCAATGGAGACTTAAACAAAAAGAGATTTGAATGGGTCTCTAAGTGTATGCAGTATGACATTTAAGTTAGGGTCACAAAACTAGTTCAAGGTAAAGGATTGTGTGAACATCTTACAGAAGATGTGAGAGAAGAAAAGGAGATAGTTTTGGTAATTCAAGACACTCAATAAGAAGATGAATCTACTCTTCCATCCAACTAGACATAGGATATTGCTATATTTCTCCAAATAGGAGAGTGTCCAATGGGTTTCAATGCATCATAAAGAAGATAATTTAGGCTACAATCAATGTCATACATCTTGATTAATGGAGTGTTGTTCAAAAAGGACATTAGAGGTATGCTATTAAGATGTGTTGAAACTAATCAATTTTATAAGCTTCTCAATAAATTTCATCATAGTCCTTTAGGAGGCCATTTTGCATCCAGGACCACAACTAAAAAAATCTTTAGCATTGGTTACTTTTGGCCCAATTTGTTCAGAGATGCACATGCATGGGTTAAGAAGTGTTCAAAATGTGCAATGTTTACATGGAAATAAAAACTAGTTGTTATGCCACTAAATCCTATTCAAATTGAATAGCCTTTCATATAATGGGGTTTTGACTTCATTAGCATGATTAATCCTCCATCTAGTTCTAGCCATAAATGGGTCTTGATAGCTACAAACTACTTCACTAGGTGGGTGGAAGCAGTTCTTTTAAAGGAAGCAAATGAGAAATTTGTACTTGAGTTCTATGAGAGCCTATTCACCCATTTTAGAGCACCTTCCACCATAATAACAGACAATGCTTTGGAATTTAGCAATACAAAGGTATGTGAATGGGCTCTTGAGCAAGGTAACTATCTGACATCTTCATCAAATTACTATAGATAAGGTAATGGACTAGTTGAGTCCACTAACAAGAATTTGATTTAGATTATTAAGAGAACACTACAAGATAATTAGAGGTCTTGGCATACAAAGATGAAAATTTCTTTATGGGCTGATAGAATCATCCCAAAGAAGGACATTGGTAACTCATCTTATCTCTTAGTCTATGGAAGAGAATCAAGGCTGCCAATTTCATTATAGCTTCCATCTTTGGAGCTTACACACCAATTAGAGCTTCTATAAAATGATGTAATGGAGGTCATAATGAATGAACTAAGATAATAGAGGAAATAATGGATGATTCCATGCATACCATGTGGTCTAACCAATAGCAAGTCATGATGACTTTTGAAAAAAGAGCTTCATCAAATACATTCTATCAAGGTGATATAGTCCTCAAATGGGATGAGGACCATGTAAAACTAGGAAAACACTCCAAGTTTGATAGCCTTTGGAGTGGACCCTATGTCATCATAATTTTCAAAGAGAGAAATGCCTTTGAGCTTGCTAGATTGAATGGAGAGATCCGTCCTATCCATATAAATACAAGGTATCTCAATTTCTACTATATCTTGCCCTATTACATTAGTAGATAGGTCTATTTTTTTCCTCCAAGTGCTTTTACACATTATTGTTTTTAGTTGTTTTATTTTTAGATTAGGTTATTTCTTTATCTTTTATTGTTTTGTTGTTCTTTTCCCTATCATTACATTAAAAAGTGTTTCCAGAAGTCAAGCAGAGTTTATTTGTAAGTAGTATTTTATAATCAAGTTAGATCAATGTCTAGGTTCCATAACCAACAAGTTGGTCAAGCTAGCTAAGTCACCAAAAATATAGGCCATTTTAGCTCACATACCAAGCTTCTATCTGGCCTAAATAGATGAGTAGGGTCCCAATTATTGAGTGGATCAAATGACATAGAAGTAGGCTCAACATTGCAAGTGGAGGAATCCAAGCAAGTTTTTATGTTGTAGGAACAGATCCAAAAAGCCTAAGTTTACACTTAGCCAAATATTTCAACTTTTGGCCAAGTGTTAGAGCATTCAGAGTTCTCTCAAATAAAGTGTTCCACACAAAGCCTACAATAAAAGTACAAGGCATAATTCCCTCAAAGGAATCATTCCACCTTATTTTGGCTAAGTGTTATTTCTTTTAGAATATTTGTTTTAGGTCTTTTGGGCTAAGTGTTAGGAATTATTTTAATCAATTTGTTTGAAACAAAAATCCTGAAGGGCATTTCTTCAACAAAATAGACCATTCAAAAATCCTGAAAGGTATTTATTTGATAATATGGTCCAAAGGCAAAAACCTTGAAGGGCACTTTTCAAAGTGAATTATCTAATACATTTTCCTAAAAAATCTTTTTTATAGCAAAGTGGACCTTTGTAAAAATCCTGAATGGTATATTTTTAAAGCTAAGTGTCAGAATTATTTGAGGAAAATTATCCACACAATTTTCTCGAAGGCATAATTCTTTCAGGGAAAATGTTTGACAAAAATATTGAAGGGCCAGTTTCTCAAGAAAGTGTCCTCTTCAAAAATCCTGTAGGATATTTATCTAAACAAAGTGTCCTAAAACAATTTTATTAAAGGGTCTTTTCTTAGGAAAGTGTCCCAAACACTTTTTTGAAGGGTACTCTACTTTGCCAAAGGGACTGATGCAAAAGTTTCAAAGGACATTTCTTTGGAAAAATGGACCAATTCAAAATCTCTAAAGGGCATTTCCAAAGGGCAAAGGGATATTTCCAAAAGTCCAAAGGGTGATCTTAAGGACACAAATTCCTTCGAGAAAATTATCTAGGATAATTTTCTTGAAGGCAAATTTCTTTCAAATTTTTATTCCAAGCCAAAAGACTAAGGACAATTTCTTTCAAACTTTTTATCCAAGACAGAGATCCTAAAGACATGAATTCTTTCAAACATTTTATCCACAAGAATTTTTCAAGGCGAAGATAAGGTAAACAAATTCCTTCAGAAAAAATGGCTAAGACACAAAGCCCAAAAGAATTATCTAGTAACAGGTCTGAAAGAAATAGCCTGAGGAAAATGGTTCACAACAAAGGCTCAAAACACATGTTAGAAAGAATTTTTTGCTATAGGGAAAATGCATGGGAATTAGAGTAACATTCATGAATTTTTCAAAGTTCAAACTTAGTAGTTATCCATCAGGGTCCAAAGATTGACTGTCACACAAACATCATTGACATTCTTGTGGATATCAATTAATAGGTGCATAGACATCAAATTCAAGCCATGGTAGATGACTTTTGAGGTTCAAATATCTCAATAAGGTTATGCAAACATCAAATTTTGAGCTTGTGAAATGGTTTTTTGCATTCAAAAATCATCAAAGGGGTCCCCAAATAAATGCAAACTTGACAAATGTCCAAATTTTAGGTACCCAGATCAAATCTAATGATGAGTGGGTAATACAAGATACTGGGCCCAGGTTAGATCAATGGTTCATGTTCAATAATAGATTCAAGATCAATGACATATGAGTAGGTCAAGGATTTAGCAAACCCTGAGTGTGAAGGCATGATTAACAAGTGGCATAAGCGCATGAATCCTGGTAAAGGATCTATGGCCCACATTCAATCACATCAGGTAGATCAATAGAGTGAGATGATTCAAGAGGTTAAGAATCTAAATTAATTATCAATGTTTAATCAAACCAAGGAGAGTTGAAATGACTTAGACAGAGGTCAAAGGATTAGTTCTCAACCAAGGTAAGCAAGTATGAATGAATTGAGCTTGGGCATGGTCAAGTTTTCACTAGGATTGGATATATTAGGATCAAATGATGCCATTAGTAACCTTTAAGGGAAGATAAATGAGATATGTTAAGGGTTTATCATCTTTCAAACATAAGTCATGACTCAATTAATCACCACTCAAAGTATAGATGGCATGGCTCTTTCAAGATATGAGGATCTAGTCCTCATAATGAGTAATAAATGACAGATGGAATGAAAATGAAGGTAGACACGTAGACTTCAATGGCAATCACTAGAGCTAACTACATGAAAGTGACTCCTCTCTCCACTTTGGTATCTATCAACAAACCAATCATGAATGGTTTTTCATCAGGACAAATTAAAATCAACTTGATCCTATTGTTGCAGTCACCATAGAGCCTCATTGAGAGAATAATGTAATGATGCAACAGACTGGAAGGACCTAGATAAATTAGGAAGGGTTTGAGTGAGATTTATTTGAAAAGGTAGTTGTAAAAACTTTTCAAATGGTTTAAGCTTGTTTGATTCAATTTTGAGCACCCAAATCTCCCTCTCTCTTTCTTCCTTCTTATTATAAATATAGCCTTTGAGTTATTATTTTGGATCCCTTAGGCTGGTATCACTAAACTCTACCAAACTTGTATTTGACACCTATTACAGTAGTGAACAAAGTACTTCTATAGTCATTTGCTAATATGTATTTAGTGTTTTGTGTTTGTTTAATATGTAAATATGATTGTTATCTTCCTTTTGTATTACCAAACTCAACATAAGTGCTAGAAACTTTATTTGCAAGTCATATGGTGTGTCTTGGCATTGATCTCTCAAAGATATAGTGGATAGCCAAATATAAGTGTCTTCAACTAGACCTTATTTTCATTGCTCCCTAGTTTGAGTGTATCAAACTGACCTCTATATGAAATACTATTGCATAGAAACTATAGTAAGCATTGCATTAGATTCTTTCATAGTTCATTAGTGTGTTAAGGAGTCTAAGCTTAAGAGTGGATGTAATAAATTCTTGGTGCATCACCACATATTAGAATAGGTTTACTTTATCCAAACTTCTTAACTCTTTTCATCCCAACTAATCTTAGATTTTAGATGCACAGGTCCAAATTATAAAATCTGAGGAGCTAGCCTCAAAAAAAATCCTAGACTTCAGTCTAGATATAGGCATCCCACCCTTAGACCATTCCCATTTTAGTCCAAGTATGGGTCAGGCTTGAACAAATCTAACCTCTCTTTAGGTGTTATATAGATAGCTAACATGTATCACATAATTCTATAAAATAAAACACTCTATATATATATATATATATATATATATATATATATATATATATATATATATATATATATATATATATATATATATATATATATCCCATAGCATATAAAACACAATCTAAATATATATGCCAGAAATAAATATATCCATGCATCAATAACCACAGCCAAATACAACTCATGAGATTAAATCTAACTGTCAAAATCAATATCTATATATATCATGTGTTTTATACAATAAATGGTACAAAATACAAAATACACAATTCCATCTCTATGTTGGGATCCATCATGCCTATCCTGTGGTCTAGCCACATGGCCCATCAATGCCTAGGAATGTCCCCTATGAATTTACACTATAATGAGGCAATCAAGGATCTCAACCCTACTACCTATCCCTATAATTGGTCCACCTAAGCCTATACCTATCCAAGATGAACCGTGGTAGCCATATGTGTTTCTCTCTCATATGCTAAGGTTTTCCAGTCATGTGCCTTAACTTCCACCCCTTTCAATGGCTACCATCCATCCCCACATGTCTGTAACTACCTTGAAACCTCCCCTAGTAATATAAACTAGCCTTCTTTGGCTGGGATAGATGATACCATAGGATCATCCAATGTGGTGGGGCCATGTGGTACCAGCACCCTATCCAAAATGTCATGGTACACAACCATAACCAAGTATCCCCATCTAACCTCCTTTATTATTGGATCTATAAGACCAAAACTATATAGATATTAGATAACATCTATTTATTTAAATCTATATATTTACTATAAGCACATATAACTAGTATTTTATATCAAAGTTTAAATTTATAATATTTCTCACTAGTCCCAATGTTACCAACCACTATCTCTCTATTTGCTCATCCTTTGAGCACAATCTCCCCATCTGCTCATACCTTGAGCACTTACTTTATGGATTACCTCCTCACCATTGCAAATCTAGGAGTCACCACTCATGTATGTTGTGACCCTCTCATGAGAGGTGTCTCGATTAACCAATTCTATCTTAAAATCGTTGTTGGGTCATCCTGCACTATCACCCTCACATGTGCTTGCTCTCACCAACAATGCCTCAATATATGGTGTGGCCATGGTGGTGATTTTTGATCTTATTATGGTATTTTTTACATCCCTACATCCACATCCATGTCATCTCCTCCTTTAGCCACTTGCTACTATGATTGATTAGTCTATGGTCTCACATGCCATGGCCTGATCTCAAGTATCTCAACTGGTGTTTCTCCTCCTCTTCTCACCCTTGACTCTCTATCATGTCATTCCTAAAAAATAGGCACTACTAGAGGTGCCACTAGGTGAAAAATTCCAAACTACCTGGGCAAGCATGCCACTAGCCATGGCTCTACCCACCACATAGAGTGACTCATGATCTGCGCCCGAGCTAGCCTGATCACCATAGTTGACCAACTAAGCCACATAGTAGAAATGTGCATATATTTTTTCCTTATGGTCTCTCTTTGTGTGATCATATATAAAGCTAGAACATGGGGCATGACCTACACTAACTAGTCCTAACACCATCTCATCACCTGAGGTAACCTATCATCCACCATGTGGGACAACCCAGTTGGTCGATACATAGGGAACCTCTCATATATCCAAGCACTCAATTAAACCATTATCCCCATGATCTTATACCCTCTAGATAACATCCCATACATATCATTCATGAACTATACCTAAATGATAGCCCCAAAGTCATATAGTGTTCCCTGAACTAAAAGGACTAACACAAGGTTATCACATATAGTGGTACCTTGTCTTCTAACTTGTGATATAGCACTCATGATGTCACAAGTCCAATCATGGCCTTTTTAATATCTATAATATATACAAATATACATCAAATAGACTAACCTACAAACCTAGGTATATCTTATCCAAGCACATCATCCACCTAGCTAGTGCTTGACTCTCCTCTAAATCATTTGGTGTCCCTGTGATCACTGGTGTCCCTCCTATCAGAAATCCCAATAAAGTGTAAACATCTTATAACATGATACCCACCTCTACAGTATCCCCATCTACCACCCATCTAAAAGTGTTGGTCAACCATTCCCATGATCCAAGGAACATGACAATGAGATCAACACTCAATGAGATGTGCATCATCTTCATAATACCTCCCAAACCCAGTTCAACTAGTTGTGCTCTATCCATGTTGGTCAATCACTCTAGTAGATATGATACCCATGATGCATCTATCATTTTCCAATACCTCTGGTTTATTTGCAAAATATCAAATAATAAAAGATGTATCAGATCTCCATGTCATAAATAGTCAAAATACATTCTTAAAATTTCAAAAAACTCAGGTAGTTTAATTTAATTTCTCCATTTTCTATAGAATTGGCCTATTTAATACTAAATTGGCCCTATATTTTATTTGGGATATTAAATTATCCCTTTAAAATTATCACTAGGTTAGCCACATCAATACTATATCAACAATCTTCTTTTAATTTTATACTATATCAAAATTGCTATACATATTCGACCTCTATTAGCAACACTACATCAGCCCTATCGGACCAACTAAGTTAGTGCATTTCTATTCAGTTATCCCCCTCTTAGCAAACTCAATCAACCCACTACTACATAGTTGGCCTTATCATTCTCCCTTACCTTGTGGACTAAGTCGAATAGGTTGACTCCGTTCATCCACAAAGGTGACTTTTTTCCCATTTACCATAAATGCCTTGGGCATTTATTGGTCTGAGTTTTTCCTACCTATTACCCCATTATATTGTTAGTTTACCTAAAATTTTCCTAGAGTTAATTTCAATGCCTAGATTTTGCCTACCAGATATTTTTCTATACTTAGCTCAATTTCAAATCAAAATATTCAAAAATTTTAAATTTTTAGTTGCTTAACTATGTTACACTCGCTATGGCCATTATGCATCCTCCTCATCTCAACTATAATGTCCTCACCATGATGGCTCTCTGGTCTCCAACTAGGTCTCTCAGAGCTCTATTTTCTCATAATAGTAACCATAACAAATGAATTATTTTTCATTTGTTATGGTTACTATTATGAGAAAATATTTACTATTTAAATTATTTACCTTTCAAATATTTACCATCAAAATTCATATTTTGATCATATCTTTGTCTCTACTAATTTTTTTTCCAAACCATAAAATGTTATAGAATCTTAAAATTGTATAGAATCTTTTCACCTATTATATGTCTATGTTGCAAAAAAAATGATTTTTTACTTTTTTCGCTAATCTCTATAGGTTCACCTAATGTTCTCTACATTGGCCTTCACATTTCTTGCATCTCCTTATTTATCTACATCACTAAGGTAAGTAAAGGTATGTGTTTTTCAATTCTTTCCTTTCATTTATCTTATTTGATCTTTTTTGTCATTTATTTAGCTTCAACATTGTGTGTTACTATGTTCTTTTCTTGAAGCACCATTCCATGTTGCACCTACGTGATACATGATGAGATTTGAGTGGGGAATATGTATACATATAACATATTTTAAAATTATCAATTATTGATGATTTCTCTCTTGAAAAAACCCATCGAGTCTCAATCTCTCTGAGTGCACGCTTTAAACGATGCACCAAGAAAGGGGTGGGTAGACCATTGAAACTTCACAAGATTTTTGTCCCTTCACTATCACTTGATATCAATTCTACCATCTCATAAACACATTCCACCAAGCTTGGCCTCCTCTCTTGCACCCTCCTCTAGTCATTTTCTACCTTCATTAACCCTTCCCTAGCTTAAAATTCTCTTTGATAGTTTACATTACATTTTTATCCCCATCGACCTTGTACTCTAAATAATAAAACTTATTTAGGGTCTAGGTCATCCCCTGGTTAACATAGACCAAGACCTAATTTGTTTTTTATCAATAATGATACAATGTTGATTGGGTCAACCATATCAGCTAAACTTTCATAAAAGACTATGATTAGATCCATCTATATAAACACATGCATTTCATCATTTCTAAGAGAAGAGAAGAAGAAGATATATATATTGTGCATCTACTTATCCACCATTCTACTTGAGGATCATAGCTTAGGGTTTCATACTTTATTTAGAGATATGTATCTAGTCTTATGAAGAAGTCTTTTGGATGCATAGATAGGTTGTGTAGCCTAAAGCTGATTTATCCTTGTCATCCTTACATACCACAACAAACTCTTGCAAATCACCTTGGCCAAGGGATAGATTGAGCCTTAGTGGGTTCATCTTCAAAGGTAAGTATTCTTAACTTTGTTCCTTTTTTATAAGAGTAGATAGATATGTAGTTGTACCTCTCTCCCATGCATTAAAAGTTTATATACATTGATGTGAGTATATGTCTTCTATGCATGTTTACTTTTTATGTTTATTACCCCCACTTTATGGCATAAGATTTGGTGAGCACTATATTAAACTTTATTTTATTTGTTATTAGTTTAGTGAATATGAAAACATAGGACCTAATTAGGGTTATTGTATAGTTTTGCTTGACTAAAGCCTTTAGAACCCTCCCTAGTGATATTATTGTGGTAAGATATCCCTTGGCTAGGTTTAGTAGATCCATATTGGTCATGAACCTAAATATATAATGTGTCAAAAATAGGAAGTGTAAGTAGGATTTAGCTTCTTCAAGCTAAGATTTATTTATAGATCAGTTGCATTTCCATTTACATATAGAAACTATCAAAATTGAATATGGCACCCCATCATACCCTTGACCTATCTTAGTCTCTCGAGAACTGACAACAACTAAATATGATAACTTTAGCTTATTCTTTGATATATATCATGAGAATTTCACTTGGTCCTATGAGGACATGCCTAGAATTGATCCTAGAATTGTAATGCATAATATTATCACCAATTCTGACACTAAATATATGTGACAAAAATAATAGAAATTTCCACCTAAAAATTCCAATTTATGCCATAAATAAATCATTAAACTTCTTGATACTAAATTTATCAAGCCTGTGAACTATTTATAATGGGTTTCAAACTTTGTCCCTATACAAAAGAAAGTAACCATGGTCATTCACATTTTTATTGATTTTTGTAATCTCAATCTTGCTTATTCCAAAGACAACTTCCATTTACCTTCCATAGATGCCATCGTCTATTCTACTACTAGTTATGAAATGTTTTCCCTTATGGATTGTTTCTTAGGTTATAATAAAATTCACATTGCCCAAAAGATCAACATAATACAACTTTCACACATAATGGGGCACCTATTATTACGTTAAAATTCCCTTCGACCTAAAAAATGTTGGAGATACTTATCAATGGGTTATGACCCACATTTTCCATAACCTTATCCATAATATTATGGAAATATATGTGGATGACCTCATTGCCAAGTATAAAAGTTGAAAAACTCATCTTTATGATCTTGCTATCATTTTTAATTGCCTTATTAAATATAAAGTTAGACTAAATCCATAAAAATGTGTATTTGGCATCACATTTGGCAAATTTTGTTAGGGTGTGGAGCTAAAAGCTTCACCAAGGAGCACACTTTAACAGGTTCGGGTCTACACAGTCATCGACGTCGATCAGGAGCGACCGACGTCCACCAGGTGCAGTTGCAGAGGCACCGACGTCAGCAGTGGGTCGGGCGGCAGTGGTCACAGGCAAGCAGCAGGAATCGACGTCGATTACCTGTGCGTCTAGGAAGCTATTTCCGAGGACAGAAGCGAGTGTTTGCATGATGAGTTTAAATTGTAGTCTTAAGCTCGCATCTCTATTATTAGCAATATTATTTTTAGAGCCCTTGTTCAAGTGGCTTAACTATTTGTTGTAAGTGCATGCTCAAGTCTCCTAATTCTATATGTAGAATTAGATCTTCCTAGCTTATTGTAGTTAGTGTGAATTATTGTAGAATTGGTATGTTGAAGAACATTACAGAATTGAATCAATCTAGGTTTGTTGGAGTTGATTGTTCTTGAGAGAGAGAGCTCTTGAGGAATAGAGATCTAGTGAGAGATCTATACATCTAGGAGAGGTGTGGAAGAAAGAAGTTTCTTCAATTGTATTCCTTTTGTAAAGAGTTTGTTAATACAAGTTTTCAGGGTGGTTTCTTATATCTCTTGTTCTTGTTATTTATCATTCTAGTTACTTGTTTATCTGATTTAATTCCACATTCATTGCTTTCACAAGTGTAATCTATTGTTGGTTGATCCCCAACAAGTGGTATCAGAGCCTTGGTTGCAGGTTCAAGAGCTGATACCAACAAGTGGTATCAGAGCCCAGGTTCACTAACAGGTGGTTCAAATTTGTATAGTGCGTATTGATTACAGGTTCTCACAGAGGTTTTTGCAGGGATTTCTGTTTGAGTGGGAGAAGCAATGGCAGATAAAAGTAAATTGAGAATAGAAAAGTTTAATGGCAAAAATTACCAATACTGGAGAATACAGATAGAGGATTATCTGTATCAAAAAGATCTCTACTTACCGTTAAGTGGGGTTACAAAGAAGCCCAAAGACATGGAGGATGAAGAATGGGAAGTTCTTGAAAGAAAGGCTCTGGGATCTATAAGACCCAGTCTAGCATCCACTGTGATATCTAATTTATCACAAGCAAAGTCTACGGTAGAGTTGATGACTACGTTAGCAAATTTGTATGAAAAACCCTCAGCTTCTAATAAGGTATATCTTATGAAGCAGTTATTTAATTTGCATATGAATGAAGGTGGATATGTTTCTACTCATCTGAATGATTTCAATGGAATTGTGAATCAGTTAAGTTTAGTCAATATAGTATTTGATGATGAAATAAAAGCTCTTTTGATATTATGTTCTTTGCCTGAAAGCTGGCATGACTTAGTAATGGCAGTAAGTAATACTGCATCTGCATCAAATATTTTGAAAGTAGAGGATGTTGTTAGTGTTATCTTGAATGAGGAAATTCGCAGGAAAAGCACAGAAGAGACATCTGGGAACGCTTTAAGTTTTGAGAGCAGGGGGAGGCAGAAAGAGAAGAGCAAGAAAGGCAGATCAAGATCCAAATCTAAGGGAAAAGGCAGATCTAAATCCAGAAATGGCAGAAGGCCATAATACTGGAATTATGGAAAGATGGGGCACATAAGCAGAGATTGTTGGTCAAAGCCTAAGGAGGACAAATAGTACGAAGGAAAGGAAGAAGCCAAGGTTGCAGGTATTGCACAAGATGCTTTAATTTTCTCTCTACATAATAATATAGAATCTTGGGTGTTAGATTCTGGTGCATCTTTTCATGTTACCCCTAACAGGAAATATTTTAGTGACTATATCCATGGAGTTTTGGAATAGTGTATCTAAGGGATGATGAGCCCTGTAAAATAATTGGCAAAGGTAAAGTGAAGCTGAAGATGCAGAATAGCAACACATGGGTGTTGAGAGATGTGATGCATGTTCCTATCTTGAAGAGAAATTTGATTTTTGCAGGAAAGTTAGGCGATGAGGGTTGTACAGTCACTCTCACAGCAGAATCTTGGAAGGTGACCAAGGGTGCACTTGTTATGGCCAGAGGTAAGAGAGAAGGTACTCTCTACTTGTGTAATTGTGTTACTAACAAATCTCCTTCTGTATTATCTACTTCAGATGTGGATGCTAAATTGTGACACTCAAGGCTTGGCCACATGAATGAGAAGGGGATGTCAATTCTTAAGTCCAAAGGTATGCTTTCAGATTTAAAAGGCATAGATCTAGAGTTTTGTGAGCACTATGTATTTGGAAAATAGAAAAGGGTTAGTTTTCTCAAGACTGGGTCTACTAAGAAGAGGCATAAGTTACATCTTGTTCACACAGACGTGTGGGGACTAGCTCAGGTTGCTTCCATTGGAGGATCACAGTACTATGTATCTTTCATAGATGATGCTACAAGGAAGGTATGGATCTATTGTATTAGAAGAAAATCTGATGTATTTGAGACTTTTAAGATTTGGAAAGCTATGGTTGAGAATGAAATAGGTAAAAGATTGAAGTGCCTGAGATCTGACAATGGCGGTGAGTTTTACAGTTATAAGTTCAGAGATTATTGTTATATGCATGGAATCCATAGGCAAAGGATGGTTCCAAGGACACCTCAGCAGAATGGAATTGCTGAAAGGATGAACAGGACAATAATGGAGCGTGCAAGATGTATGAGATTGCATGCCGATTTGCCCTTACAGTTTTGGGCACAAGCTGTTGACACTGTAGTATACCTAATTAACAGAGGACCCTCTATAGCTCTAGATGGTGGTATTCTAGAAGAGGCATGGATAGGTAAAAAGGTTGATCTCTCATATCTCAAAGTTTTTGGTTGTGAAGCCTTTGTGCATATAGATAAAGAAAATAGAAAGAAGCTTGATGCTAAGTCTATGAGGTGCACGTTTGTTGGCTATGGCTCAGATGATTTTGGTTACAGATTATGGAATCTAGAAACTAACAAGGTAATGAAGAGCCGTGATGTTGTTTTCAATGAAAGAGTGATGTATTGTGATCAGCTAAGGAAGCTGAATCAATCTGAGCAGAGCAATAGTGAATTGGATGAGGTGAAATTCCAATATGAGCTCGTGGGAAAAAAGAATAATCACTTGCAGGAAAACATAGAGATCGACGTCGGTAGGGTAGGAACCGGCGTCGGCAGTACAAAAACCAGCGTCAGCCGTATAGAGACCGACATCGGTAGGACAGGCACCGAGGTTGGTCAAGCAAAACCGACGTCGGCCAGTAACAGGTCTGGAGGTGACTGAGGTCGGTCACTGTCAGAGAATTTAGGTGGACAGCGTGTTGTGAATGAGTCTCAAACACCCATCAGGAGGTCAGAAAGGGTGAGTAAGCCTCCAATTAGATATTCTCCTTCTTTATTTTATCTATTGCTAACTGATGGTGTAGAACCAGAGAGTTTTGAAGAAGCAATACAGGTGGAGTCCAAGAATCAGTGGGAGCATGGCATGGTTGAGGAGTTGGAGTCCTTAAGAGAGAACCAAACATGGGATTTGGTTGAATTGCCAGCTGATAAGAGAACACTCAAGAACAGATGGGCCTACAGGTTGAAAGAATGTGAGAATGGACATATGAGATATAAGGCCAGATTAGTAGTAAAAGGATTTGCACAAAAGCCAGGTATCGACTTTGGTGAGATTTTTTCTCATGTCGTTAAAATGACTTCTATAAGGGTTGTATTGTCTTTGGTTGCTTTTGAGAATTTGCATCTTGAGCAGCTAGATGTTAAGACAGCGTTTCTTCATGGAGATTTGGATGAGGAAATATATATGGAACAGCCAAAAAGATTCGAGGTCAAGGGTAAGGAGAAGTTAGTGTGCAGATTGAAGAAAAGCTTGTATGGCCTCAAGCAAGCTCCTAGGCAATGGTATTTAAAATTTGACAGGTTTATGACCGAGCATGGCTACAGTAGGTGTCAATTTGACCATTACATGTATTTCAAGAGATTCGATAACGGTAGATATATTATTCTATTGTTGTATGTAGATGATATGCTGGTTGCAGGATCTCACATGTAGGATATCTCTGAGCTTAAGGTGAAATTAGCTCAAACGTTTGCTATGAAGGATTTGGGAGCAACAAAGAAAATCTTTGGCATGAGCATTAAGAGAGACAGGAAAAATCACAGGTTGATATTGTCTCAAGAATATTATGTGGACAAGGTGTTGAAACGGTTTAATATGCAAGATGTTAAACCGGTAAGCACACCTTTGGCTAGACATTTTAAGTTGAGTAAAGAACAATGTCCTAATTCATATGATGAGATAAAGTACATGAGTAAGGTTCCATATTCTTCCGCAGTAGGGAGTCTGATGTATGCAATGGTGTGTACTAGACCGGATATTGCCCAAGCAGAGGGAGTTGTAAGTAAGTATATGGCCAATCCAGGTAAGGAACATTGGAAAGTAGTTCAGTGGATCCTTAGATATCTGAGAGGAACCAGCAGTAGGCACTTGTGTTATGGAGGTTCAGATACTTCTCTACATGGTTATGTAGATTCAAATATGGCAGGTGATTTGGATGGTAAGAGGAGCACTACAGGTTATGTTTTCACTGTAGGTGGAACGGCGATTAGCTAGATATCTAAGTTGCAGAAGGTTGTTTCCTTGTCAACTACAGAAGCAGAGTATATTACAGCCACAGAGGCTAGCAAAGAGATGATATGGATGACACGGTTCATGGATGAACTTGGTAGGGAGCATGAGAGTTGCAGATTGTATAGTGACAGTCAGAGTGCAATCCATTTGGCTAAGAATTCAGCCTTTCACTCAAGAACAAAGCACATACAGCTAAGGTACCACTTCATACGACAGGTATTGGAAGATGGTGAGTTGAAGCTGGAGAAGATCCATACGGATAGGAATCCTACTGATATGTTAACCAAGCCGGTTACAAAGGAGAAGTTGAATCTTTATTCAACTTCTATTGGTCTTCATGATTGAGTTGAAGATGGAGGAACTAGAAGATGTTGCTGTACAAGTACTGGTGCAGCTGTTTATCTCCAAGTGGGAGATTGTTAGGGTGTGGAGCTAAAAGCTTCACCAAGGAGCACACTTTAATAGTTTCGGGTCTACACAGTCACCAGCGTCGGTCAGGAGCGACTGACGTCGGCCAGGTGTAGTTGCAGAGGTGCCGACATCGGTAGTGGGTCGGTCGGCGGCGGTCACAGGCAAGCAGCAGGAACCGACGTCCGTTACCTGTGCATCCAGGAAGCTATTTCTGAGGACAGAAGCGAGTGTTTGCATGATGAGTTTAAGTTGTAGTCTTAAGCTCACGTCTCTATTATTAGCAATATTATTTTTAGAGCCCTTGTTCAAGTGGCTTAATTGTTTGTTGTAAGTGCATGCTCAAGTCTCCTAACTCTATATGTAGAATTAGATCTTCCCAGCTTATTGTAGTTAGTGTGAATTATTGTAGAATTGGTATGTTGAAGAACAGTACAAAATTGAATCAATCTAGGTTTGTTGGAGTTGATTGTTCTTGAGAGAGAGAGCTCTTGAGGAATAGAGATCTAGTGAGAGATCTATACATCTAGGAGAGGTGTAGAATAAAGAAGTTTCTTCAATTGTATTCTTTTTGTAAAGAGTTTGTTAATACAAGTTTTTAGGGTGGTTTCTTGTATCTCTTGTTCTTGTTGTTTATCATTCTAGTTATTTGTTCATCTGATTTAATTCCACATTCATTGCTTTCACAAGTATAATCTATTGTTGGTTGATCCCCAACAAGTGGTATTAGAGCCTTGGTTGCAGGTTCAAGAGCTGATACCAACAAGTGGTATCAGAGCCCAGGTTCACTAACAGGTGGTTCAGATCTGTATAGTGCGTATTGATTACAGGTTCTCACAGAGGTTTCTGTAGGGATTTTTGTTTGAGTGGAAGAAGCAATGGCAGATGAAAGTAAATTGAGAATGGAAAAGTTTAATGGCAAAAATTACCAATACTGGAGAATGCAGATAGAGGATTATCTGTATCAAAAAGATCTCTACTTACCGTTAGGTGGGGTTGCAAAGAAGCCCAAAGACATGGAGGATGAAGAATGGGAAGTTCTTGACAGAAAGGCTCTGGGGTCTATAAGACTGAGTCTAGCATCCACTGTGATATCTAATTTATCACAGGCAAAGTCTATGGTAGATTTGATGACTACGTTAGCAAATTTGTATGAAAAACCCTCAGCTTCTAATAAGGTATATCTTATGAAGCATTTATTTAATTTGCATATGAATGAAGGTGGATCTATTTCTACTCATCTGAATGATTTCAATGGAATTGTGAATCAGTTAAGTTCAGTCAATATAGTATTTGATGATGAAATAAAAGCTCTTTTGATATTATGGTCTTTGCCTGAAAGCTGGCATGGCTTAGTAATGGCAGTAAGTAATACTGCATTTGCATCAAATATTTTGAAAGTAGAGGATGTTGTTAGTGTTATCTTGAATGAGGAAATTTGTAGGAAAAGCATAGAAGAGACATCTGAGAATGCTTTAAGTTTTGAGAGCAGGGGGAGGCAGAAAGAGAAGAGCAAGAAAGGCAGATCAAGATCCAAATTTAAGGGGAAAGGCAGATCTAAATCCAGAAATGGCAGAAGGCCACAATGCTAGAATTGTGGAAAGATGGGGCACATAAGCAGAGATTGTTGGTCAAAGCCTAAGGAGGACAATCAGCACAAAGAAAAGGAAGAAGCCAAGGTTGCAGGTATTGCACAAGATGCTTTAATTTTCTCTCTACATAATAATATAGAATCTTGGGTGTTAGATTCTAGTGCATCTTTTCATGCTGCCCCTAACAGGAAATATTTTAGTGACTATATCCATGGAGATTTTGGAATAGTGTATCTAGGGGATGATGAGCCCTATAAAATAATTGGCAAAGGTAAAGTGCAGCTGAAGATGTAGAATAGCAACACATGGGTGTTGAGAGATGTGATGCATGTTCCTATCTTGAAGAGAAATTTGATTTTTGTAGGAAAGTTAGGCGATGAGGATTGTACAGTCACTCTCACAGTAGAATCTTGGAAGGTGACCAAGGGTGCACTTGTTATGGCCAGAGGTAAGAGAGAAGGTACTCTCTACTTGTGTAATTGTGTTACTAACAAATCTCCTTCTGTATTATCTACTTCAGATTTAGATGTTAAATTGTGGCACTCAAGGCTTGGCCACATGAGTGAGAAGGGGATGTCAATTCTTAAGTCCAAAGGTATGCTTTCAGATTTAAAAGGCATAGATCTAGAATTTTGTGAGCACTGTGTATTTGGAAAATAGAAAAGGGTTAGTTTTCTCAAGACTGGGTCTACTAAGAAGAGGCATAAGTTGCAGCTTGTTCACACAGACGTGTGGGGACCAGCTCAGGTTGCTTCCATTGGAGGATCACAGTACTATGTATCTTTCATAGATGATGCTACAAGGAAGGTATGGATCTATTGTATTAGAAGAAAATCTGATGTATTTGAGACTTTTAAGATTTGGAAAGCTATGGTTGAGAATGAAACAGGTAAAAGATTGAAGTGCCTGAGATCTGACAATGGTGGTGAGTTCTACAGTTATAAGTTCAGAGATTATTGTTATATGCATGGAATCCATAGGCAAAGGATGGTTCCAAGGACACCTCAGTAGAATGGAATTACTAAAAGGATGAACAGGACAATAATGGAGCGTGCAAGATGTATGAGATTGCATGTCAGTTTGCACTTATAGTTTTGGGCACAAGCAGTTGACACTGCAGTATACCTGATTAACAGAGGACCCTCTACAGCTCTGAATGGTGGTATTCCAGAAGAGGCATGGATAGATAAAAAGGTTGATCTCTCATATCTCAAAGTTTTTGGTTGTGAAGCCTTTGTGCATATAGATAAAGAAAATAGAAAGAAGCTTGATGCTAAGTCTATGAGGTGCACATTTGTTGGCTATGGCTCAGATGATTTTGGTTACAGATTGTGGAATCTAGAAACTAACAAGGTAATCAAGATCCGTGATGTTGTTTTCAATGAAAGAGTGATGTATTGTGATCAGCTAAGGAAGATGAATCAATCTAAGCAGAGCAATGGTGAATTGGATGAGGTGAAAGTCTAATATGAGCTCGCGAAAAAAAGGAATAATCACTTACAGGAAAACACAGAGACCGACGTCGGTAGGGTAGGAACCGGCGTCGGCAGTACAGAAACTTGCATCGGCCGTACAGAGATCGACGTCAGTAGGACAGGCATCGAGGTCGGTCAGGCAGAATCGATGTCGGCCAGTAACAGGTCTGGAGGTGATCGAGGTCGGTCACTGTCAGAGAATTTGGGTGGACAGCGTGTTGTGAATGAGTGTCAGACACCCATCAGGAGGTCAAAAAGGGTGAGTAAGCCTCCAATTAGATATTCTCCTTCTTTATTTTATCTATTGCTAACTGATGGTGGAGAACCAGAGAGTTTTGAAAAAGCGATACAGGTGGAGTCCAAGAATCAGTGGGACCGTGGCATGGTTGAGGAGTTGGAGTCCTTAAGAGAGAACCAAACATGGGATTTGGTTGAATTGCCAGCTGGTAAGAGAACACTCAAGAATAGATGGACCTACAGGTTGAAAGAAGGTGAGAATGGACATATGAGATATAAGGCTAGATTAGTAGTAAAAGGATTTGCACAAAAGCCAGGTATCAACTTTGGTGAGATTTTTTCTCATGTCGTTAAAATAACTTCTATAAGGGTTGTATTGTCTTTGGTTGCTTTTGAGAATTTGCATCTTGAGCAGCTAGATGTTAAGACAGTGTTTTTTCATGGAGATTTGGATGAGGAAATATATATGGAACAGCCAGAAGGATTCGAGGTCAAGGGTAAGGAGAAGTTAGTGTGCAGATTGAAGAAAAGCTTGTATGGCCTCAAGCAAGCTCCTAGGCAATGGTATTTAAAATTTGACAGGTTTATGATCGAGCATGGCTATAGTAGGTGTCAATCTGACCATTGCGTGTATTTCAAGAGATTCGATAATGGTAGATATATTATTCTATTGTTGTATGTAGATGATATGCTGGTTGCAGGATTTCACATGTAGGATATCTCTGAGCTTAAGGTGAAATTAGCTCAAACGTTTGCTATGAAGGATTTGGGAGCAGCAAAGAAAATCCTTGGCATGAGCATTAAGAGAGACAGGAAAAATCACAGGTTGATATTGTTTCAAGAAGATTATGTGGACAAGGTGTTGAAACGGTTCAATATGCAGGATGCTAAACCGGTAAGCACACCTTTGGCTGGACATTTTAAGTTGAGTAAAGAACAATGTCCTAATTCATATGATGAGGTAGAGTACATGAGTAAGGTTCCATATTCTTCTGTAGTAGGGAGTCTGATGTATGCAATGGTGTGTACTAGACCGAATATTGCCCAAGCAGTGGGAGTTGTAAGTAAGTATATGGCCAATCCAGGTAAGAAACATTGGAAAGTAGTTCAGTGGATCCTTAGATATCTGAGAGGAACCAACAGTAGGCACTTGTGCTATGGAGGTTCAGATACTTCTCTACATGGTTATGTAGATTCAGATATGGTAGGTGATTTGGATGGCAGGAGGAGCACTACAGGTTATGTTTTCACTATAGGTGGAACGGCGGTTAGCTAGATATCTAAGTTGTAGAAGGTTGTTGCCTTGTCAACTATAGAAGCAGAGTATATTGCAGCCACAGAGGCTAGCAAAGAGATGATATAGATGACACGGTTCATGGATAAACTTGGTAGGGAGCATGAGAGTTGCAGATTGTATAGTGACAATCAGAGTGCAATCCATTTGGCTAAGAATTTAGCCTTTCATTCAAGAACAAAGCACATACAACTAAGGTACCACTTCATACGACAGGTATTAGAAGATGGTGAGTTGAAGCTGGAGAAGATCCATACGGATAGGAATCCTGCTGATATGTTAACCAAGCTGGTTACAAAGGAGAAGTTGAATCTTCAATCAACTTCTATTGGTCTTCATGATTGAGTTGAAGATGGAGGAGCTAGAAGATGTTGTTGTACAGGTACTGGTGCAGCTGTTTATCTCCAAGTGGGAGATTGTTAGGGTGTGGAGCTAAAAGCTTCACCAAGGATCACACTTTAACAGGTTCAGGTCTACACAGTCATCGGCATCGATCAGGAGTGACCGACGTCCACCAAGTGCAGTTGTAGAGGCACTGACATCAGTAGTGGGTCGGCCGGCGGTGGTCACAGGCAAGCAGCAGGAACCGACGTCGGTTACCTGTGCGTCTAGGAAGCTATTTGCGAGGACAAAAGCGAGTGTTTGCATGATGAGTTTAAGTTGTAGTCTTAAGCTCGCGTCTCTATTATTAGCAATATTATTTTTAGAGCCCTTGTTCAAGTGGCTTAACTATTTGTTGTAAGTGCATGCTCAAGTCTCCTAATTCTATATGTAGAATTAGATCTTCCTAGCTTATTGTAGTTAGTGTGAATTATTGTAGAATTGGTATGTTGAAGAACAGTACAAAATTGAATCAATCCAGGTTTGTTGGAGTTGATTGTTCTTGAGAGAGAGAGCTCTTAAGGAATAGAGATCTAGTGAGAGATCTATACATCTAGGAGAGGTTTGGAAAAAAGAAGTTTCTTCAATTGTATTCCTTTTGTAAAGAGTTTGTTAATACAAGTTTTCAGGGTGATTTCTTGTATCTCTTGTTCTTGTTGTTTATCATTCTAGTTATTTGTTTATCTGATTTAATTCTGCATTCATTGCTTTCACAAGTGTAATCTATTGTTGGTTGATCCCCAACAAATTTTTAAGATTCTTAATCTCTCTTCACAACATTGATGTCAATCCCACTAAGATAAATGTTATGGTCAACATGCCAATCCCTCATTCCATTATATATATTCATACTTACCTTGGAAAACTTGGGAAAATAAGATGCTTTACCTCCAAAATGGCTTATCACATTTATTTTTTTAATTCTCTTCTTAAGAAAGGTAATTCCCTAGAATGGACGGATCCTTGTCAAAAAAAAATTAATAATATTAAAGAATATTTTCTTTACATAGCCACTCTTCATCCCCTTGTAACAATCATCTTTTAATCTTATATACTTCTTCAACACCCATATTAGTTGGGGTAATGCTTGCCCAACAAGATGATACCAAAAGAGAATATGTCATCTATTATATCAATCGAAGCCTCATTGACTATGAAAAATTTATAAAAAAGTATAACATGATTGCCTCACCATATATTTTGTAGCTAAAAAGCTCTGACATTATATGCTTTATCAAACCACTTATGTTATCATCCATTCCAATCCACTCTGTCACTTCTTCTCCAAAGCCTTTCTTCCTAGAGGCAAAATTGGTAATGGATGGTCCATCTTATGGAATTTGATCTCTATATTATTACACAAAAAATTTTCAAAGGACAAATCATTACGAACCAACTCACAGTCACTCCTATTCTAAATATCAACCACCTTCAAGATAGTCTTCATGACAAAAATATCCTCTATATTGAAGGTATTAATCAGTCCATATCTCTTAAAGATTACTTCCATAATTTCACTATTGATTTTGAATCAAGTAATCTTGAAGATTCCTATATCCTCCTCTATAATACTAAATCAAAAGTAATCATTGAATAACTTCCTAAAATTAATATCAATTTACACAAAGATACTTGAACCCTTCATTTTAATGTTGTCAAATGCCTTCAAGGAGTTGGGATAGGATGTATCCTCACTAGTCCTCTTAGTAAAATTATCCCTTTAGCATTTCACATAAAATTTGATGTTACTAATAACATGGTAGAATATTAATCCTTAATCCTAGGCATGAAAGTGGCACTTGATTTAGACATTACATATATGCATGTTTTGGGTGTTGCCAAACTCATTTGCTACCAGGTTAATGGTGATTATCAATGAAAAATCAAAAATACCATTACTTATCATCAATTAGCCACTACCCTTACCAAATAGTTTATTTATTTTACCATTGATCCCATCCCTTGAGATCAAAATTCTATTGTTCATTCATTTGTTTCTTCAGCATCTCTTTTTCATTTGCACTAAGTTCTTACCAATCCTACCTTTCTTATCCAAATAAGAAAGTCACCATCTTTCATTACACAACAAGATTCACTTATCTACCACATTGATGTTGTCACCATTCAACATAACCCATGATACAAAGACATCATTCAATTCCTTGAACACCAAACCTATCCTCCAAACACTAATTCTTACAAAAAAGACTCACATTCACAAACAAGATTTCAAATATGTCTTTTGATATAACATCCTTTACTATTGAAACACTAAAGGTACCTTTATCTATTTTGTTATGAAAGAGGAGTTTCCTCCTCTTCTTGAATAATCACATGGGGGAATTTATGGTGGCCATTGTAGCAAACACACTACAGCTCGTAAATGCTTACGTGTGGGTTAATTTTGGCCCACTCTTGAAAAAGATGCCATTGAATTCACTAAAAAGTGTAGTCCCTACCAAATTCATGATGATATAATTAATTCACCTCTAGCTGATCTCTAAACTATAGAATATTCCTAGCTATTTTCAATGTGGGAATTAGATCTCATAGGCAAACTACCTAGATCTCAAGATGGGCATGTCTTTATCATCATAATTTATGAGTATTTAATCAAATGGGTCGAGACCATGCCCCTAGTCAATGTAACTGGCACCACTATTTCTAAATTCATCCTCAATCAAATCATTTTTCACTTTGGCATTCCTCATATTATAATTTATGATAATGGTGGAAATTTTAAAAATAAAGACATCAAACAACTATAAGCTAAATTTAAAATTATTCACAAATTTTTCACACCCTACTATCCCCAATGCAATGGCCAATTAAAGGCCTCCAAAAACAAATTAAATAAATTTATCTAAAAGATAATCTATGAAACCCACATGGACTGGCATCTTCATCTATATCCCACTCTTTGGGCCTATCACACTAGCATATGCACTGCCACTTGGGCAACATCATTTTTGCTAGTCTATGGTTCTGAATCAATCCTCCCATTAGAATTTGAGCTTCCCTCTTTACATATCTCTCTTCATGGTATCATACCTAATGAATAATTATGTGAATATTGCCTTCATGCTCTTGACCTTCTTAACGAACACCATCTTTCCACCCTACAACACAATCACCAATACAAGGCCCACATTGCGAAACAACATAACAAAAGAGTAAAAGTTCACACTTTTAATATTCGTAATCTTGTAATTATGTTAGACTACACTCATGACAAAGAAGTTAAATATGCCCAAATAAGGTGGGGGATTTATTTAGTTAAAGACGTCCTTGGTCCAAGCACCTATCACCTTCAAACCAATAAAATCCATATTTTCAAAGAGCCCACCAATGTGTAATTTTTACAGAGGTATTTTGTCTAAATATTTCCCTTCTTATCATGCTTTATATATGTTATCCTTGTAACACTTTTTGTAGGACACTTACATGGGTTTGACCCTCTATAGTATTCCTCTATCTACAACCTTAGTTTTTTCTTTTTGGTCCTTTGGTTTTCTCTTTTCTCATGAGTTGTATTGTAAAATTTTGGATAGGACCTAGTCTTCCTCATGATTTTCCTTTTATTATCATTATTTCCTTACTTTCTAATGATTTTTTCACCCCTTGGGTTTTTCCTTTGTGAGTTGACTTGTAAGACCATGGATAGGACCAGGCCTTCCTCACAAATACCATCTTTCTATAAAAAAAATACACATGTTTTGTGTACCCTCTTGAGTTTCTCTTTTATGATTTGTAGTGTAAGACCATGGATATGACTAGGCCTTCCTCATAAAATCTCCATCTTTAATTCAGTGTTCCTTTTTTTGAATGCTTAAAAATGGTTACAGGTGTTTGATCCTTTGTTCTCATCTTCAGCTTTTGCTTTTTTTATAGATAAAATTTGCACAACAATAAGGTGTTAGCATGTTTTTATTAACTTCCCTCATTCTTATGATAAGGAATCACACTTCACTATCATTGTATCCTTTTATTAACCTTTGTCACATTTTTTGTGTTTTAAAGTAATTGAAATTGTTTCATGTTTATTTCTCTTGATTTCCTTTCCTTTCACTCCACTTTAGATACACCAAGGTTGAAGTCAAGATGGCACTCTTATTTTACCTAAATTAATAAGACTCTTAGACCCCATGATCTCTAAGTTATCTTTCTTAACAACCAAATCCAAAGTTTTTAAATGATAGTCATATTTAGCACCTATGTTTAGTTTTCCAAATCCATATGGAGGAGGAATAGAAAAATCCATCAAAAAAAAAAGTTAAAATCCAAATCATTTAAAATAAAAATCAATGATACAAAATGCAACATAAAAAATCAAAAGTCAAAATCACACCAAAAGATGTGATTACAATCACATCTCCTATCTCCAATCAAAGCTACGACTCCATAGTTGTTCTCATGATAGAGACAAGGTACATTGAGGTATGGTAAGCTAGTAGATTGGAATAGGATAATTTAATAAACTCTATTGGGATACCTTCTTTCTCATGCAAGTATCCAATCTTTACAATAGACTAATAGATCTATAAAGGGTCCTGAGGAATGGGGAACACATTATGGGATGGTAGGTCCATTTTAATTTTTATGTATATAGCCTTCATGGGATTATCTACATATTCTATTTATTGACCCAAGATTTGTGTGGCTAGGATAATTTATTTAGATTCCTTAATGTCAACAGACCTATTTTTTTGAAAACCTTAATTTGAGTGTCTTGACTTCAATAAAGAGATTCTCTACCTTGGTTTTCCCTTTAGTCTTTCGTCCACCTATTTCATTTCCCCCCTTAATAGGCAAGTATGTTTCTAAATGTGTTTTACCAATTCTATATTCCCTCTTCTTCACATCCCAAAACATGTTAGCACTACTTTGTTTCAAGTTTTATCTATCTTTAGAATTAAAAAAAATCCCTGAGTGACTATGGATTATTTTATTTATACCCTGGCTTTACATTACTAGACTTGATTTTCTTTCTTTTACCATATTTCATTGTTGTAATACCCTTTTTATGGACACCTAAGTCCATTTCTACTTTAATGTTTTTTTTTCAATTATTGAGTGAAGTTGGCTTGTTACTTCTCACTCACCAATGTTGTCTTCCCTTTTACACACATTTTTCCATTGATGTTTGAGTAGGGATTATTACTACTCACTCATCAAAGTTATTTTACGATTTTGCCTTTCTATCTTCTTTTAAGTAAAGATTGTTACTACTTTCACGTTGATGTTTGATTACTACCATTTTTGACATGTATCCTTGATTTGTTTTAGTGAGTTTTCCTTGCTTAATTAAGGTTTATTTGTTTGAATTTTTTGGTCTTTATTAGCCTTGGATTTTTGGTTATCTAATTTACTCTAAATTTTGACTTGGTCATTTGGTCCTAACTTATCATTTGTTACCCCATCTTGCCAAATTTTCAAGTATGTCTTGTCTACATAACATCAGTTATCTTAGATTTTTCACATTTGTTTGTTTTTTCCCATTAGTTTTGTATCCTTGGGTTTGTCAAAAGTAGTCTTTTCACCATCCAAAATCAAAACTATAAACACAACAAAAAACCATCCAATAATAAAGGCAAGTCAAGGTACACATACATTAATTTTATTTTTAGTAATTTCTTATTTTAGTCATTTAATTTTAGTTATTTTATTCTTTAAAATATTACAATTTTTGTATCTTCAGTGTTGTGTGTTGCTATGTTCTTTTCTTTAACCACCATCTCCTGTTACACCTGAGTGACACGTGATGAGATTTGAGTTGGGTATATGTATACACATAATATTTTCAAACTTTATCAGTTACTAATGCTTTCTATCTTGCAATAACTCATCGAGTCTCAATCTCTTTGAGTGAATGCCTTAACGGGTGTACAGGGAAAGGGGTGGGCAGACCATTAGTTCTTTGTAGGATTGTTTTCCCTTTACTACCACCTATTATCAATCAAACCTTCTCCTAAAATCATTCCCCTAAGTTTTACCTCCTCTTTTGTACCCTCTTCTAGTCATTTTCTATCTTCATTAGCCCTTCCCTAACCTAAAATCTTTTTTTATAGTTTACGATATAATGTTGGCCCCATCGACCCTATACTCTAATTGACAAAACTCTTTTATGGTCTAGGTTGGCCCCTGGCCGACCTAGACTAAGACCTAATTTATTTTTGTCAATAATGATATAGAATCAATTGGGCTGACCCTATTGGTCAAACTTTCAAAAAGGATTAGGTTTAGATTCAACTATATAAACACATTGATTTTGTGATTCTTAGATAGGCAACAAGATTTAATTATTCATTTTCACTTCTTTACAATCTGCTCTTCCACCATTCTACTTGAGGAGTCTTAGCTAAAGGTTTTTATTGATGTGTTTTCATATTATTAATTTATAATAATGTATTTATTATTAGATAAATAATAATAAATTAATAGGTTTGTCATGTATTATGATTTAATTTTAATAATGTTTGGTAGTTAGATGAATATATTGTATCATCAATATATTTCATATATAGTGGTTTTATAAGATTTAGTTACTATACGGTGATATAGAGATTTTGATGGAGATATGATCTCCCTAATTATAGGAAAGACTTTTTATATATAAATATATTCCCATATGAAATAATATACAGATACTATGCAGTATAATATTATTGCTTTTTATTGTCACCTGTGTTTGGCTCTCTGTGCAACTCTATTTTTACCAATATCAGGTATCATAGTAGGATGGGCATGTGAGAATTTGTGAGGGGTAGCTATTATTTTATCTTACCCCTAGTAATGGAATATTATTGTTTCAACTAAATCTATATACTATTAGTGTATATTTAAAGTATTTATTTCACTTGGTGTCTTTGGTGTGCTTAGCTCATTATCTAATTACATAAACCTGTATGTGCTATTTTGAGTAGTTTACAATATAAAAGGAGAAAATCACTATATTGGAGTATCAATTCTAGATTAGATCAACTCTAATATTTTCCATCATTAAAGACATATGCACTTGCAAGATTCAATGTTTATGATTCTACTACGGTGATCTATAATGTAAATCCTCTCTTACAGCCTCAGCATTTGATTCAACATTAGTTTTACATTTGACTTAGATTTGGACATGATTTTCTTAGCCTCAACTCAAAAAGCACTTATCTGAGAATACAAGGACAACCTCCAAATTGAATTGATGCATCACATTCTCCTTCCAACATATCAAATCTACATCTCCTAGTCTCATCTAAGTGTACATCTAAATCATTGGTCTCACCATACATTCTATTCCCATACCTGACAATTGAGTCAAAATTTTCATAATTTAAATCCTCAATCAACTTTAGCTTGTTATCCCACACCTATCATCATGCACGTTATGTGTCTTCATTCATGGTTATCACTCCTTTGATGCGTGATCTGGCATGCACCAAGCTTGAGCTCACTACCTGCTACATTTCTAATGCACTTGGAGCTTTTTTCCCATGCAACATCTATAACAACCCCACGGGGTTAGACATAAAATTACATGAATTGTTTTTAAAAAAATTAAACATATATACCATAAATAGATTATACTTGAGAATCTAAATAGAGACCACATATATATTCAATTAATAACAATAAGTGCACATTACATCTAACATCACAGATCTCTAATGGCATGAGGATGCTACATAAATGAATATAGAAAGTAATATAGCAACTCAGCCATGACTGATACAACTCTGCAATCTCCATTGCTATTATATAATAATAAGGAATTATAATTCTTCATGACAATACTCAATAATAATATTTAATCTAATACAATGTACATAATTTAGATACCTAGCTCCCCAAAGTATGAGTTCCCTGAACTCTCTAATATCTATGGCAATCTCAAGTGTCATCTCAATAGTAGTATTGTTATGGGGAGGGACAACATCATTAGATTAATTTACCACACCAACCATAGATCATCAATCCCCACACTAACCCCATCATGGAATGGCCCTCCCTTAATAAATGAGTAGATAGTGATGGCACGTGAATTTAGAGAGACTAGCCAGTACCCATGTGTTGTATGATTCTAAACTAAATATGCAGTGTATCATAGAAATCTATTCTATTACAAGATATCACACTAACATGTGAACCATACTTAAGAAATGATAATGTCTTACTAAACATACTTTGGTCCAAAGTTTTAAAAATAATAGATGATAATGATCTAGATCAATCAATTTCATACACACCACTTGATCGGACTGCCTTCATCTAACATTGCAATGCCAGTAAGCTAATGAAGTCCATCTCACTCCTTAATTTGTATTAATAATGTAGATTGGTCAAATACAATTTAACCACAAGATTCATCAACTTACCTCCTACTAGAAAATACGTCACATGACACGTTATACATAGGAGTAATAATAGCATACATTAAGTTTGTCTAACATATGCATGAATATCCCATTTTATTCTATTCCATACTATAAATAATGATTACAAATATACCACCCAGGTAAACATACAATTTAACTATAAAATTCAACAATATAATTGGTTTCCAATTATCTACACCCTATGGCATCCCATACTACCATAGTTTAGTTTTCTAAGACTTAACTACCAAATTTCTACAAGCAATCACATGAAGTAGTCTTAAATACATAGAAACACAAGCATTACACAAGTAACAATATATATAATAAGTCATCATTCCACTATATACAATAACATATCAATATAGCATTAGCTAAACTCCCAAGTTTGCATGCACACATATACATGTCTTTCCAACTGTAATAACACACACACTATCCATAGTAATAACCAATAGGTATATAATAAAAGAGTCAGATGTAAATTTGTGTTTGGATATAATCACTACAGCAAGTACATCTGGGTACAATACAATTTTCTACTGTAGTACCCTATGATATCCCATACTATCATAGATTCCCAAATACATAACATATAAATCAAACTTATGATTTTCAAGACTCGACTGACTCATGTAGATAATAACAAGTATTTAATAAACAATTATACCACTTGGGTATACTACATGCTAGTAATATGCATCACAATACACCATTATACATTAAGTATAACAAAACATTTATAATAACACACATATAGTATGTAATGCACACAATTATCCCCTACTGAATACATATAAAAACAATCACTCATATTATTATTAATGAGTCAGACAAACCCATAATCCGATTGACTCATTTGTTTTTAGAAGACTAATCCAAGGGTTATATATTCTTGATTCTTATATAATTTAATGACTTATTCTAATCGTATAAAGAGCTACTGATAAAATCTCCACATACAAGCACTTGCACATTCTAATGTGCTCCACATGAAGGTATCCCAATGCTATGTAGTTTATAATCCACAGTTTAATATTTTAATCGAAGCCACCAAGAATAGAAATCAACTAATGGACTAGTTATAAATACCTAAGATTTTTGTTCAACCAACTGATTATAAACAATCCATTTCTCAATTTATGTGAAACATAATAACACCTTATCATATTCTCTTAGTCAATATTGCATACCTTCGTAAAACTTTAATAAGTATATTTATTTAATGTAGATTATGCTTAAATACACACCTTGAGGTATGATTATACACTATAAAGCATATTACCCTCATATCCGACAAGCTCTCTTGTCAATAATCATAAATGTATAACTTGATATAATGTCAATTTCTATATGATGGAATTCATACATCAAGTAATCCCATTACCCCCCCTGGTTTTCTCATAATCCCAGAATTATTGTATTTACCTAAGGTTCTATTACCTCCAAATAAAATTGTTGGTATGTCAATTTGACCAATAATTCCAAATTAGATATCAATGACACCATATATTAGGTAAAACAAATAAGGTTTAAAATGTATATTGACATCACTTGTGTATATTGAATAGTTATCCATGAGTTATATGGTCACTCTATATCAAGAATTAATATATTGAGAAGTAGATTAAGTACTTGTGCTATATATATAATAGATGTTGTATAGACGATGCTACACTCAAGGGTAACATATGTATGCTTATTTCAACTATATTATTCTTGTTATGTATCGCTATCATACCAGGTCTACCAATATTCAATAACATTAATATTTATAACACAATTATATTGACAAGTATATAAATATAGTTAACACAATTGTAACAATGGTCCAAAAATACATAACATCCTTATATTCAATAACCCTTCAATGAAAGGCAAAATTGATCCACACCCATATCACCATACTCAGTGTGTAATTTCCAGCAAGTATTTATTGTAATTTCCAGCAAGTATTTATTTGTTCACAGACTAGTTGGTAATCAAATTAAAATTTATTAAATTTTGAAGCTAGATACTTCTATTACCGTCGTAGGATTTTATCCTCAAGCAAACTATGGGTAGCAAGGATATTTAAAAAAAAATTAAACTGGTTGGACAACTAGATTGATTCCCATAATGAAGAGTCCAAAATAAATATGAACTCAAAGGATAAATCAGACCTTAACACTAAGACGCCATGTTGGATGGATAGAAGTTGTAAGATTTAAAGTCAAAAACTAGATGCCCAATATTAACTGAAACAAATTCTATTTGGAGTTAAAATAAGTTGACGCCTAGATAAAATGGATGCTCAGCCAAATACAGGTTGATGCCTTTACTGACTATGTGCATATTTATATAGATTTTAGTATATATGACACCTATGGATAATTTTGCTAACCCAACATTAAGTAGATATATAAAATATTATACAGATATGAATATATTATCTGTGAATATTATAACCAGGTATCTACTCATTCAAGCAAAAATAGATATGAATACATGGAATGCTTAATTTTAGTTTGAGACCAAGAATTATATCGATGTTAAAGTGGGTCTGTTCACTTAACTGGTAAAAATAACCAAATCACCCCATTATATCTGCATTAACTTTTGGTTGAATATATTATATCTCGTGATGTTAATTAAATATCAAGTATAATACTTATTATGCTTTTTATTTATACACATGCTGCCATCATTGTATGGCATCAATATTAATTCTAAAAATATATATGAATAAATATTTTAATTATTATTTATACACATGCTGCCATCATTGTATGGCATCAATATTAATTCTAAAAATATATATGAATAAATATTTTAATTATTATTTATACACATGCTGCCATCATTGTATGGCATCAATATTAATTCTAAAAATATATATGAATAAATATTTTAATTATTATTTATACACATGCTGCCATCATTGTATGGCATCAATATTAATTCTAAAAATATATATGAATAAATATTTTAATTATTTAACTAGCTAAAAAGAATAACAAGGTGATGTCCTTTATGATGCTAATTTTTCTTGGTTGGACCATAATTTATGATGATATATATATATATATAAAATTTGGAGGCTATGTTAGTTGTATGATGCTTAGTTTATGGAAGATTTTTGTTAAAATTAAATAAGCATAGCTGGTCAACGTCACCAAAACAAATTCTATTTTATATAATCAATCCAAAATAAGTAAAATTTGACACCATAGGATATATTTCATAAGATTAACTAAGTCACCATTATTTTATATAACTATCAAATTTCATCTATTCATCATATGACGTTCTAATTTGGTAGTGGCTCAAGGTTGAAAAATAAGTGGTTGGTTTTCTGGCTCAATATGTTCATAATATTTATGATGCATCACTTTATATGGTGCTTTAATATTATTAAATATATTACACCAACTATTTGTATTGTTTAACCATAATACTTATTAAAGTATAGTGCAGTACAATGCTTTAATAAATAGATATCATTTTCATTACTATGATGTATACCTACTAGAATTGGACAAGTATTACTTTGTTTTTTTCTCCTATATTTAGTTTATAATACTTCACAGAGTAATTTCAATTCAAGACATGATATCTTCTGATCAAATCTAATTTTATAATGATTTCTATCACTTGAGTTTTAATATTATTATCCATAATTTAATAATATTATCCTCTGACAGTTAAAATCAATAAAACATGAATTTAAAGACATCACCTGCCGATAAATTTCATCTATTGATCTTCTGTGCCTTTTCTCTTCAATGTTGTGCCATTTCTTCTTTCTTTTCTAATGCCCAAGCTATCCCAAGTCTATTTCAAGTCATTTCTTAAATAGAGCAAAAGATGCTTATTTTTTTCTTCCAACCTTTTGTTTTTCTTTTTCTTTTTGTTTTATTGTTTTTTTATTAATTTTAGGCTATTTTAAATATTTTCCTATTTTTCTTAGATTTTAAATTATTTTTTTGTTTTTAATGTTTTTAAAGTAAAACAATTCTCTTTTTATTTTAATTATGAAATTCTATTTTTATATTTAACCATTTAACATTTAATCATATTTTGGCAATTTAAAGGATACATAATAAATAATAATTCAAATTTAAATTTTTATTTAATTAATTTTGCCTCTAGCATAATAATGACTTAATAGGCTAACCACACAAGAGACTTTTATTCCTATTGCATACCTACTTAAGCAATCATAGAAATAAGTAATGTAAATAATCATTTTTAAATGTAGACTAACATGACTAATTATCATGGTGTGTGCAAGGTTTTGCTAGCACTCTGTCAACCAGCAATATCACCATATACATAATCCTCTCTGATGATGCTCTCTCTCCAGTGTGCTCGAGGGAAGAATTCACCCGTGTCCACCTCACACACACATAGGTAGTTAGGCTATATCACATGATATCCAAAATCAACAATATGTAACAATAACAATTAATTAATATGCTTAAAAATGAAATCTTATATATACACCAACTCATGCTAAGCAATCATGAATTATCATCCAATTAAACAATATACTAATATCCCAAAATAGCATAATCTCAAACTTAATAAAAAAATATAGTCAATATCATATGCATCTACCATATCTATCTATAAATAGTCAAATAATTAGCTTACCAAGGAATCAAGATGTAACAACATCTGTCACCATACAAGTGTCTTTTTTTTAAGTAATTTATTGGTTTTTCTAATATTTATTTTTGGTGACATTAATATAAAGTTATTTTTATGTTTTTCCTGATAAGTCATTGTAGCTCAATTTATTTGTTATAGTCAAACTATCAATTGTCAAAAGTCTTGATAATTGTCATTTTTGGTTTGTTACAAATAAATCTAAAGTTAGAGTCTTTATTTATGTCAAAGTCAATAAAGGCATTTATTTCAAAAATTCAAAAAGTGTCCAAGAGTCAATTTTAATCTATGTCATTTTTTCTCAAAGTGTCTAGATTTAATATCTTTTTGGGTCCATAGTTAAATTGTCATCAAAATCCAAACGATAATTTTATGTCAAAAGAGTCAAGTCAAAAAATTCAAAGTGTCTATATGTCATTAAACAAAGTCAAAATTGTACATGAACGCATTATCGCTTGTACATGATGTCCTGAGTCATATGTGCAAACTATGGGGAGATCTTTCTCAAAAAATTAATGCATCTGAGCTTCATCGACATTTTTGCTAAGTAAGCAATATCACATACTAGAGGATAGAGGAAATGAAGGCTGGAGGTTTAAGATCCTCTTGTTAATCACCAATGATGAGGCCTCAAATGATTTAGTGACATATTGTGTGGCATGTTTTTTATAGTTTCCATTGTATGTTTGTAAATAAGAATAGAAGAGAATTCTTGTTCACAGGTGTGGTGTGTTTTCTCATTTTTTTAGTGTAGTGTGTTTTGAGCCAAAGCAGCCAATGGTAAAGACAGTTATTCAGTGGTAGTGGAAACTATCTATGCTTTTTTTGTTTGAGTGACAACAAATATTAATAGAGGCTACATAAGATGATAACAAGGATTTATTCCTCATGATATTTCAGTTTCTAATGTTATGTGTGTTTTTATTCCCTACTAATTTTAAAATCCTCTAATATTTGGAGAAAAAGGAGAGTGTAGATATAATGGAATGTGACAATAGTTGTATAGGAGGGTAGCTAAAATAGTTGTATAGGAGGGTAGCTAAATATAAAAATCTTTTGACTGCAGATATCGTCTAACTACCTTACTTCTTTATGGAGATGATCAGCTAGTAAACCATTCATTACATTCAAATGGAGTAAATGTAGGATGTGTTCTTTGCATATTAGTGGTCATGTACACCAAGATCTAGATAGCAAGATTCAGATAATAGTATGTAGACCTAAAAGTATGTGTTATCATATGATTCTATTTGGGCTAGTTCTTAAAGATATATATTCTCCCCATGCTCACATTAAGGGGGTGTAAACCAAGATTAATAATGTTTACAAGGGGTGAATGTTGAAGTGTGTTCACATTATTAATTTATAATAACATATTTATTATTAGATAAATAATAATACGTTAATAGGTTTGTGATATATCATGGGTTAGTTTTAATAGTGTTTGGTAATTAGACGAATAGATTATATCAATAATATATTTTGTATATAGTGGTTTTATTAGATTGAGTTATTATAGGGTGATATGGAGATTTCAATGGAGATATAATCTCCCCAATTATAAGAAAGGCTTTTCCTATATAAATGTATTCCCATATGAAATAATATATAGATAGTGTGTAGTATAATATTATTACTTTTTATTATCACCTGTGTGTTTGGATCTCTATGCAACTCTATTTTTACCAATAGTTTCTACTTGGAGAAGAATCTTGTCTTATGAAAAAGTCTCAGATGTTTTGTCCTTTATTAGTTATTCTTACAAACCAAAAGAACCTCTTGTGAAGCACCTTTGGCCAAGGAAGAGATTGAGTCTCGATAGGTTCATCTTCAAGGTAAGTATCTCTAACTTTGCTCCTCTCTTTTAGTGGATAGAAGTAGTATAAGTAATGGATTTTGAATATATTACTCTCTCCATACATTAGGGTTTTACCTATACATAGCTTAAATATGATTCTATTATACATGTTTACTTTTATGTTTAATAACCCTCATTTTATACCACAAGCTGTAGTGAACACTAGATTAGATTTTAATTTCTTGTCATTTACTTACTTTTATGAACATGAAAACATAGGACCTAGTTAGGATTATTGCATAGTTTTGCTTGACTAGAGGATTTAGAACCCTCCCTAATGATATTATTATGGTAAGAGATCAATTAGTTAGTTATATTAGATCCTTATTGGTCATGACCCCAAATATATAATGTATCAATAATCAAAGGTGTGAGTAGGATATATCTTCACTGAAATAGGATTGATTAATAGATCAGTTGCATTTCACTTTCCATACACAATTGAATAAAATTCAATATATGGAATTTTTTTTGGTAGAGATTCCTTCCACTTTGAAAATTAAGATGACCACATAGAGATCCATCATAATGATACTCACAACCTTGCCAACCAAAGTGAGTAGAACCTTTATACCAATGATTTACCTAAGTTAGAAGAAACCCATGCCTAAATCATCAAATACCATTTTATAAACAAATATCAAGTCTTATTACAACTTATAGAAATAAGGGCTAAGTTATCTTCAAATTTTAACCCAAAAAATTTGAGTCACATCATATTAGGAGGGACCAAACCCCTCCCAATCATGACCAAAATCCATCTAGTAGGTAGTCTTATATTCCACCAATGAGAATCCACATCATGTCACCCATGTCCAAAAAGATAAAGGGAAATCATTTCTAATTGAACAAGTCCAAAAAGACCAATAACAAGTTGTGTCTAATCAAATCCAAATATTAATCCAAGATTTGGTTAATCTAAAATCCTATGTCAATCTTCCAATCACAAATCCTTCAAATCAAAAATCACACAACCAAACATCAAACAATTGGATAACCTTTTCCAATCAGACTCATGGATCACCTAAATCTAATAAAAATTAATCACCATCCTCCTCATTCAAAGGCACATCATTTTCCCAATAATGAAAATATATGAAGGATATTATCCAAGGATTTTCATATAGAATTTCAAACCCATAGTATTAATATAAGTTTAAAGAACTGTTTCCTTACCCTTTCAAAATAGACATGTTAAGAATACCTTTTCCCTCCTAATTTGAACCTCCAAAGTTCAACAAGTATAAAGGAAAAGATGACCCTATGGAACACATTAAATAATTATTTGTCTTGCAAAGAGGTATCTTATAGCGACAACTACTTGATTAGGATTTTCTCATGAATATTGGGTGGCAAAGCCATATAGTGGTTCTTACATCTAACTAAAGGTTCCATTACTACCTTTGTGAATCTATCTGATATATTTTTGAAACACTTTTCCTATTATATAGAACACGAACTCACTATGCTATAATTTTACAATGCCAAACATATAAATAAGGAAAGCTTTTCCTAATTATTGTAAAGATGACAAGGCTTAGCAAGTAGACTTACTTGTACACTCCTTAAAAAATAGTTAATTACCATCTTCATGGTCAACCTCAATCCTAAGATGGCTTTCCACATACATTTCCATTACACAAACTACTTTAATGAAATTATTTAAAAGGGGTTCAAATCAAAAGTGAATTTATAGCCAAAGAACTTGTCAAAATTTTCCACAAAGACAACCAAAAACAAACCCAAAATAAAAAGCCCAATTTCTTTAGCAAGAAAAATAAGATAGTAGGTGATGGGATAATTGATACTAAACATGTCCTAAATATTCAAAATACCCCAAACATCACCATGCCTAGGGGTCAACCAAAGCAATAAATGAAGTGAATAAATTATAATCCCTTAGGAGAACCCCTTGAAGTAATTATTTTACAAGCTATTTCCACAAACATGATAGTGTTCCCATAAACCAAACCATTTGATGAAAACATGAAAAAACCAACTTGGTACAAGGAACATTGATATTGTGACTTTCATAAGATAAAAGATCACTCTACCAATAGATGCATGAATTTAAAGAACTATTCCCAATATTTAATTGATCTTGGAGATATATATATCGAAGTAAATGTTCCATGCCAAAACATAAAAAATATGGATATACTAAAATCCTTATTTGAAACATGAATAAACTCATTCATAAACAAACCAAGATCAAAATCATACAATTATAATAAATTCCAAGAAGCCTACCCATCCATTTGATGTAGTCGTCAGTCATATCCAACACATGAATAATTACATTTCAACCATTAAGATCAAATCTAAAGATTGAATGGTTATTACTAGGCATGCAAAAATCACTATCTCAAGGCCTCCTCTACCCACTTCTAAAGGCAAATACAACATCATCGAATAGCTTAAGATGACACCTACCCACATATCCATTTTGGACCTTCTTGAAACATCCACTACTTATAAATATATCTTGTATAAAACCTTATAGGAATCAAGAGTCCCACAAGACAATGACCCATCCAAATTCCAAGAACTCAAAGGACACTTGTTCTCAAGCCATCAAATCACTTTTTACCAAAATGTAATTTCTTATGTGGGTCTATCTCATAACTTTCCCATATACATTGAATCCATCATTAAAAAACATAAAGTAAAAAAGGGTACTTATAGACAATATATCTAGCTTAAATATTTTCACTTTAACCTTGATCAAACATTTAGGTTATTCTACATCAACATTAGATTCTAACACCATCACCATTAAATCATATGATAATGTGGAATGATAATAAATAGGCACAATACATATTCTAATTATGGTAGGACATGTCATGCATCAAACATTATTGTATGTCATTGATACTAACCTTCCATATAATATCCTCATTGGCTAACCATGGATTCATACCATGAGTATCATTCCATATACACTTCACCAATGCATCAAACTTCCTCATTTTGGTATGGAATTTATAATTCCTAGAAACCCCCAACCCTTCTAATATTGTAAATTATTGTAAGGGAAGTATAGAAAGAAAAATATTTCCCTATCACATAAGATGCTTATAAGGAAAACAAGTCCACAACATCAAAACAAAAAAATTTACAAATTACATTCATCTAGATGATTTATCATCCATATATGAGAACCCATATTCCACATCCACTTCTAAATCTAGATTTGAATCTACATCTAAACCCACATCTTCTTAATCCTAGTTTAAGATCATTCACAATGGTATGAGAGAATATGAGATTTGGGATGTCCTCCATTTAGACAAAATTCCTCTTTATCCTATAATTCATGGTAGGATTAACCCAAAAAATAAGAAAGTATAAGTATCCTATTAATATGGTAAAACTTATTTTGTTAAAGGAGGACTACTTTATGAAGAGAAGATAGAGAGTTCAAATTATTCCTAGCTATACAATGATGTTTAACAATTTGTTTTCAAAAGAATGTGTATCTTTTGGAAAAGGAAATAATGTATAACATCTTAAACTACAAGGGTAAAGGCCTTAATATCCATGAATAAGGCATTGTATAACCTATAATTTCTTAAGAAAATAAAGCACACCATGACATTGGCTACAAATCACTTGGTGGTGATCTATATGATTACATTAGTGATTCTACCACGATGTCTGAGGAATCCTATTTTGACATTGAAACTAGTTCCATTCATAACTATAATAAGACCTCACATCCAAAAACCTCTTTGATGACATAGTCGTTCTCACCTTTGAACTAAAGTATCTTGAAATCATAGATTGGGACCAAAAAATCATATACCACTCGACTACTTCCATAACGATGAGGCAATCACATAATTTATGGGAATATAATCTAGAATTTTATTGGGAGATCATAAAATGGCTTGGAAATTAGTTTAGACACATCAACATAATTCTTAGGATAAGAAGATATCCTTACTCACCAAAAGTTAAAAAACAAGAAATCAAAAAATTTGAGTCCCTTAGTGAAAACCTCTCTAAGGCTCTATCAGACAGAAAATAAAAAATCAAGAAATAAAAGATGAATCTATTGGTGAAAACCTATACAAGGTGCCAATAGATCAAGAAATCAACCTTTCACCTACAACAACATAGTTACAATATGGTTCCACATTGTTAATAGAATGAACTATTGATGTGAACATTGGTACTAATGAGAACCCTAAAATTGTCAAACTTGTAACCACACTCAATATTGAATAATGGGAAGTACTTATCATTATCTTAACAAAATTTGTATATGTTTTCACTTGGTTATATGTAGACATGATAGCTTTAAATCCATATCTTGTATTAAATCACTTGGTTGTTCATGAGGATGGAGAACTTGTCAATCAAAAACTTAGAAACATGCATCCATTAGTGGCATTACTTTTCAAAGAGTAACTAAAAAATGGAGGTCAAATCCATTATTCCTATTGATTATTCAGAATGGATCTCAAAGATTATTCTAATAAGTAAAAAACTAGTCGAGATCAGAATATGCACTGATTTTTCGGACATTAATAAGGCATGTACAACAAATGACTTCTCTCTCCTTAACACTGACATGATAGTGGATTCAACAATAATAAATGATGTTATCTCTTATGGATGGTTTCTCAAGATATAATCAAATAAAAATTGAACCTGATGATCAACATAAAACAACATTTATCACACCATGTGGCACTTTTTGTTATCAAGTCATGTCATTCAACTTTAAAACTGCAAGTGAAACCTATCAATGAGAAATGACTATCATATTTCATGACATGCTCCATGATATTTTTGACTACTATGTGGATGATATAATATCCAAATCAAAAACCATGAAGGCCCATCCCATAATTTCTCACAAAATATTTGAAATTTTGAGGGAGTATAAATTTTGTTTGATTCCTACAAACAAAAATTGTCATGTCAAAAAAACTATTGGGGTTCATTGTATCTATAAGAGGCATTGAAGTTGATATAGTTAAGGTAAAATCCATAATATAAATGCTTCCTCCAACAAATCTCAAATAGTTTTTTAGTTTACAAGGAAAAATCCAAACCATCAAAAGGTTTATATCACAACTTGCATACAAATGTTAACCACTCACATAGATTCACAAATATGATATTATCTTTAGTTAGAATGAAGGATGTTGATAGGAATTTGAATACCTCAAACAATATATTTATAATCCACTAGTTTTAATTCCACCTGTTGATCAAATTTTAATTTTAGTCAAATTAGGTTAACCCCTATATTTTTAAACTTTTTATATATTTCCATATGTCATATGGGTGTGTTATTTTGGTCTATCATCTTACGTATCCTTCTTCCAGCCTTGGTTTAAGTCCATCTTCCTTGTACTAGTCTAGTCAACCAAGGTCAACCTTGGTTAACTCTAGTAAAACTTGGTAAAAGGTTAAAATTATGTTGGATATGTCATAATATGGTCTTTGATATGTTTTAAGGTGTCTTCAAGTCATTAATTTATCCTTTACCATGTCTTATGTGCAAAAAGTGTAATTTGGCATATTTCGAGCATAATAAATGACTTGTATGGACTTTCAAGGATGAATTTGTATCACCAAGAGATATTTCAACATGGAGCAGGTTATAATATATCAAGGTCATTTATAATTCAGTCCAATAAGTATTTATATGCATAAGAAGATAATGTTCCCTTGATTTTAGGCCTTTATTGGCACTTATATGGACTTGGGAAGTTCATTTATAGCTTAAAACATGGGAAAAGTGTCTCTTCACCTCCTTAAACTTTTTTTCATGCCTTTTGTGAAGATATTTCATTATATAGTTCAACATCAAATTTTGTTTCTTCTTTCTTGTCCTTGCAAGCCTAGGAAGGTCAATTTGGAATGCTTGGTGTGAGCCGTACAGGTAGAGTTAGGAGGAATTATCTTGGGGATTGAAATTAATCTAAGTATAATTAAAAAAAATATTAGGAAGTTTGTATTCCATTTCTTCTCCTTTATGAATCATTGCTAAGACTCTAGGCAGCTTTTTATGCATTCACATCCAAAGGGGGTCTCCTTTTGAGCTAGTTTTAGAAAAGTCTGCTTTGGTTTGATGAGTTTAATGGTTTCATATGTTTTATAATGAATCTTCATAGTTTTTACTATAATTATCTTGGTTTTGGAGTTATCAAATGCTTCACAAGCCTCTTTTAGGCTTGTTCTTGGCCATTATCACTCTCACTGCTCTATACTCAAAAAATGACAACCTACAGGTGATTTGAACATGATTTGAGGTTGTTTTAAAAGTTTTATTGATGATTTTTTATAAATTTTAATGGTTAAAAATTATTTTGGGGTGTTAGGAAGCTTTTAACATGCTTTTTCTTGCTCCATTTCACACCTTTTACCTATATACAGTCAATAATCACTTACAGGGACTATTGTTGACATCATTCTGAGCATGATGAGAAATTTTGTAGTATTTTAAAGTTATTAAAGGTGTGAATATTATTTTCAAATGTTTTAAGGTGTGTACTTAACCCATTGAAGGCTAATTTCATAACCAATGTCCTAGTTGCATTTTGATGCCTGCATTTTGAAAAAAGACCACCTATAGGTGGTGTAACTGAGAGCAAATACTAAGTTTGGGATTTGGACCTTATCTTAGGTATATCATAATTATTTTTTTGTGTTTTTAAATTTGGAAAGATTCAAATTATAATGGAAATTTTTCCTAATATCTACTGTCAGTCCTCACCTCCATCACCTGAATGAGCAAAAGTCATTTGTAGGTGACCTAAATAGGAGACTGAGATTCTAGGTAGAATGATAAGACACATGGTGGAACCTTGTTTGGAACCCCAACATGAAAATAAGATCATGATATAATTTTGTGGAGTTTTAATTAGATGATTAAGATGAGATATTATCTTAAGAAGTGACAAGATGACTGTTCAGGCCTATTATCCCAAAAAGGCCAAAATAGTGTTCTTCAAGGTTTTTTAGAGTTCTCATGAAGAAGGTATAAGAGGTTATGATGCATGATGATAACTTGATATTATATCCCTATCTATAAAAAACAAATATGCCATGTTTGGGGTCAAAATGGTATGCAATCATTTGGATGCCTAAATTTGCTTGCAAACACACTGAATCTATTCAATGTTATCTACAGATCTAAGGGAGATAATGACCATTTGTTGATTTAAGGAACATATGGAGAATTCACACTTGAATAGGTGGCTAAGTGATTTTATTAATATGATAATATCCTAAAGTACTATCCATGAGGTTGATAATAATCTCCATGACCTCCTAGACTCACCCCTTTGTCCATACGTAGGGAAAAATGTGCACCTATAGTCGAGAGTAAATAGTGACCTAAAAGGGTGTGCCTAAGGATGAGAATATTTTTTTGATGGTTTTTATGAATAAAATAAAGTTTTAATTTATTAAATTCACCATTTTAAACCTTATGAGGTTTCCGGAAGGCCATATGTTGCTCCATCCTTCCTAATTACACACCCACATTCCTAAGTGTGATTGTGTTAGACAGTGAGATGGTTTGATGTACTTTAAAGTTGATTGATCCATTAATGATGAATCTAAGGTAATTTAAAATGATAATTGGTTATCAATAATATATTTAAAATCCTTTCACAATCATAAACAAGCTCAAACAAAGCATAAACACTAACCTATAGGTAGGGTCAACATTCATCTCAGATAACAAGGTAAGCTCAGTCATATGTTTCTAAGGGCATAAAAGGTGTTTGTGAGACCAAAAGGATAGAATAATGTTGAATAAATTAAAATAATGACCATTAAAATGTCAAACTACAATTTTTAATGAATTTGATAGCATGTAAGGTCTCAAAACAAGCACACTCAGTCCATTTCTAAACCTTATAGACAGTGTGCACTCTAAAAGTCTGCCTCAAAGATTGAGCAAGTTAGAGGTATAAAACTTGGAACCAAGAGCTAAAATTTGGTATGGATCACCATTATTACTTTAATAACCTCATAAAAAAAAATTTTGTGGTAGAAATAAGGTAAGACCCCTCTATTTTGTCTCAAAGGTAAGGCAATTTTCACCTTATACAGACCTTGCAACTTTGTGGAAATGAGTGAAATAGTGGACCAGAAGGCTTGGAATCTCTTAAATTTTATTAAAGAAGTTTTGGGAAAACTAAAATGACATAAAATACATTTAAATATGGTTTGAGGCCAAATAATGTGTTTTATGTAACAAGGGTTGCAATCATGATGCACTAAGCTTGATGAGGCCTATAGGCAAATTAGGAGGTCATTTCCATTTTTAGTCCTTGGAAATAATTTCAATGATTTGATTCATGATTTCAAAATTAAAATGGATGTGTCCAAGATACATATATTTAATGAAAACATCAAAATATCATCCTAATCCTAAGGTTACAGGTAGACCCTTTGAATAAGGTCTAGGCCTAGTTCCTAAAGGATGGTCATTCTTATTTCTAGCTCTTGAATTATTCCAATGATTGAGGCATGTGATTGAGATGTATATATAGGTGTCTAAACCATTTTTATGTAGGAAAATCATCAAAAATCCATTCAAACCCTCACAGAATGTAGGAAAGGAGTTCAAATGGCTAACTTTGGATGCTTCAAACTTTCATGAACCTTTGCATGGGAAGTTGAGTTGTTTGGAGATGATGGATAAGGTCCTTAAGAAGGCCTCAGTGGCATTGGGAGAGAATTCAATGTTTTATCTCTATGAAAAAAATTTAAGACCAGATACCACTCCTAAACCCTTACAAACCCTCTTAAGGAACTGATTGGGGAAAGAATAAAATTAGAGTATCCAAATGTAATGTAAATGCCATGAAACCTACGGAAATCTAAAGAGGACTCTCCAAGGACCTAACACAAATAATTGAGGTGTACCCTACCTGTATGGAAGGAGTATAATAGGGTTTTTTTTATATATTTATATGTTTTATAGGCATGAAATGGTTTCCAAAGGTGTAATAACTTTTTAGAGGCATATTAGGACTCTTTCTAAGTCCTCATGGTCATTTGATGAAATATCTAAGCTCTTAAGTCTATCTGCTACCTCTCTCATTTTAGCCAGTCCAGTGGGTAGATAGTGAACACTTAGGAAAAAAGTGTGAAAATCCATTTGGGAAACCTTTTAAGGCCTATTTTCTGAAACTAATGATATTGACACATATCATCCCTCCCTATGGATGGATTAGATTTTATAATTAGAAAGGTTTTGGGTGCCAAGTGTGAGAGGTGCATGAGGAGGCATTTTGGGACTATTTGAGATGATTATGCATGGTCAAAAGAATATAAATTATTAAGGTATAATTAAATGAATTTCAGTAAGTTTTAGTAACCCCTCCTACTCATATCCATCATCAAACTTGACCTTATGTAGTGGTGAGGTAGTTTTGCGAAGGCAAATCATAAAGGTAGTTTTATGTGCAAGGATAAGAGTTTTTAGGTCACTTAACAAGAGTTTTATGATTTTATATGACACTTGTAGATCCTAATATTTCATGTTTCACCTAATATCTCTTAGATACACAAATAACTAATTTTTTTTATTTTGACAAATGTCTATATGACTCTTGAGCTTCTCTTTCTTCTCCTCCCCTCATAATTTCTATAAATTATATCCTTTTTAGCTATTTTAGGGATCTCTCCACCTTGGTATGGTGAATCCCTACCAAATTTTTACCTTGAGATAATAACTATAGTTTTTTTTTACCTCATTCAATATTTCACTAAGTATACACAATGGTTGTTGGTCTTGTGCAAGTGCAGTTTTGTTTACCTTCACATGTTACTCTTCCTAATACCTTATGTGTTTTGTAATCTCTCTTTTATGGGTTAGAAAGAAGTGTATAATGGGATTTTAGGTGTAGTGAGTAATTTATTTGATAGTTTTTATAGAATTCCTATTTTCTAATTCCTCCTATCCTAGTCTCTCTTCAAGATCTCATGCTTGAAACATTGATGTGAAAGAGAAGATTGTCATTTTATGAAGTGTATGTGTAGACTTCTTCTTAGTTATAAGTACATGTCAAAGGGTGTGAGTGGAGAATATATTTTTTGTATCACCTCCCATAGATTATATTTAATTTCATCTATTCTTATCCCTTTTCATCCCCCATGTGTTAGTAGTAGGATTGAGCTATAGTGATATATCAAGGGGAACTAGCCCCTAATCTATAGATCCACCTCACATTTGGTGACCCAAAGCCTTGAGGTGGTTCCACTATGCCACTTGAGTGAGGAGAGACTTTTCATCTCCTCATTAGGTGAAATTTCAAGTGACAACACCACCCACTCTAGGGAAACCATTGCTACTAAATATATCAACTACTTAGTATGCCTTGGGAGATCTTCTAGCACAAATGAGAAATAAAGAACTAAGAGTGTAGTGTATTACTTGAGAATTAATTTGGTGTCATTTGAACTCAACTATACCACAATAAAAAAAAATCATGCTTGGTTATTGTCTTTGCTTCACAAAGCTATGACAATGCATACTTAATAATCAAACAAAAATCATTGCAAAAGTATATCCACTAAAGTGTCTCCTATCTAAATCACATCTTACAAGAAGGATGGGAACATGGGAAATGTTACTTATTGAATTTTACATTGATTATGTGAACCGAAAAAATATCAAAATAAACTTTCTTTTGAATCGGTTCACAAAAACACCTTTGGCAGACAAGTACCCATAATAATTAGCTTTCCAAATAAATCTATCGTATCTCTCAGTGAGTCACCAGAATAAAAACTATACATTGATGGTTAATTAACCACCAATAGGTTAGGGTTAGGTATCATGTTTCCTACACCAAAAGGTGATCTTCTCCAAAGGCATTTTTGATCGAGATTCCTTGTACCAATAATATCACTAAATATGAATCCATCATTTTAGGTCTTAAAATAGCAATTAAATGGAATATCCAACATCTATTAGTGTATAGTGATTCACAACTCAATAAAACAAGTTAATGATGAATACCAAACCAAAGATGAAAATTTTATCCTATACAAGAGAAAGGTTAAAATTTTCAAATAGTAGTTCAATCATATCTAGTTTGAGCAAGTTATTTGCACTAGCAATAAAGTAGAAGACACCACAGAAACCATTGGTTATCTTCTATAAATTCAAATATACATTAGATAAAGACAATTTTTGATCAAAAAACTAATGATACCAGCCTATGAAGTCCCTAAATCTAAGATGGCTTGTGAAATTCTTGGTCCCAATTCCTCATGGTAACAAAACATCTACACCTAGCTCTATGATAAAATTATACCCTCAAACCTTTCACATAATCAAAATAAATTATTTATCCAATGTAATCATGTTTTACACTCCTTGTTGACACTTTATATTTTATAGGCTATGATGCAACCTTTTTAAGATGTTTAAATCCAAAAGAGGCTAACTTGTTTGTTAAGGAAGTTCATGATAGAAGCTTTGATGCACATACTAATGGTATAGTCCTTGCTAAGAAACTATTAAGAATAGGTAACTCTGGCCAAAAATGGAAATAGATGCTTTCCAATATTTTAAAAAGTGCATATCATATCAGAAACATAGGGACCTTATTCATGCTCCATCTCAATCTTTACAACCAATTACAACTATGTGTCCCTTTGGTACACATGGGCTTGATCTCATTGGCAAAATAAACCCTAATTCATTTGATGACCATAAACATAATCACTACCACTAATTAATTCACCAAATGGGTGGAGGCAATCCCTATCACATACATAATAGGAAAGCACATCTCAAAATTCATCCTTAATCATATCATTTATCATTATGGTATCCCATCCACCATCATTATAATAATAGTAAGTCCTTAAAAAATAAGGATGCTAAAGCTCTTTGTACCCAATTCCATATCAATAAAAAATTGTCTACACCTTACTATCCTCAAGGTAATGTAAAATCATAGCCATCTAATAAAAATATCATAAAAATATTTAAACAAGTTTTCAATTATGTTGGTCATGACTAGCATTTACAACATTTCCTTGCCTTGTAGGCTTACCATACAAGCATTAACAAACCCATGGGGGCAACCCATTATTCAATTTTCTATGGAACCAAAACCATCCTACCAATTGATATTAGTTACCTTCCTTGCGTATATCCTTAAAAAAAAAATTGATGATGAGGAATATCAAGTTGCATGGTTGCTTGAGTTATAGCTTTTGGATGATAAATGACTCAATGCAGTGAATCCTTTGCAATCAAATTATAATAAATTGCACCACAACTATAACAATAAAATCAAAGCCAAATAATTTGATATCATAGATCTTATCTTGAAATAGAATCATAAGAACACTAATTCAGAGTGGGAAAAGAAACAAAATTTTGAACCCAAATGGTAGGTCCTTATGTTGTCATAGAAAATTATGGATCATGTGCTTAAAAATTGGCCATTGAAGATGGAGAAGATATCTGTTAAGCACAAGATATACTGAGAGGGGGGGTGAATCAGTATATCATATATCTTATAAAACTTTCCTTTAACCAAATTTCACTTAATTAAACATTCAAGATATGCAATAAAACTCAAACAATAAACACCACACAAGATAGAGAGAGACATCAGATATAACACGAAAACCCAATGTGGGAAAACCCATGGAGAACAATCTCAAGTATATGAATGAGCACCAACCCAAACAATATTTCGCAAGCATAAACTTGCAAGAACACCAACCCCTTTACTGAGCACCAACCCAGCAACTATTCGTGAGCACCAACCCACAGGAGCACCAACCCCTTTGTGTATACCACACACCTATCTCTCAATGTTGCTATATCAACAAATGATAGTTTAATACAACATCTCTTTCCTCTCTCTCGCCTTTGCTCTTCTAAGCTAGATATAACAAATACAAATTATATTCATCTCTCACAATTGCTCTTCTAAGCTAGATATTACAATATCAAATCAACCTCTCTCTTCCATATTTACAAATGGCTTCTCAAGCCTTTATTTATAGCTTTCCAAATGACCTTTGGCCTTCCCCCTTTGTGACCCTTCAATCCTCATGGAAAATGGCACCAAACTTGTATGACCCTTCATATTCAAGCCTTTGAAAAGTCATGTGGTGACCCTTCATGATCAAAAACGTCCTTCCCTCTTTTGTCCTCATCTTGGTGACTTTTCGTATTCCTTAAAGTGTCCCTTCATGAGAAATTTTGCCCTTCCTCTTTTGTCTTCACTTGGTGACTCTTGGAATTCCCCAAGATGATTCTTCATGGGAAAATGCATCCCATCCTTCTTTTGTTTTTACCCCATGGCTCTTTGACTTCTCCATGGGCCCTTCTTCTGTCTCATATGCAACCAAAAATATATTTGTTAATATTAAATAAATATTAACTCACATTAGCCAAGATATATCTATTACAAACATTATTAAATGCAATGGGGCCTTTATCACCAATAATGCTAGACCTTTGACATCAATGACAATATTTCCAACAATATCAATGAGCCTATGAACATCATGTATCTCAATCACTTCCATAATATAAGACTATAATTTTTTTGTAGCTAAAAAAATTTAAAAAAAATCAAAAGAGAAAGAAAAATAAACATCCAAAAGTGAAAACCATTCTTATGGTGCTTTGGGCAAGTACCATGGTGAAAACTAGTTTCTGGCACCATATGTAGTATCTATTGTCTATAAGTATGCTTTACTTGGGGGCATCCCCACTACCATCTCACCTTTAATGTCCATAAGCCATCCAAACCCATCCATTCCTTTCACCAAGCCATCCCATCCTTATCAATATACCCATCCTTCATCCTATTTTGACCTTGGAAATAACATGAAAGGGGTATTGAATCATGTTTAAGAAAAATCTTAATGCACATGCACTATTTCACAAAGACATTGTATCACATATTATCATTGTATAAAAAATATTGGGTATATGAGTCCTACTCAATGTAATCCTTGTAAATTCATCCTTCATGCATTCCATCCTTCCATCCTTTCATAATTCCATCCACTGTTGTATCTATTTCTAGTGATACAACTAGTTTTCCCTTTGTTTGTATCTTAGTTTTTACTCCAAAAATCCATATAAAATTCAAAAAAAATATCCCAAAAAGTATAAAAAATAGGAAACTCTAAAAACTTGAAGCAAATGCAAGTTTGTTCCTATCCATACACTAGCTATAAATCTTATTCCACATTAAATATATCATTTCAGCCTCATTGAGATATATACTTCCCAATCTACCCCACTCATATATATCATTGCTTAGGTAAAAACAAGGTTATTAGTATCATTATCATCACCTCTCAAAACATAGGGTTTCTAGCTTAATGAAGGACATAAATAAAATAAAAAATAATTGTGTGTTTTGTTGCTTGTTATTTATTATTTTGTGTTCATTATTTGTTGTTTGTTAAAGTGTTCTATATTTTCTTAATTTTTATGTTGAATCATTATATATGTATATTATAATAGTGTCATCATGGTCTTTCATATCTTAATGCTTCTTTTTGTACACAATATTAAAAATAAATTTGTTCAAAACATTTGAAAAGTTATGCAATAATAGTAGATATTCATTCATATGCATATATATCATCACATTACCTAAAAATTTTCATATACATCCATAAAAATAAACCATTCCCACATCATCCAAATACTAACTATCCAAATTAACAATCATTCTAATTATGTATAATTAACTAAACTAAACATTCATCATATTGACTATGTGTGCGTAAAATCAAAAATAGTAAGAAAGATGGCTAATCATCACATCATAATAAGACCATACATCCTATTGTTCCCAAAGTCTGTCACTCATTTTTAGGACAACACATGAAATATTTTTGGTCCTACAAGCCAAAAATTCTCTCTTCCCTTCTCAAAAATTTTTATGAGCCTTCAAATTCTCTATTTTTCAAACTTTTTCAGCTAAAGGACTCTATAGATACATTTCTACGGACTCCGCAAGCTCAATTCTACGGACTCTGCAAGCCCATTTCTAAGGACTCTACAGGAAGGAAACTACAAACTCTACAGGAAGGAAACTATGGACTCTGTAGATAGGTTTTTATGGACTTTGCAAGATTGAAAACTACGGACTCTACAGGATTGAAAACTACAAACTCATTTCTATGAACTCTACAGGTCAGTTTCTCATTTCTACAGACTTCTCAGGTTGATTTCTATGGACTCTATAGACTCAGTTCTATGGACTTCGTAGGATTGAAAACTACAGACTCTATAAGATTGAAAACTATGAACCCATTTCTATGGACTTCGCAGGTTGAAATCTATGGACTCTACAAAAAGGATTATATTAACTCATTTCTATAGACTCTGTAGGTAGGTTTATACGGACTCTGCAGGAAAGAAACAAGATCTCAACACTTAGCCATTTTTCAAAGGAAATTTTGATTGGGAAGTTCAAAGGAGTCTTCCAAAAGCCTGAAGAGTGCCCTTGCAGAGGGCACTTAGCTGCCAAAAGGACCTTTGTAACTTTTTTGAAAGGCAATCTTGAAGGACAAGTGCCCTTGTGGAGGGTAGTCGATGAGCGAAATGGACTGTTTCAAAGGCCAAAAGGGTAAGAATTCCTTCAAAAAGATTTTTCATGGCAAAAAAGTCTGAAGGAATTCCTTCAGACTTTTGTTTAAAGGAATAAGCCTGACTGAAGAGAAAAGCCTAGAGAAGGAAGCCCGACCAAAAATAAGGGAGTAAATGCGTAAGGAAAGGAACATTTCCTTCAAACAAAATGTCTAAAGGAATTACTTTAGACATATTGTTTAAAGGAATTAGGAGCCCAAAGAAGCCCGAAGGCCATCCAAAGGACCCCAAGGGGCAGGTATCCTTGCGAGGGGCTCTCACCAAAGAAAATGAACCATTTCTCAAGACCCTGAAGGGCAGGTCCCCTCCAAGAAGGACCAAATGACAAAGTTGAAGGAATTGCCAAGGAGGATGACAAGCCCGCAGACATCAAAGTCAAACATCGTGAACTAACTGTTGGGATCCAGATGTCCGATGATGTCCCCGAAGCCATCAAATTTAGGACAATCAACTAGCCATTGATCTTTACAGGCTTAAGCATAGACCTGAATGCATTCAAAGGCCTTAAGGCCAAGGCCAAATGGAAGAATAACAAAGAGAGAGAGCTGAAAGAGCTAGCAAGGCTAAGGATATAGCCTTGAGAGCTCAAATGCTAGGAAAAGACAAAACTAGAAAGGGGAAAAGATAGCTTAAGGGCTCAAATCACAATAAAAAGAGGGAAAGGCCAAAATATCTATGTAGAAGTTATTCCAGTAGGTGGAATAGTCCACAAAATAAATATTTTAGCTCATAAACATTGAAGGTGCACCTTGTTTGTCTCCCTTAGAGTAAAGTCAAGGTGGATAGCTATGCAGACAAGAGGAAATAGACCAGATGACCCAAACCCAAGAAGAGACATTTGAGATGACTTAGCATGCCACAGTTAAGGCAGCCATCTTGTTTTAGCATGGTCCTTTGACAAAATTAAAGATGCATTCAAAGCATTAAATGCAACATGGGTCACTCCATGGAACAAAGTGCCAAGCCTTTCTTGGCTACTATATATTGTAAATCTCTTCTTTTCAAGGGGAGATCTTTTTGATAAAAAGAAGTAAAAGTCCACCAAAATTGAGAGGCTATCACTGAGACTTTGAACTCAGGTTGTTAATAATATTTCTTTCTTTTGAATGAGAAAGTAGGTTACTTTCAGACTTTGTGCTTTTATAGCTTGTGTCATTTAGGGGATGGTTCTTATGTCTGTTTCCTAAATGTGTTCTTGTCCATTGGGTGAAATAAGTAGAACTAGTGGAAATAATCAAGAAGGTGTCCTGAAGCCAATTGTAGGAAGACTTTGTGCTATTTATAATTGCCTTTAGTGTGTTTTTCTATTTTTTGTTTTTGTGTAAAGGACCTTTGGATGAATTTGTGCCCTCATTATTCTTTATATCTCACTCTTTGGGTAGCTAAGGTGGAGACTTTGTGTTTCACCTCATTTTGCTGGTTACTGCACCTTGTTATCAGTTACTTGTCACTACCTAAAAGACCTCATGTTGTTTCCTGCAAGACCACTTCTAAAAGAAGAGAAGTGCCTTCAGTGTCTTCACCAAGATTTCTCTTTTGTTTGTGAGCATCATCTCTAAAAAAAGAGAGATGGATGGTGTTATCCTACCCCTGAGTGTCATTTTCTACATATATATATATATAGTATATAACCCCCTCATACCTATAGGGAACCACCCCTTGATGAGAGGAGAAATTTGTCCCATTTTGATGTGGTAAACCTACACATTTGGTCAACCAATCTTCCTTGTTGTGGTTGATCAGACCTATTTTGCTCATCAATAAGTTGGTGACAAAATATTCACCCAACAATTTTTTGGTGACTCCACTAGGGAAGAACAAGCAGTTTGAAGCCTCAAGCTTCAAGTAGAAGCAAGGCAAATTCTTTTCTATTTTTATTATTCAATCTAGCAACTCCACACTATACAAGAAGCTAGAGAGTTCAAGGTGTTGTTAACCCAATTTTTGAGTTGGTGCAGTAAGTAAATTTTGATTTGTTTCCTCCACAACTTCAAGTTCAATGATCCAGGAGTGTTCCTCCTACCCATACTAAGTCACCAATACAAGGCAGAGCTTCTTTTTTTGATATCACTAGAGCTTTACCTATACATAATCCACCCATATTTATTATCTCTAATTTCCATAATCCAATCATGGCAGTTCAAGGCCCTTTGGGTAACTCTTTTGGCCAACTAAATTTAACTCCACCTCTACGTGAGCTTTCACGGAGTTTAAAGAAAAATTTATATAAATTCTTTGCTAATGGGAGAGTTCACCTTGATGAACACATTGTAGCCTTCAGCATACCCTGTGGTGTGATAGGCATGGAATATGAGGATGTAGCAGTCTGACTATTTGTGGAAACATTGTAAGGTACTACTACAGACTAGTTCTATCATCTGTAGGCCCAAACTGTCACTAATTGGAACACCCTCAAATCTAAGTTTGAAGCAAGGTTCAAGCCTACAGAAGATGCACATGCCTTGCTGGCCTAGCTCACACAAATGAAGAAAGAACCTCAAGAACCTATGAGGGACTTCATTGCTAAGTTTGATAAGCTAAGAAATTAGATTCCTATAATTGCTCAGCCTACGACTGAAAACCTAAAATATTTCTTCATCAACTCACAGTTGCCTGAAGTGAGCTTTTTACTGAGATGTGCTGGCCATATAGACCTTGTTGTTGCTCAGGACTTGGCTACTGAGGTAGAAGATGACCTTATCTTAGTAGGAAAGATAAGGAGAGATTCTAATAGAGGTAAATCCTCTTCATCTTTAGAATACCCACCTACAGGCACCACTGATTCAATGGTGTAGAAGCTGGAAAATGAGTTACTTGCTCTTAGAAAGCAAATGGTGCAAGGGATCTCATCTACTCCTTCGTATAGAGATATACCAAGGAGGACATTCCCTAATCAGGCACACCAAGGCAATGCTACTATGAATCAAGGGCTGCCAAACCACTTTCCTCCCACTCAAGAAAAATTGGCCATTGAAGCACCTCCAACTAATTTAGCAGTTGGATATCTTGAAGCAAAATCATATTTTTCCTTCTAGCTTGAATTTAACCTTGAAGATGACACTAATCTCTTCACAGAAGGAGAAGAAGAATTAGCTGGCAACTCCAACATTAGTTTTCTGAATTACCAGGATGAACCCAAAAGTGAAGGTGGAGTAGTTGAGAGAACTTATGCTATATTCACTCAATCTAAGAACCAGTTAGCCCAACAAGCTGATAAAGAGAAAACAAAGGAATGAACTCAACCTGCAATTTGAATTGCTAAGTAGGGAACCACTCTGCCCTTCCAACAAAAAGACCAATGACTGCTAAAAAGGTGAGTACATCAAACATCCCTACACCTTCTACTTCAAATTTGCAGACCAGTCCTCCCCCTCCCAAAAATAAAAAGGATGAACTCCCATCCCCTCTTCATAATTCATTTTAGACATTTGACATAATTGACCATGTCAAGAAAACTAAGATCCAAATGTCTGAATTTGAATTTTTGTGATCCAACTTTGAGTATTTGGATAAATTAATGGAATGTGTGAATAATAGAACCATCCCTATAGGACTAGTTATTCCAAAGGTCACTCCCACATCCACCTGGAATAACCTTGTCATTACTCCTCTTGTTGCCCCCAGAAGGACTGAACCATTTTATGTCTCCCTGCTGATAAATAGACATCAGTTGAATAATTACATCATAGACTCAGGTGTATTAGATAATGTCATGCCTAACAAAGTAGCTGAATCCCTTGGTCTCACACTGACCAAAACATTTGGGAGATATTTCTCCATGGAAAACAAATAAGTGCCACTACTGGGACAAATCAAAGACACCCAATTTGCATTTTTAGCATTCTTAGAAAAGAGAATCAAGATGATAGTCTTGGTAGCTAATGTCTCAGCCTCATACAGCATTCTTCTTGGGCAAAATTTTTGTAAGGACATTAGTGGTGAGTTAAGCATGGACTTGTCTAAAGCAAGGATCCCAATCAAAGGTATTATGCAGAGGCTGCTCCCTGAGAAGGAAGCAAAATATATGGTCACTAAGACATCAGCCCCTGAAGCTCAAATTTTGTTTGAGTCTTCAAGCATGGGTAATTATTTCTTGACCATAGAAGATGTTCATGTTTCAGCTGATGAAACTTCTAAAAATGATAGTCTGAAAATTAGTTTAGATGAAACAGTAGAAAATATGAGAGAGCACAGTGCAAGCCCAAAGGAACTCTCCCCTCCACACAAGAAGTATAAGGAAAAATTAGTCTCAAATGAGGTATGGATACTGGAATTTGGTGGCAGCTATTCCTCTATTGGTTCAGGAGCTGGAATTGTATTAATATCTCCTCAAGGAGATATTTTTCCTTCATCATACAAGGAGAGTTTAGCAATACTAACAATACAGCTGAGTATGAATCTCTTCTACTTGGATTGAAAGCCACTAAAGATAGGGGCATCAAGCTCCTTCATGTTAAAGGAGATGTTGAATTGGTGGTTTATCAGGTGAGAAACTTATACCAAACCAAAAATGAAAGATTGCATCACTACCACAATTTGGTTTGGGATCAAATTGAAAGCTTTGATGCTTTCAGCATCTCTATAGTTCTCAAAAAATTCAATGATAGAGCTGATGCTTTGGCTATTTTAGAAACTCTTTTGGTTCCTCACCCTAATTTCAAGGGAGACAAGTACACTATAAAACTGGTATTTTGACCAAGTGTGCTTGACAATGCCAATCATTGGCAAGTATTTAATGGTGACCACCAAATCATTGCCTTCTTAGAACAAAAAGGCAGCTTCAAACAACTCCACTTTGAAAGCAATGAACCAGTCCCTAAATCAAATTCAAACATAGGTGAAGAATTTCTACAACTTAAAGGGAATAAAATTCCCAAAGGATTGGTTTCCCTTGAGAATTTATTTGACAAACATGACTGGTTCGTCAAATAGTAGCAAATGGATTCAAGCTCTTCTCAGGAGTTTGATCAAATAAATCTAGGTACCAAGGAAAATCCCAAGATGGTGAACATTGGAAAGTGCTACACTCAGGAAGAAAAGTTCAAGTTCACTGCTCTGCTCAGCCAATACATGGATGTCCTAGCATACTCTTATGATGATCTAAAGTCACTTAGGCTTGAATAAATTTGCCATGAAATTCCTCTCAAGGATGATTTGATGCCTTACAAGCAAAAATCTAGGCAGTACAATACAAAGATATTAGGTACTATTCTATCTAAAATACAAAAAAATATTGAATGCTAGGATAATTTTTCCAATCCATTATTCCACGTGGATTGCCAACATAGTACCTATGAGGAAGAAGAATGGTGAAATTTGCCTCTGTGTGGACTTCAAAAATTTGAATCAGTCATCCTTAAAGGATAACTATCCTCTACCCATCATGGATCAAGTGCTTCAGATAGTGATCAGTTCTAAGATGTTATCAATGTTAGATGACTTCTCAGGATATAATCAAGTTGAAGTTGGTGAAGCAGACCAACACAAAATTGCCTTCACCATGCCTTGGGGCACCTTTGCATATCAAAGAATTCCATTTAGCCTAATAAATGATGGCACCACTTTCCAAAGAGAAATGAACCTTGCTTTCAAATATGAAATGGGTAAGTTCATTATGGTATACCTTGATGGCTTGACCATCTTTTCCAAGCATCGCCCTGACCATGTGCACCATTTGTAACAAGTGCTAGAATGCTACATCCAAAATGGCATTTCTCTTAACCCCAAGAAGTCTATCTTTGGAGTGATAGAAGGGAAGCTTCTTAGACACATTGTATCCAAAGAAGGCATAAATATTGACTTACAAAGAGTCAAATCCATCTAGAAGCTTACCCTACCCACAAGTAAGACTATAATTCACTCTTTCTTTAGAAAAGTGAATTTTTTATGAAGGTTCATCCTTGAGTTTGCTAAGAAGACTCACCATATTATGGATATGATGAAGGGAAAGGCCACTTTAAGCTAGATTGAAGAAGGCAAATTAGCATTTTGGGACATCAAGACAACCATTGCCCACACCCCAATTCTAGTTTTTCTAAATTATACCAAGGATTTCATCATGTATAGTTATGCTTCTGAACACACAATTTCAGCCATTCTGGTTCAACAGAATGAAGAAGGTGTGGAATCTCCCATATCCTTCATGAGCTATCCTCTCAAAGCTCATGAGCTAAAGTATTCAAACATGGAGAAGCATGTTTATGCGATGGTTAAGGTAGTGAAGCATTTCTACTTTTACATCCTGAATTCACACACTACTACCTTGGTTCCTGACACCACAGTCTAATCCATATTAACTCAATAGAAGTTTAGAACCAAAAGAGAGAATTGGATTGCTAAAATCCAAGAGTTCGATCTAGTCATCAAACCAATGAAGCTAGTGCAGGGAAGGGGCCTATGCCAGTTGATTGCTGACAACAAACTAAAAGAAGTAGGGCATGAAGAAAAAGAAGTAGAAGACATGCCAATAGTCCTCTTTGTCTCCACCATGAATGAGTGGTATTCAAGTATTGCTCATTTTTTTACTTATGGTGAGTGTCCCACCCACCTATCTCATAAAGAAAGGAAGACTGTTAAACTAAAAGCTACTAATTTTGTCCTCTAGGAAAATGGCCTGTACAAGAGGAGCTTTGATGGAGTGTTCCTTTGCTGCGTGGATAAAGAGTAGTAGAACCAACTTTTGAGGTCCTTCCACAACTTGGCCTATGGAGGACATTTTTCTACTCATGTAACTTCTCAAAAGATTCTTAGAGCTAGGTATTTCTGGCCTACATTATTTCAAAATGCATACAAATGGGTACGAAGGTGTGAACTGTGCTAATAGTTTTTTGGAAGACTTAAGTTAGTTACCCTACTTCTCAAGCCAGTGGTGATAAAGGAGCCATTTCAGCAATGGGGAATTGATTTCATTGGTGATGTAAACCCATCTTTAAGTGCTAGACATGATTATGTCCTCATAGCCATAGATTACTTCACCAAATGGGTGGAAGCAATTCCAACCAAACATGTTACTTCATAAGTAGTATGTGATTTCCTTAAGGAGAACATCATTTCTGTTTGGGGTCCCAACCAAGATTGTGACAAACAATGCTACCTATTTCTCTTCTCATGAGATCACTCAATTTTGTTTTTGCTATGGGATTACCCTCTCTCACTCCTTTGATTATTTCCCACAAGGGAATGGCCAAGCTAAATCAAGCAACAAGAACCTGGTGACCATCATCAAGAAGCTAGTGGATGACAACCAATGGACATGGCATAAAGCATTGGTTGATGCTTTATGGGTAGATAAAATTACACCCAAGAGGGTGATCGGTATGTCACCTTTTCAACTTCTCTATGGTCTCAATGCATAGATATTGATCACCCTAGAATTACCAACACTCAAATTGGCAAAGGCAGTTGAAGATCAGACATATGAAATCTCCATTGACAAAAGGATCATGTGCTTGACTGAACTAGATGAGCAGTGAACTATGGTGGTGGATAGAATTATTGCACACCAACATCTAATGAAGAAGGTTTTCAAATAGAAAGAAAAAACCTAATATTTCTAGATTGGAGATCAAGTCCTGTTATGGGACAAGAGAAGGAAACCAAAGGGAATGCATAGGAAATTTGATTCCCTATGGAGAGGCCCATTTACTATCCATGAGCTCAATGGTGAAAAAAAATTCCTATTGAAGTACCAAGATGGCACGCTCTTTTCTTTGCCTCACAATGGGCAGCATCTGAAGCACTTCAACTCCTAAAGTATCAAATAAGATCATCTGTACATATGTATATTTATAGTCTTTAGTTCTATTTTGTGCTTTTTCTTTTAGTTTTTATTTTTGGTGCCTTGATTTCTTGTTGGTTTGCATGACTCTATAGCCCAATGGCATACTTAAAGGCACTAGATATTCTGGTCTCTACTCCCCTCAGTTGTTCCAAAATTTTAACTAAAGGAAGTTTCCCAATTGGAGCCAACTGTTGTTCCCAAAGTCTGTCACTCATTTTTGAGACAACACATGAACTATTTTTGGTCCTACAAGCCAAAAATTCTCTCTTCCCTTCTCAAAAATTGTTATGATACTTCAAATTCTCTATTTTTCAAACTTTTTTAGCTAAGGGACTCTATAGATATGTTTTTACAGACTCTGTAGGCTCAATTCTATGAACTCTATAGGCCCATTTCTACAGACTCTGCAAGAAGGAAACTACGGACTCTATAGGAAGGAAACTATAGACTCTATAGGAAGGAAACTATGGACTCTATAGATAGGTTTCTATGGACTTAATACGATTGAAAATGATGGACTCTACAGGATTGAAAACTACGAACTCATTTTTATGGACTCTACAGGTTGGTTTTTCATTTCTACGAACTCAGTTTTACAGACTTCACAGGTTTATTTTTATAGACTCTGTAGACTCAGTTCTACAAAATTCATGGGATTGAAAACTAAAAACTCTACAGGATTGAAAAATATGGACCCATTTCTATGGACTTTGTAGGTTGAAATCTATGGACTTTGTAGGAAGGATTCTATGAACTCGTTTCTACAAACTCTGCAGGTAGGTTTCTACAGACTCTGTAGGAAAGAAACAAGCTCTCAACACTTAGCCATTTTTCAAAGGTGATCTCAATCGAGAAGTTCAAATGAGTCTTTTTAAATCTTGAAGAGTGACCTTGCAAAAGGAACTTAGTACCAAAAGGACCTTTGCAAATTTTCCAAAAGGTAATCTTGAAGGACAAGTGCCTTTGCAGAGGGCAGTCGATGACCGAAATGGACCATTTCAAAGGCCGAAAGGGTAAGAATTCCTTTGGAAGGATTTTTTGTGGTAAATTTTTTAAGTCAATTCCTTCAAATAAAAATTTTTAAGGAATTCCTTTGGACTTTTGTCTGAAGGAATAAGCCTGACCGAAGAGAAAAGCTCGAAGAAGGAAGCCTGACTGAAAACAAGGGAATAAATGGCTAAGGAAAGAAACATTTCCTTCAAACAAAATGTCTAAAGGAATTCCTTTAGACATTTTGTTTAAAGTAATTAGGAGCTCGAAGAAGCCTGAAGACTGCCTGAAGGCCATCCAAAGGACCCCGAGGGGCAGGTACCCTTGCGGGGGGCTCTCGCTAAAGAAAATGAGCCATTTCTCAAGATCCCAAAGGGCAGGTCCCCTTTGGGAAGGACCAAATGACAAAGCCAAAGGAATTGCCAAAGAGGATGATGGGCCCATAGATGTCAAAGTTGAATATTGTGAACTAGCTATTGGGATTTAAACATTCGGTGACATCCCCAAAGCTGTCAAATTCAGGACAACCAACTAGCCGTTGATCTTTGCAGGCTTAAGTGTGGACCTGAATTCATTTAAAGGCCTTAGGGCCAAGGCCAAAAAGAATAATTATAAAGAGAGAGAGATGAAAGAGCTAGCAAGGCTAGGATATAACCCTGAGAGCTCAAATGCCAGGAAAAGACAAAACCAGAAAGGGGAAAAGATAGCCTGAGGGCTCAAATCATAGAAAAAAGAGGGAAAGGCCAAAATATCTATGTAGAAGTTATTCTAGTAAGTGGAATAGTCCACAAAATAGATATTTTAGATCACAAAAATTAAAGGCATGCCTTGTTTATCTCCCTTGGAGTAAAGGCAAGGTGGACAACTGCATAGACAAGAGGAAATAGACCAGATGACCCAGACCCAGGAAGAGACATTTGAGATGACTTAGCATGCAATAGTTAAGGCAGCCATCCTATTCCAACATGGTCCTTTGAAAAAACTAAAGATGCATTAAAATAATTGAATGCAACATGGATCACTCTATGGAAAAAAGTACCAAGCTTTTCTTGGCTACTATATATTGTAAATCTCTTCTTTTCAAGGGGAGATCTTTTTGATAAAAAGAAGCAAAACTCTGCCAAAATTAAGAGGCTATCACTGAGACTTTGAGCTCAAGTTGTTAATCATATCTATTTATTTTGAATGACAAATTAGGTTACTTTTAGACTTTATGTTGTTATATCTTGTATCATTTAGGGGATGGTTCTTATGTCTATTTCCTGAATGTGTTCTTGTCCATTGGATGAAATAAGTAGAACTAGTGGAAATAATCAGGAAGGTGTCTTGAAGCCAATTGTAAGAAGACTTTGTGTTGTCTACAATTGCCTTTAGTGTGTTTGTCTATTTTTTATTTCTATGTAAAGGACCTTGGGATGACTTTGTGCTCTCATTGTTCTTCATATCTCACTCTTTGGGTAGCTGAGGTGGAGACTTTATGCTACACCTCATTCTGCTAGTTACTGCACCCTTTTATTAGTTATTTGTCACTACCTGAAAGAACTCCTACTATTTCCTACAAGACCACTTTTGAAAGAAGAGAAGTGCCTTCAGTGTCTTCACCAAGATTTCTCCTTTTTTTGTGAGCATCATCTCTAAAAAAAGAGATATGGATGGTGTTATCCTACCCCTGAGTGTTATATATAACCCCCTCATACTTATAAGGAACCTCCCCTTGATGAGAGAAGAGATTTGTCCCCTTTTGATGTGGTAAACTTACACATTCAGCCGACCAATCTTCCTTGTTGTGGTTGATCAGACCTATTTTTCTCATCAGTAAACTGGTGACAAAATATTCACCCAACACATCCATAATAACATTCATCTATAAAAATGAATACAACATACATAACATATTATAAATGTCATAAAAGTCCATCATAGTATCACATGAGACATGTACAAAGCCCAAAAATGAATCATTATAGATCAAAATGAATATCCATGTACATATATCAATATACACCCATCTCATCTATACATCAAATTCCATGGTCAACTCCCATTGTGACCCTTCATAAATGGACTCCTTGAAGGTGATCTATATAGTGGACTCTTCGAAGGTTATCTGTGCAGTACTCATATGAGGTGTGCTTTGAGGTGGGCCCATGGCAACCACTGATCATTGTAATGGATTCCCAATTAACCATTGTGATGCCACTATCTTACCTATCCTAGTTAAGGATATTCTTTATCTATGACTAGAGTACTCAATTTAAGAAGGTTCTCTCTTATTTGCTATTTCAATCTCTCATATAAACCTTTGTAATATGTCACATATTGCATAACACTCATCACATCTAACATAAACTTCATAAGGCCATGTGTAGTCAATTTCACTTGCACTATGTCTCTCTCAATACATATCTTCTAGGAATCCCCTCATTTTGTATTCATCTCCCCTTGTATCCTCTATAACTCAAAATCCATATCTTCCAAGGTACTATCTCTTTGTTGCAAATTTGTTGTTAATTGATATACCTCAACATATAACTAAATTATCTCTATAGCCCTCGAGGCTAGCTATCGATCATGCTACCTTATGTCACTCCTTAATCCAACTATCTCATTATTTTTGGTAGATATTTCTCACCTGAGCTTTTCAATCAAGGCATCATCCTCTATTAACCTAGTTGAACCTAATGGCCCCACTCCATCCCCTACTATCATTATAGCAATTGATGGTCCTAGTAACCTAGACCCATCCCCCTAGCTTTAATGTCTCCTCCTCTAATTCATCCATCTCCCCCATCTTCTCTTCCATATGCCCCTCCATCAATATATATATATATATATATCAATTATAGGTACATACCCACCATCCCTTCCATCACCATTGGTCATGACCTCTTCACCAATTAGATTATCTATTTGTCCCCTCATCCTTTGTCATTATATCCTCTAGGTTTGTGCCCTAAATATCCTTTGTGTCTACTCCCTCAATGTCCCTAGCCTTTCCTTTATAATAGTCAACCTTAATGTTTGGGTCTGATCCCACCATGATTTTTAATCATTTATGACCCATGCATCAATCACATCTTATCACCTTTAAAATGGCACATCAAGCAAAGAGTCCAAACTAATAGTAGCCACCCTCATATCCACTACCACCTCCCACACCTTTAATCCTTATATGATTGTGAAAAGATGTGAGGCCCTATAAGAATACCATATCATATACAAAATTAACTCCACACTTTGTCTGATATGTATCTCTTCATAATATAATCTTGTCTCCCCACAATATAGCATATACTAATCACACAATCCAAATATATTATATCCTCCACCCACACTAGATCTACCTCCCTGTAAGGTCTCTTTGTGATGTCCCCTAGTCTTAAATCATCCACAAGCCTCCTATAATACATCAAATATTCTAAGTGTCTTTATTTGATGTGCACTATCACATGCTATCTATATGTGAAAGTCTCATCATTTACCATCACTCATAGTTTTCCTATGGGTCACTCTAGGGTTACGTTCTCCCATGCTCATCCCTATATAAATGTGAATGGGCCTAATACTACTCCCCTCCTTGTATACCACTTAATGTATATCCATGTATAAGTGTGATATCATGAAGGGCCCCCAAGAAAAGTCTCTAGTAAACTCCATCATATCAACCATAATATCTATTAATCTAGCTAGAAATATTCCCCCACTCTTGTTAAAAAATAATATGTTTCTAACAAGAGCTATCAATTCCAAATGCAATTGATCTATTTCTTCTCCTACCATACATAAATCCAATCAACCCTTAAACCCACCATCAAGATGTTATCCTCCTAAGACAATCTCACTAGTGATGCAGTGCATGTCATCTCCCTCTAATATACCATTATACCCCATATCAAGATGCACAAAATCCTCCAAACATCCTATAACATAATTATCTTTTCCCTAGTAAGTAGATGAAAAGTATTCTTTTTCAAGTACCAATGTTTTGCCAATGTAGTCAAAATATCCCTATCAACACATATCTCTAACATCTCCACTATGTAGGACATTTCAACAACCTCTAGCAGTCGATGCTTATCCTCTAATAAATATAATATCAATCATAGAACCACATTCTACTCTCTCATGGAATAAAAAATGATATTCTCTCTTGCAAAACACCAATAAAGACACATACTAAGTCTAATTTTACCTCAAAATTAAAAATATTACTAATTTCCCTAAAACTACAAACAACATCACTAATATCACTAACTCATTAGCATTTTTTCTTCAAATTCATATTCACCATTCCTCTTATCCAATTACTATGGCTTTAGCAAAATAACCACTAATCATAAATATGTCACAATGATTTTGTAAATATTGTTGTGAAAAATAAATCACCATTTAAAGAGCTGAATTCAATGTTTGTGAAGGTAAAATCACCATGAGGTAAATTTTCCTCACAACAATTTCACATTCTTTTAAATTTAAATGCATTAAATACCCAAAATAATAAGAATACATAAACCAAAAATAGTATGTACTAGTGTCCCACTCTCCTATGGTCATCAATGCTCCCCCACTTGCTTGCTTAGTGATTTTCGGCTAGAATACAGTCTATTTTAGTACAAGGTCTCTTGAAAGCTAAGAGATCTGAAATCCTAGGTGGAAAGGGTGAAAATGATTTGAAATTCTCCCTTATCTCCTATTTATTCAACCCATCCCCCTAAATTTTCCCTCCTATCACCTTCCCTTCATCATTAATATAATTATTTGTGAGGATGATCAAAATTTATATCAATAATATCATTATTTGTAAGCATCATAATCATATTCTTGTATCCACTTGATTTCAAATCAACTTATCATCATGTTTTTTAAATTTATTTCATAGGAACTTCATTTGTTCAACCACATAACAAACAATCAAGATAAAATCCAAGGTAATGAAGGAGAGGTGTCTTCATTTTTGGTAAGTGAAGGTACATGTTTTGTTTTCTCTTTCAAGATATATTTGAGGTTTATGATGGATTTATAATAAGAGTTAATTATTATTCTTAATTCCAATCTAAAATTTTTAATTTTGTCATATACAATTTCTATTTTGATTCTTATTTAATTTTTTAGTTGTGAAAGGTCTCAATTTAGAAAACTTACACAAAATGCATGTATAAGCTTCTAGTTGTCTATTTTTTGTGTTATGAGCATATAATTTATACAAGCTTTTTTCTTTCTATGGCTACCCTTTGTATTAAGGATATTTTTTAGACTATAGAAAATATGTTTTGTTCTTACTTTTTGAGATGATAGTGCACTTATACTATTTCTCTACTCCTCTTCTGGGTTTTTTCCTTTATTTCCAATATAGAAGACTTCATATATGGGTTGTTTCCTATTTAATTCATGTTTGATGTGTTCTTTCACTGGTTGATTTTATTTGTTCCTTTTTTAGCTACAAATAATCATATATAAGTTGCTACTATTTTTCCTCAAAGGGAAATATAATGGCTAGGCTCTAGTTTAACCACATAATTCTTGATTTGAGGCTATGTAATATTCCCAAAATGTGGCTATTAAATAAATCACATTAAGTAAAACAAATAATGGATTTCATTTACCTCTTCTCTATTTCTTTACTATAATTTGGCTATAAGTATCCCTCAGCTTTAGAAGAGAGGTTTAATCTTGAATTTTACATTTTAATGCTAGCATGTTTAGGTAATTGAACAAGAAAAGACATTTCTATAACTTTCTTATGTGACAGAGGTTATTTTAAATTTGTGTTGGTAGGAATTGGATACCATTCAACTTTTATATGTTGTGGCAAAGATTTTTGTCACAATGTTTTTATGTTCTATATAAATATTATAAGATATGGTTTTGGTTTAGCTACATACGTTTTTCAATAGTTCATTCTATGGATGATCTATGGAAGATACTTCACCTTTATCATTTAGAAAAAAATTTCTCTATTACTAAATATCTAGTTTTTCTTGTGCATGACTGTTTACTTTTGAAGTAACTTTTATAGCTATAAAATTGGCTCTTTTAAAGAATAGTCTCATTCTTGGCATTTATTTTCACATTTGTAAGTTATTATCTTTGATTTTCCTAAACTTTGGTCTGGCTTGTTTAGTAAACTTTTTTTTTTTTGTAAATACTTTTTATATTAATGAAAATGGTAAAGGACCCCACAACCCTCTTTTACCAATTAAAAAATAAAATATTAATTAATGACTAATAAATGCCTTAGAACCATTTTTAGGTGTTTACATTTTTCCCTACTTTGAGGTGTGTGTGTGTTTAAAATTATACAACATGATAAAACTACCTCCCTATATCTCTTAGAACTAAATCCAATGCACCTAGGAACCTACAAAATGAATTTTATTTTTTTTACGCACATATGGTGAGTGCCAAATAATTATCACTATTGAAATAGTAACTACTAAAAATAAGATACCTCGTTCTCCTGAAAAAGATATACTATATGGAGTGGAGTTAGATGCCTTTATCAAATTTGAGCCCCCATATCTTAAGCACCCTATGTTTTATGGTAAAGAGGATTAGGTCAAGAGACACTAGATTAAAACAATAAAACAAGATATAAGACAAATATAATCTAAATATATTAATGAAACAATAAATACCTATCTAAAAATGTTAACAGAGATTAAGATACTTGAAACTTGACATGGAGGTTCATATGAAAATTCCTAAAATTTTACTTCCATGTGTACTACCAATAGTTAAAAATGATGAAAAAGGTCTTAAGATAGTTCTTGAGAAACCCAAAAAAAACTATAGTGATATAATGATATATATAAAATGAATAGTATCAAACTAGTTCGATATTGGCTAACCACTTTTAAAATGGTTTGATAATGGTTGTTTGATATCAAACTGAATTTTTTTCTATATTACAAAATAATTCATGGGTTTTGTTTGTCTGCTCATATAGATCAAAAACCTCACTCAGTTTCTAAAAAATCATTTAGGATATCCTGAAATTGCTTTGTCTCTCTCTCAACTCTAATCTTCCTAAAATGTTTTAAGCACCTTCATCTTTGTCTTCCAATCAAAACCTTTCTCACAATCTTGAATTTATATTTATAAATTCCATAATTTCTTCTCCTTTCTCTCAACTCTGCATATCTTTAAGATAACTTTCAAGAGCATAAAAAATGGGAGCATTCATTGAGTGGCCTACCTAAATGAGACCCTTTTTCTTAGATAGTTTGGAAAGCAATACTCATGTAGTCTTATAAGAAATCTAGTGTAATATGAAGGCCCTAACCTTTAATCCTATATATAAGATTCAAGAAACCAGTAGATTCTATATGATCTTTCACTATTTTTCCTATGTATATCTCTTATACAAATTAACTCCTAGACATATTTATTTATAGGAAGTATTTAAAATTAAATCAAACATTATACATGCCCATGCCAACTTCTACAAGGTAATGATATAAAAATAAGGTAAGGGGGGAATACATGTGCATATTATTTAGAAGAGGGATAAAATACAAGTTAAGTTATGGGTTTGATGAGGATAAGAGGGGACTTTTAAAATAGGTTGTGATAAAATAGAAGATTCCTAATAGAAGGGGAATTTTTAAAATAAGTTGAGGTAAACTTGAGAATGCCTAATGAAAGGGATATTTTACCCAATGGAAATCAACAAGAAGACCCATAATGCCAATTTAACCCAAATATGCAACATAATTACAAACATGTTGAATCTATATAATTCAATACTAAATAATTCCATAGGATGATTTTTAGGTGTTTACACCCATTTAAATATGGGTCTCAAATATACCATGTTGGATATGCTAATAAGCATTCCCTAGAAGCATGAGTATGAATTAAATGAGTAGGATATATGATCCCCTTTTGAAATGGGGGGTGAACATATGAAACTTATATCTCAAAATAAATATATTAGATGTAACATGTGTAATATGGAAAATAAATAATCATAATTGAAGAGAAATGCACTAGTAAACTAATGCAAGAAAAATAATGTTAACAAAATATAAATCTATAATAGAAAGGATAAATGACACACACACAAATGATACACAATATTTTCACCTAAGAAAATCCTTTCAGTAAAAAACTCAACACAACTTCTTTCTTATTGCATTAATATAATTGTTTGCAATACAATAAAAAACTTTCAAGTTTTGCTTTACCCTGATACAAATGCAAGTATTTATAGATACATAAATATAAAACTATCAAATAGGTATTACAATACCATGGATACCAAAAATATACATCAATAGTACAACCCATAAAGGTTTCCAATAAAAATATGGATCATAACACCAGCCATATAGTTACTATTTTAGTCTAATTTAGATTGTGTAACCCTAATCAAGATAGAAACTTGAATGTATTTCAGATTGTAAATTGTGACAATTAATCAAGAATATAAATGTAAAATATTAAAACTGATTTGATAAGTTGTGGGTGATAAATATAATAAATACTAAAAGGATCAATATACTTAGCTTTCCTAGTTCACTCACTAATTGTAACTAACTTTTGACATTAAGAAGAGGTTGGAAGTAGGTCTGAGAGTTGTTCAAATCTAGAATTGGTTGTCCATGTCCATAGGGTCACTAACATTATCCTAGGGAAAAACTATCAACATTATTTACTAAGGTAGACATTATTGTCCAAGTCTATTCTATCTCTATGTGACTATATGGTCAGTTTTGCCTCCTTGTAATATGTTTGTGTGTGTGATTTTGATGTTTAACTATGTGTATAACTCCATAAAGTAGTCTCCTCCTTGAAACACTAGGTCTGTGATGGGATAAAACTATAAATATTTATGAAGTGTAATGCATTAAGTTGGCCCCAATCACCCTCATTGATGATTGATTATTGCCTATGTATTCAATACTATGAATATATAATTCAAGCCACATGTATTTCTTCCCCTTAATTTGAATGTGAAATTGTGTTCCTTTGCTATATTAATGCAACTAAAATTTGGGTTTTGATGCTTGAAAATATTCACTCTTGACTTGGTTTGGTGTGCATCAAACTTGGTTAATGAGTACTCCTAGTGATTGATTTGTAATTTAGGAATAATAGGGTATATTTTCTCATTGTACAGTAGTGTATAGATGTTTGGTATACAAGTGTTAAGTGAGTACTAAGTATGGGTTTGATTTATATCTATATGATTCTATTTGGGTAATTTATCACTCTATTGACATGATAATAAAATGGGCCAACCCATAGGAATGATTTATATTTTAAAAATAATTGTTTTTGGGTGAGGGATGGTGACATCACCCTAAATGCAATTTTTTCAATAGAACTATATGCGCCTCACATTAATATCCAAGATATAGTAATGTAAATATGATGATCTAGAGATGTTTGAGTATGATATTTATCTAGTTTAACATAGACTAAGGTGTTCTTATAGGTCACTGATAGAAAATTTGGAGGTTTAAACTCATAGCAAGCATGTGGATGTGAGAGAATGGTGAATAAGAGGCATATATGTGCACAAAAGTCATGTATGGTGAAGGTAAGTCAAAATTGACATTGTCAAGTGTCTAATACCATATTTTAGTATCTACAATTTCTATAGTTAAAAATACACATGACCTCACTATAACATGTATCTGTTCTTAAAAAAATTCTCATGGGCTCTTAATCTCAAACTTCCCATCTAAGGCAATTCTCCAAATCCCACTTATTATGCCTAGTTATATATTACTTAAGGGATGTAATTCAAGAAAAGTATATAAAAAATATTAAATATTATCCCACTTGTTAAAAAAAGTGCATAGGGTTCATAGCTATATACTTTTAGCGGCTAAGGGAAGATATACATGTTGATCATCTACACCCATAAAAAAGTTCACTACTCAGATTTCATCATTGAATCGACAAAATTATCACATGTATCAACCTTTTACATTAGCACCTTCATATCTTCAACCAGTTATTTAAAAAAGGAATAAGTATGACAGTATGCTCTAATTGAGAATGATAAGCAAGGTTCTTTTCTAAACATATTACACTTTGACTATCACAACATATACTTACATATTTCTCTAAGAAACCAATAATCAAACATAGACTTATGACCATATTGCTTCCTTACTGGCATGAATCACTACATGTACTTTTAGTTTGTATTAGATATTGAAATAATTACCTATCTTTTTCTCATCCAACTCACTTCTCCATGAAACAAGCTAAACACATAGGAACTTTTTAATCTTTGATAGTCAAGATCTCTAGCTCAATTATAATCCACAAAGACTTATAAATTCATAATTTTATTTTCAACACGTCTTCCTTAGTAATAGATTAATCTAAAGTTCCATGCAAATATCTAAATATCATTTTAACAATAGTCCAGTGTTCCTTCCTAACTCTCACTAGATGGGCAATGTCAAGTTTAGTTTAAATTATCTACACTTATATTTTCTAATTATTAACATTTTATCTTATAGGACTTATTAGTGCATCAATCTCCCTAGGTGCATGTCCTAATAAGTGCACCAAGATTAGGGTTTTCATGGATCATGATATTTTATGAGATATTTTCATATCATCACCTATTATACCTATTTACACTCTTCATATTGTTATCTAATCATTCTAACCTCCTTGGGTACTATTTTATATGCTTTGTGCCTCTTTTATCTAGTTTTATGATCTTTCTTGACTAACTCATCCATGTCGAGTTAGTTATGTATTGTTACTTATATTTTATATTATATTAGATATGGATGAGATATTATTTTTCCTACTTTCAGTACATTTCTAACTATATCAACCCTTCTTGATACATTTCTATGCCTTTTGAATTATATCAGCCCTAGTTGACATAGTATCATTTTTCTCCATTTCTTTTTACTATATCAATTTGGAAAGAATCTATTGGCATAATTTCATAAGTTAGTTTTAGGAATTGGATCCGTATATAGGGTTAACAAATGCCAATTTTATTGAATTACAACACTAATTGTCTCTACTTGTACATGAAAAAATACCTTTAGTATAAGAATATGAATTAGGGTATATGAGCATATACTTGTGTATTTTATGTTACACAAGGTATTTTGAGTCTAAAAAAGATAATTTCAACTACATAAGTACACCTTAGTCTTTGGAGTTCCCAATTAAGGATACTTAGATCTTCTTATTTACATATTGAGCTTCACCTACAACATCTCTCATAAAGTTTCACTTGAGCCAAGGAGATATATGTGTTGACATGTCAACCTAGGGTAAGTATCCATATCCCTATAATATTTTTTTATTTGGCATGTATTTATACATATGATAGATTAGTATGGTTTTATCTTTTCTCCATGCTCTATTTAGTTTTTATTATCTTTGCATCCCAATATATCCTTGATTAAATACATCTAATATATAATCCTTAGTTTAGATATCTCTTGGTTACCATCTAATGAAATTTCCATCTCTTTATATTAACTTTTTTACTTCTTGGATCTAGGTTGTCTTTGTTCATAAGTTCCTAAGATCTAGGCTTCCTAGTTATATCCTTGATTTTGCCTTTTGCAAACAACTCTTGCTCACAACCCTAACCTGATTTGTAGTACAATATAATTTTATGTATGTTTGATCTAGTATGGTATTCTCTTGTTTCCTATATTAGAGGAAATTTATGTTGTTGACTACATTTTAATTATATACATTTTGATGACCTAGATGTGACCCAACCATTGTGTTGGGTCATTTCAATTTTTTACTTTTCCTTGTGTCTTAGTTTTTCAATCATTTTTAAATTGTGTCTCATCTAAGGGTTTTTATATTGAGCTTCAATCCTTTAATATTATACATGGATTTATCCTTTATCACTTCCATGTCCACCATTGAAGTCAACTCTTTATGGTGTAATTTTTCTCAATCAAAATTAACCATTCAATTTCCCATGACCCTAGAACTCTATGATGATCTTACCATTTTTTATAGTCCTAGCATGATTGAATATCCCATATATGGTATTCTTAATTCTAATAACATGGATAAAAATACCTATGATAATTTCCCCATTTTTAACAAATTTCACTTTGATTCAAGTGATGATGAAGATGTTTTCAGTTTTGTTTATGCTCTTGCTACTCCACCCATATAAAAACCTAGGTGAATGAGTTATAAAATTCCCTGTCTTATCCAAAACCAACCTCTATAAATATTTTTTCCAAATCCTCAACTCATGAAGAGTGCTTAGTCCACATGAATGACATAAAGTGCATTATAGCTCACTTTAATTCTCATCCTAGCACTCATACTTGGCCTATGACCCTTCCCAAAACTTGTATAGCTATTTATACCCACCCTACATGTTATATTAAAATCTCTATCCCCTTAAAAAATTAAAATAATTTTGATGGACTTGGCCAAGCCAAGTCAGTTCCAAAAAAATTCTTATTTTTCCAACTATATTAGACAAACAAGTGATTTTTTTAATTTTTCATGTGCTTCAACTATATCATCTAGATGATACAATATTTTAATTATGAAATACAAGAGTCTAATTTTTTCACTCAATCCAATGGTATTGGCCAATATATATACACTTATAAATATATCGATCGTGACATCACCTGGGCTAGTTACAGCTATATCAACCAAGTTATAATTTAGATATACCCAGAATTAGACACCTATAATGGCTAGTAAATAGACACTTATATATTAGATATCTTTAGCTAGAAAAGTATATCAACCATCTTTACTCAAATAAGTATATCATCCCAAATATCCCAACCAATTCTGACTGCATCAACTAAGATATAGATTTAAAAAAATTAGACAAATCTAATTATATCGGCCAAGTCAATATAATCAAAATTAATCCATAAAATTATAACTATCTCAACATGGTCGATATCCTAGAGAAAAATCCAAAAATACCTCCCAAAGATCCATAAATTACCCTAGATGTCTAAATTCTTATTGTGAGATATATTATATAAAATATGATAACAAATGTAATCACTCTATTGATCTTGAGGTTGATATCAAACACAACATTAAATCCAATATTTTAGAACATACATGCCCATCCTTTTCTTATTTCACATGTTTGGGCATCTTATGATGCCCTCCCTTTTCTTAGTTCATAATGGGGCATATTTTAATGCCAGCCCTTACCTTAATGCACACTTTGAAGGTATCTTAAGATCCATACACTCACCCTTCCTTAACTTAATGACACCTTATGACACTTTCCCCTTCTTAAAAACTCACCCTCATAATGAGATAATTATCAATAATCTTGCATACAGTAAAGATAAACAAATTTAACTTCTGAAAATATTCTAAAATAAATTATATATTTTTATGAATATACCTTATTCTTATACTTATACATATAATTCATAGTTGTCTATGGGGAAGCATTTGATATATCTCATGTATCATTTATTATATTACCCATTATAGTTTTGGGTATTTTTGGGTCCCTAACAGGCCTGCCTCTATGTTGGCTTTGTTGTTATTTGTTTCTAGCCTTTTGTGACCATTTTTTGTAAAACCTTTTATATGAATAGGGGCCTCATAAAACCCCTATCTATCTAAAAATAATAATGTGATCACATTAACAACATAATCACATTAATAAAATGATTATGTTATATATTCATAACACCCAAAAATACAAATTTACTCTTAAAAGTGATGGAAAAAATACCAAAACATGCACATGAAGCCAATCTTGACTTGAAGTTGATATTTACTACTCTAAATGTTAAGAAATTAGGGTCAATCTACATCTGATAGATTTGGTTTCACAACTACATGCCTTAAGATGTGGAAAATAGTTTTTCAAATTGAATCTAGTCAATAATTGGGCATTTTTAGGATCTAAGTATTGAACCTAGGGATTTTAGGGCATAACTTTTTCAAATTATGTCTATTTTTGGTAGACACAGTCATTTTTTAGGTTTTTATGCCTTTCAAATTGCTCCCTGACATTTATAAGAGCACTATGTTTGTAAAAATTGAAGTTTTAAAACCACTCACTTTGAACTTGATCCAAAGTAGTGTGATTGAGGTAGCATAAGTCACATTGATGACCTCCACACAGCAGATGACCACTTTGCATTAGTTTCACTTATTCATCATCCCTCCCTCATACCTAATCACTTCCTACTCATCCTTCATCACCCCGAATCACTCTCTCATAAATATTCATTATCGCTAATCATTACCTCATTGACCCTCATTATCCTTAATCATCTCTAATCACTCCCTTATCATCCATAATCACTCCTCCATTGACCCTCACTATCCCTCATCATCCCTAATCACTCCTTCCTCATCCCTAATCACTCTTTCCACATCCATAATCATCCCTAATCACTAATTCATCATATTTCATCATCCTTAATCACTCCCTTCTCATCCCTCCTCATCCATAATCACTCCCTCATTAACCTTCATTATCCATCATCATCTCTAATCACTCCTTCATTGACTATCACCATCCCTCATCATTCCTAATCACTCACTTCTCATCCCTCATGATCCCCAATCACTCTTTCCTCATCCCTCATCATCCCTAATCACTTCCTCATTGACCCTCACCTTCTCACATCACTTTGTCATTGACCCTCACCATCCTTAATAACTCCCTCATCATCTGACATAACTATATACTCTAAAGGTATCTTTAATTTTAATCATATGTTATTTAATCTATTATAATATAAATTAACTCTTTTCTAGGACTTGTTGTGTTGTCAATACCCATTTTTGATAGTCAATTTTATTATGGAATGAATTAGATGATCTTCCTAATTTATAGTAAAGTAACACAATTACTTACACAAAATAGAGTCTAAATTTTAGTTCTTTGAATTATCTTTGTTGTGTAACTAACTAGATGAAATTTTATTTGGTTCCACCTTTGGTAATTTGGTTCAAAGGATAAAAACTAAACACATTTCCCTTGTATAATTTTCTAGTTATGAGAAGATTTAAATCTATGCAAATTTATTTGGTGTTTCCCATTCCTATATGGCTTAAATCTTGGTCAAGTTCACACATGCACTCCTTGTGTGTGTAATGTATCCCAAATATTTTAACTGTTACATGTAAAATGAACATTTATTGATGTTATCATAAAAATGTGTTTCTATAAAATGTGAAACACTAGTTCAAAATGGTGTAGATGTTCATCCCATGTTTTCTAAAGATTAGGATGTCATCAAGGTAGATTTTAAAAATGACATAGTTAAATGGCCTGAGAATGTCATTCAACATCTTAATGAATGAATTTGATACAAGAGTTAACCTAAAAGTCATAACCAACTATAAATCAATCATTCCTTTGTTTTTAAGACTATATTTCAAATGTCTATAGGTTTAACATGAATATGATGATACCCAAACTTAAGATCATTTTTTTAAAATACTTCTACACCATGGATATGGTAGAAAAAATCCTTAATATTTAGATTAGGATAATAGTTTTTCACTTTAATCTTGATAATATTTTTTAATTGATTTACAACCTCATTTCCCATCCTTATTTGGCACGAGCACAATTGGGCTTTTACAAGGTAATGATTTGGGCATGATGTGTACATTATCCATAATTTCATGGATCTACTGCTTGATCTATTCATTTTATAGAAATGATATGTTGTATAAATATGTTTGAGGTAGAGGTACTTAAGGGATCAAATAAATAGTATTGTTTAGTGTATCGTATGTGGGAACTTATTTAGGTGATTGAAAGATATCCTTGTATTCATCTAGTTTATGGTTTAATTATTTTATCTTTGTTATTATTGGACAAACCAAACTATGATATGCTTCCACAAAGATGTTATTACATTTAATTCTTACCATCAAGAGTATACTTCTTAATAGAACTAACAACAGTATTGCACTTCATGGCACTAATGATTGAAATCTTATGAACTAACTATGATATGTGGTATTGCAGATCATGACAATATATCATAACATTTCAAGGATTTACTTCATAGGCTACATGTCAATGGTAAATAAATGGTTGACCACATGTAAAACATCACATTCCTCTAATGGTGAGATGTCACAAAGGATTTCATCTTTAAAAAGTTTGATTTTTTACACCAAGTGACACTACTAGGTGATCAATTTCTCAAGGCCTACACTAAACCATACACTAATGTATGGTTATGGATGATGCATCAATTTCAAGTTAATTTTAACAATATCTTTTAGGATAATTTAAATTCTTCTGACTTCTATTGAAAATGATGAATTGTATTAGTTCACCATTGATCTACTTTTGTTAATGATACAATATTTTTAATTCATATAATTTCTTATTGGGGGAAGTAGAGATATTTTTAGTACAAACCATATAATTGGGTTAATAATCTATTATCTACTTATATTTTTATAGTTCTAGATAATGCGTACCCACTTATCAAGTTGTGCAAGTAGTTAACTCATAGTGTGACACTCTTCATTGGATTGAATATTCAAGTTATGGATTAGGTACAGCTTTCTAATCTTAGACTACTTGTTCTAATCATTTGAAAATTAGTTTCCACTCTCTGATATAATGACTCAATCAATAGACATACAAATATAAGGCCTTTAATGTAATTATTTAGATCATAAAATGTCCTCATATGGAAAGCAATTGATTGGTTTCAGGAAATCACATAGCTTGGTGATCCTCATATTTACTGCCCATTTTTGGTGTTATGGTGGTTTTACTTGCTTCTCTTTTTTTTGGCATATCTTTAATTATGAATTGCATCATTTGTGATAGGCCCATATTTTTTCATAGGTGCTAAATATTTGTGTTTAAAATTTACCTCCACATCATTTTGATCACTATGTCTTATATTTTATACCAGTACTTAACTTTCCACTTGTAAATCCTAGCATTGTTAAACCCCAATATAATACCACCATCAAGGTATTGGATGGAGTGATTAAGGATAAAGAAGGACAAGGAGGCATTGAGTAGAGATGATGGAGTCATTAGGGATGATGAGGGATGGTGAGGGTTAATGAGGGAGTGATTAGGGGAAATGAGGAAAGAGAAATGAATGATTATATATGATGAGCGATGATGAATCAATTATTATGGATGATGAGGTATGGTAAGGGTCAATGAGGGGTTTATTAGGGATGATGAGTTATGGTGAGGCTTAATGAAGGGGTTATTAGGGATGATGAGGGAGTGATTATAAATGATGAGGAATGGTGAGGGTTAATAAGGGAGTAATTAGGGACAAGGAAAGAGTAATTAGGAATGATGAGGGATGATGAAGTGGTGATTATAGATGATGAGGGAGTGAATAGGGATGATGAGGTATGGTGAAATCTAATGAGGGAGTGATTAGGGATGATGAAGGATTAGGAGGGAGAGATTAGGGATGATGAGGATCGATGAGGAAGTAATCAAGGATGATGAGGGACTAATTAGAGATGATGAGGGATAGTGAAGGTCAATGAGGAATGATTAGGGATAATGAGGAATGAGGAGAGAGTGATTAGGGGTGATTATGAATGAATAAGAAGTGATCAGGGATGAAGGAGGGATGATGAAAAAGTGAACTTAATACAAAGTGGTAATGATGTGTGTAAGTCATCAATGTGACTTATGTTACCCCAGTCACACTGTTGGGAAATATGGAAGCACAATTGATTACCATGTACAAGCAATTTAAGATGCAGAATTAACCAGAAGTAACAAGTAACTAGAAACCAGAAACAACACAGAATATGAGAAACAATACACAAATTGTATTAATACTCGTCCAAAAAGGAATACAATAAAGAAGATGCCACTTCTTCTTCACACCTCTCAGAGGCTTCCCACACCTCAAGTGTACAGTACTTCTTTCCTCAAAGCTCTCTCTCTTACAGTCCCACCACACAACTCAAACACAGAGTTGGTGTTCACCTCCAGCCGATCAGTATCCACTACTGCCAGTACTCTGAGTATATACACATACTCAACCAAGTGCATAACACACTCCAAGTAGATCTCCCATGAACCTGCAACAACCTGCAACTCAAATGATCTTACTTTGGAAGGATCTTCCTTGACTTCCTCTTTGCTTTCTTTCTGAGTACACATTATACTCCAAGTAGATCCTACCTGATCTTGCTCCCTATTGTGTTGTTGTCCTCCCTGATCTTGCACACCTAAAAATCAATCTGGTTTTGCATACCTACAAACCTAGATCTTGCACACACATACACTTGCAAATCAATGATCTTACTTACCATGTAGATCTCCTAACGTAGCCATGCACACCTACTGACCAAGATCATACATACATGAAGAACCCTTCTGATTCTCAAAACTAGCACCCACACTTGGCACTATGGCACTAAGAGGAACACACCATGCTCTCTTCACACACAGAAGAAGCTAATATTTTGCTCTCTTACTCTCTAGCACAAATTACAATACAGCCCATGAGTCTATTATATAGATCTCATGCAAACAATAATTAGACACCTAATTATAATAATTAGATCTATAGCTCAAGACTATAATTAGCCTTCTTCATGCAAACACTCGATTCATTAACGAACTATCTGTAAAACTCACAGTTTGAATCGTACAGGCGACCGACGTCAGTCCTTGTCTACCTAGAGGTGACCGATGTTAGCCGACTTTTGACCGTCATCAGTTGCTTCCTGTCTGTACCCTATCGATGTTGATTGGCCTGACCAACGCTGGTGACTGTGACAATAGCATCCTCCTCCATGTCTGCATGAGTGAATATTTTAGCTCCATAACCTAACATTCTCCCACTTGTAGATAAACAGCTACACTATACCTATACCTGTACCCCATCTAATCTGTATCCTAGCTTGTATCCCTCTTCAAGCTAAACCTTGAAGACCACCCACCACAAAACCTATGGTGCACCTCCTGTCATCCAAGTAACCTGCCACATCCAAACCTATAAACCCATGTAGTGAAGTCTTGACCCTGCATATCATGAATCCCTGCTATTGGTCCCTCTCAAATACCTACGAACCCACTTCCCCAAATTGGCTCCCAACTCTCTGACAGCACCCACTGCTTGGGCAAACTTAGGTCTATACCAGAGCTCATGTGATTTCAGACACTGAACTGTCCAGTCCTTCATGTGATCTGATTCTACATCCTGCGTATTGAACCTCACCAACACCTGATTCACATCAGCTCCCACTAGAGACAAAATCAATCTGTGATCTTCCATGTCTCTCATGCCAAAGAATTTTGCTACTCCAAATTCCTCATGACATGCCACTGAACTAACCTTACCCTTAGCTCAGCAAAACCTTGTATGTATAAACCTACTAGCTAGCATACCATCCACATACAGTAACAAGATAATGTTGCAATCATCATCCACCTAGTAAGACAAACACAATGGTTACACTGACATTGACTAACGCCCTGCTTTGTCATCCACCTGTCAAACCCTGTACCACTATCCTGCAGCTTCCTCAAGACCATATGACCTAGCCTTCTGTCTCACGTGTCCATTCTCTCTATTCTTTAACTAAGGTATCCATTTGTCTTTCAGTGCTTTCTTCTGGCTGGTAACCCTACCAAATCCCCTATTTGGTTCTGCATCATATTCCTGCCATGCTCCCATTGTTTCCTAGATCCTTCCTGCTCTGCAGTGAGCAACGAGTATAAAGAAGAGGAACAACAAATTTAAGGCTTACTTACCCCTTCAGTCCTCCATATGGGCATTTGAGACTCCTTAACAGCTTGTTGTCCACCCAAAATCTATTACAGTGACCAACCTCAGTCACCACATAGTCTACATCTGACCGACATTGGTTCCATGCATCTGTCCTGACTATCGACCCCATCGACGTCAGTGTCTACCTATTGTTGATGTCGGTCCTCATGACCAATGTTGGTCTTACTGTCCCTGACATCGGTCCTCCTGATCGACATCAGTCTTACCCTACCCAACACCATCAGCTCTGGTCTGCACTTGGCTGACATCAACACCTGTCTGTTCGACGCCAGTTCCTCTTGATCGATGCCGATACCTATGTTTGCTTGTGAGTGATGACTTTTTACCTGCAAGCTTTCTTTGAATCAAATCCCTATCCAAACTGCTCTGCTCAGAGTTACTCAGCCTTCTCCACTGATCTCTATCTGCCATCTCCTCCATAAACACCAAGGCTTTCCAGTTCTTAAGTCTGTCAAAGACATCTGACTTCCTGTTAAGAACATGCATCTCCTTCTTGCTCATGTGACCAAGCCTACAAAGCCACATCTCTGCAATAGAAGAAGAATCAGTAATATAAGCAAGTAGATAAAGAGTACCTACTTTCTTACCACCAGCTAATTCAAGTGCATCCGCTGTGAGAGTTCTTATGCATCTCTCATCACCCAACTTTCTTGAAGAAATTAGTCATATCTTCAACACTGGACCTGCATGACCTCCTTCAACACCCATGTGTTGGTCGCCTACAATTTCAGCTTCACTTCCCCTTTGCCAATTCTCTGGCAAGGCTCACCAGCACCTCTCTTTGGGGCTGCATGGAAAGAGGCAACAAAATCTATAAACCAAGATTCTACTTTATCCAAGAAACATACCATAGCATTCTATGCAACAACACCTGTAACATCTGCATCTTCAGTTCCTTCATGCTGATCTGCTACCAACCAACAATATTCTTTTCCCTGCTCTTTCTTTTCATAAGACCGTAATTGACCATTTTTGCTTTTCAATTCCTCCATTCTTAGCTTACTTTCTTCTACCATTGCTATACTCCCACTCAATCAAAAACCCCTGAGACTGACCTATAATCAAACACAAAACCTGCTCCCTACAACCTTAGCTTTGATACCACTTGTTTGAAAATATGGAAACACAATTGATTACCATGTACAAGCAACTTAAGATGTGGAATTAACCAAAAGTAACAAGTAACTAGAAACCAGAAACAACACAGAATATGAAAGACAATACACAACTTGTATTAATACTCGTGCAGAAAAGAATACAATAAAGAAGATGCCACTTCTTCTTCACACCTCTCAGAGGCTTCTCACACCTCAAGTGTATATTACTTCTTTCCTCAAAGCTCTCTCTCTTATGGTCCCAACACACAACTCAAACACAGAGTTGGTGTTCACCTCCAACCAATCAGTATCCAACATACTCAACCGAGTGCACAATACACTCCAAGTAGATCTCCCATGAACCTGCAACTCAAATGATCTTACTTTGGAAGGATCTTCCTTGCCTTCCTCTTTGCTCTCTTTCTGAGTACACACCGTACTCCAAGTAGATCCTACCTGATCTTGCTCCCTGTTGTGTTGCTGTCCTCCCTGATCTTGCACACCTGTAAATCAATCTGGTTTTACACACTTGCAAACCTAGATCTTGCACACACATACACCTGTAGATCAATGATCTTACTTACCATGAAAATCTCCTAACGTAGCCATGCACACCTACTGACCAAGATCATACATACATGAAGAACCCTTCTGATTCTCCAAACCAGCACCCACACTTGGCACTGTGGCACTAGGAGGAACACACCATGCTCTCTTCACACACAGAATGAGCTAATATTTTTCTCTCTTACTCTCTAGCACAAATTACAATACAGCCCATGAGTTTATTATATAGATCTCATGCAAACAATAATTAGACACCTAATTACAATAATTAGATCCGTAGCTCAAGACTATAATTACCCTTCTTCATGCAAACACCTAGTTCATTAATGAACTGTCTGTAAAACTCGCAGTTCAAACCACATAGTGATCGACATCGGTCCTTATCTACCTGGAGGTGACCGACGTCGGCCGACTTCTAACTGTCGTTGGTTGCTTCCTGTCTGTACCCTGCCGACGTCGGTTGGCCTGACCGACGCCGGTGACTGTGACAACAGCATCCTCCTCCATGTCTGCATCAGTGAAGCTTTTAGCTCCACAACCTAACACACACCACTTTGGATCAAGTTCAAAGTGAGGGTTTTTCAAACTTTAATTTTGACAAACCTAGGACTCCTAGAAATGCCAAGAAGCAACTTGAAAGGCACAAAAACCTAAAAAATGATTATGTGTTTACCAAAAATGGACATCATTTGCAAAATTTATGCCCTAAAATCCCTAGGTTTAATACTTAAACCTTTAAAATGCATAAGTACTGACCAGATTAGATTTTGAAAAACCATTTTCACATTGTAAGGCATGCCACTATAAAACCAACTTTATCAAATGTAGAGTGACCTTGATTTCTTATATTTAATAAAATAAATTTTAAGTATAAGATAAAGATTCAATTCAATAATGGATTCATGTGCATGTTTAGATGATTTTATATGTAAAAATAATAGCGACATGATCATGTTATTGCTTTTACAAGAACATGATTGCATTATTGCTTTTACAATAACATGATCATGTTATGTATTAATGTCATCACATTATGTCTCTGTAATTACTAAGCCATAATATAAATAATGTGATCACATAATGATTGCCTTATCTTTATAACAAAACACCTAGCTAAGGTTAGGATTGTATGGAGTCAGGCGACAATTCTATGGATATTTCCCATAACATGATCATTTAATGTCAATAATCTGATCATGTAATGTCAATAACATGATCATTTTATTGATATTACATGATTGCATTATGGGAAATGTCCATGGATTTGTCCCCCAACTCTGTGCACATACCCTCTTGCTCCTAACCTTAGCAAGGTGTTTTCTTATAAAGATAAGGCAATGGTTAAGAGAGGTGTTTTTTTGGCTTTGATTCAACTATATATATTTAAATGTTAATGTTAATATTATTTGTTTTTAATAGTCATTAAGTCATAGCACTTCTCCTATGATAAAATGTAAATTTTAATTTGAGGTATCAATAAAAAATTACAAACTATCTACATTACAATAAACTTACAAATTTATGCACAGCATGATCTATGCTCAGTTGGCCCATATAATGAGTCACCAAATTCCCCTGACTCAATCTAGTTTTATGGGTCTTATCTTGAATAATTTTGAAATTTTTAAAAAAAATATATCAATATAAAGAAACAACAAATAATGACATGACATGGTTTTATTTTAAAATTTTACCTGCATCCCAGTGTCTAATTCATTTAAGTTAATTGTTGTATAATTTATCCCAGACATGTGCATTTAATCTTGGAATCGGGAGCCTTCACCTCTCCTCATTCATATTTTTCATGTACATTTCTTGTAAAATTAATTAAAAACCTATAAATATTTAAAAATTTACACCAACTAATGATGTGTTCTTACCCACACATGCGTCCTCATCCTAATAAGTGTAGATGCCATGATTTTTTCAATTATCTTCACAATGTAACAATTTATGTCAAACTTTCTTTGAATTATATTAATTAACTAGTTTTTATGTTCAACTAACATCTTATTAAATTATTGGTGGCAATTTTCTTGAAATAATTTCTTGGCTCTTAAATCTATTCTTTTCAAAAGTACCTATAATAAATTAAACATTTTTTAAAATTTACATCTAATCATTTACATACAGTTGGACCCTAAGGATGTTTGACACTTGATGTCTATACTAGTTTACTGAGAGTTGAGATGGTCAACCTTTATTAAAATTGGGTGGTGGCACATCATCATCATCACCCCTAAAGCATTAAGGGATAATATTATTAGGGATTTTTTGGGTAGGGAAAGGGGAGGGTGTTGACCCCAAAATTTGGCTAAGTATTGTCCATTTTAGCATGGGACTAGCATGGCATAGAAGGATCATAGCACGGAAAGACTATGGCGCAAAACTTGTTAGGTGTAGAATCACCATGGCATGTAACCTACATGATGTGAGAAGACAAATGTACAAAATCCCTAGCATGAGAGGACCCAGTTAAAGAATAATTATTCATGAAGAACTTGAGAGCATAGGATTCATAACTGAAGCAATTAGTCATGAGGAACCTAAGAACATAGGAATTGGAATTAAAGTCAAAGACTTGGGGAGCACATGGGAAGAAAAATTAATTAAGGAGAGATTCATATGGGACACCTAGCCCTTATTGATCATACATTTTTAATTATACATGAGAAGATGAACACATAAAAGCAAGGATCCAACATAGTATGAGTATATAGGGGGTGTAAAGGCCCAGGTCCTTATGTAAAGTTAGTTGATTAAGATCCATGACTCTCAGTCTATTGAGAGTGTGTTGGTTATTTATTATTCCCATTAATGATGTAAACACTTGCTCAGGGATAAAACAAGTATAACTACCCCTATTTTAATGGATGGATGGTGGTTGATTTTTGGATGCTCATGCTTAATATATAAGTTACAAACATTACATAATTTTCTTGTGTTCATGATAGCTGAATGTGATGTGTTAAGTTAACTAGAACTTAGTATGGAACCTAACCTACCTTTTATTTTCCTTAAGTAACAATGTTAACTAGTGATGGTAGTAGTTTGTGTAATCATGGTGGTCAAGCTTGAAAACACTAGAATCAAAGTAGTTTATTTTGTGCTTTTACGTAATATTTGTTTAAATACATAAAAGGAAGAATATGACTAAGGCAATAACACTAAGAAACAAAACCTATGGGAACTAATATACATCTACGTTATTCAAGTGAGCATGTAAGACCATGGTCTTACATGAAAGGGCCAGCATGTTAACTCATTGAAATAGACTCCAGTGCTAAAACTATAGTAACAATAAAACCCTAACATTTTGGTTTTGTTATCGGGACCTGAAGTGATTGTTTCTCAGTCATGGAAAATATTTGAGCTCATTACTCTTGAGAATATAGAACAATGGATTACCAGAGTTGAAGATAATTTTGAAGTTCCCCACCTTGAACTAGGAGTTTTCACAAGGTAGTAGGTAGAGGATAATATCTATAGTGCACTCTATGAAACTTTATTTGTTGATATCCTAGTTCATTTACACACTTGACCCTCTGCATGTGTTCAATAATGGTCCCAAAACCTTGGGGGAAAATAGTCTTGGACCCTAGAGCGATAAATACCTTTAGCATGACTTGGAACCCTATGGACTAGAGATGTTAATATCTATTGGAAAGGAGTTTTAAATAGCTACATTATAGAGTATGTTGTAACCACCTATTCATGACCTAAATAATCTAAGTTCTTGTTCCTTTGAGAACCATGTCACCATTACATTATACATTTTGATTTAGAAATAAAGAAGGTATTTGTTGATTTGGGACTCGATATTGTACCAATAGAGAGATAAATCCTTTTATGCATGAGTCGCACATTTGGGAGGGGAGTAAATAAGAGTTGGTAAAAGATTGTGAGTTTAGAATGGTAACCAGTCAGTGGGCATTGTGGAACCAAAAGTTGATGAAGCTCGGTAAAGGATTATAGGAGTTAACAATGTGGGAAGGGATTAATAAAACTTAGGAAGTATTGTCATGATCTATAGGGAAGTAGAGACACACAAAGAGGACCCCATCACTTTTGATCCATGCCCTATGCCACTAACATCATATAAAGGAGAGACTAGATAGATGATAGGAATCGAAGAACCAAGGTTGAACCAACTAGGCTCCCCAACTATAGTGTGCACTCATGCTCTTAAATTTGATGATGTACACATATATAATTGGGACATAGATAGTGTGGAATCAGAGACTAATCCAATAATGGATACTAGAACTAAGCTATTTGACACACATATAGACTTAACACTTTCTTTCCCTCTTCAAGGGAATTTCATGGCATAATTTGGGATGCTTGGAGGCCTGGCCCTCAAAGTGGATAGAATATAGGCCCAAGTTTAGTTAATCACTCGGATACCATGCCCCATATCATGAGTTTCTATTATTGGAGGTGTTAGAGGTGGATTAGGTGGAGGCATAAGAGGAGGTAGTGGAATTCCCCCTCAAGGGGCAAGTGTTGGAAGTTCTCAATAACCACCAGTTTAGGCACCTCAGCCAACAATAGTATATTACAAAATGATGCTTCACTTACTAAAATATCAAGGCATAGAGAATGTAGTTGAGCACGTCCATAAATGTAAACTTATTTGGAAGGTGTGAAGCATCACCTCTTCTAAGCATAAATCCACATAGTTAATAATTACACTTTTAGAGCATGTGCATAAATTGTATAGAAATTTTGACCCTCAACAAGCTATCATTGACTATGATCAACTTAAAATGGCATTTCTTCAAGAGTTTGACATTTCATAATTTGAACAACAAAGTATAGCCATGCTGAAGGACATCGCATAGGAACTTCTAAAAATTGTGCAAGAGTATGATGCAAGGTTTTAAATTATCTTGTCAAAGTTTTCCTTAAAAAGCAATGTTGCATAGTCGACATAATGGTTTATGGGAGGTTTATTAATACCCTTCTGATGAACATTGTCTTAGAAGACTTTCACTAGCCTGCATGAAGCCTTGGAAGCTACCTCCATGTTGAAGTAGTTGGGAGTATCAATATAGGTATCACTCCATTCTTAGAATCTCAGATAGCTTTAATGGCATCACAACTTGAAAAATTAACTACGAATAATGCACATGATACTCGTAGTGGTATCTGGTGTACTGATTGTAAATATGAAGGTCACACCCAAAGTAACTACCCATGAAAGAACATTTACACTTTATTGAAGTAGTCATGTGAAATATATCATGAAGAACATGATGTACATTCTTTCCCTCTTTTTTAGGAGCAACACACTCAAAGGTGTCTAATTATTGTAAGATATGTGATGTTTATACTCATGACACTAATGACTGTTGACTAATTAATGACATCTAGAAGCACAAGCACATGGTACACGTTAGACTTATGTAGCCAACAACTAAGATAATGGTGGTTACCAAGGTTGAGGATGAGGATGAGGATGAAGAGTTGGTCATTTCCTGCCCAAGACATGTTATAAATGTGTATTCCCAGACCACTACCAAAGAGATTATCTGAACTACCCTACATGTACTTTTTGTAAAAAGGACCACTGACTGGAAGAGTGTCCTAACTTGTATGCATCTATCATTAAAGAGTGAAATGAAAAGGGTATCAGCAAGATATGAGTTGAGAAACCAAATTTTCATGTGCATTTAGTCACCCCAACTATTCAACAAGTGAATATTACCACACGCAATGGAGGACAGTCTCAATCTATCTCAAATTCTATTGAAAACATTCATCATGAATAACCATGAGCAAGAAAGTATCCTCATACCTAGAATCAAAAGGATGTCCTCCAAGATATGATGGCATTACTACAATAAATTTAAGGAGAGATTCAATTACTTAAAGATAAATAAGCAATGTAGTGTGTTAGTGTGTAAAGGGAAAATAAACCATAAAATATGGCACGTGATGACTTCTAAGAACTGTGTAAGTGCATGCTGAATGAGGACATTATCCCATAGCTGAGTGTTTGGATTAAGAATAAAGCACAAGAACCACATGATGCTCAACCCCAAGTCACTTAACAGACTAAGGATCATCACCTGAATCATGTTTGGAGGTAATACTCATATTCCCTTTTTCCCTAGAAGATAGAGAGATACTAATCAATGCTGACATCGATGGGTGGGTAATCCAAGACATCCTAGTTGACACTGGCATAGAAGTGAATGTCCTCACCAAATATGATTATAAAAAATGGATAGTTTGGCATTTCATCCATCACCTCACATGTTATTCATGGCTAACAAGACTCGTGCTTTACTAATAGGTGTCCTTAAGAATACCACAGTTGATATACTTAGAGTACCCTTCAAGGTAGATTTTGAGTTTCTTAAATTAGCTGAGGTAGATGACTTCCCAACTTTATTGGGATGGGCCTAGTGATATGAAAATAATGTAGATATAAGTTTTGAGAAGTGTTATATTAGTTTTGAAAACACTTACCATTGCATTGTTATTACCTTGGATCAAACATAGGGGGGCCTTACATAGAACCCATCAATGTGGAAGAAGATATTAAATCCATATGGAATTCTCAAATGGGTAGACACTCAGTCCCTTTGACACTAAAATCAAGGCTTTTAATGTTTGGTAACATAATAATTATGGCCTCACTAGACAAGTGTGTAGCATAATTAGAAATCAGGAGACCATTCCATGGCAGTTCTATAAATGTCACAGGTTCATGAGCCTTATCACTAGTCAAGTCATGAGGGGACCAATCATAGAGGTACCTCTTGAAAGACTCGATGAGGCTCCATGGTTTCATGGACAAATGGAGGTATATGACTTCATAAAATACCTTGAATAATTCTATGACATCGAAAGTGATCATATGAGGTCATTAATTCATCTCTTCGATGGTATAGCTACAAGATGGTGGTGAACTCATCATGGGTGAATCCTTAAATGGGAACAATTATGCTCTACCTCACATCACTAGTTCTATCATGATAATAAATTTAGGGGAGCAATTAGCTATAGTAGAGTACTAGCACCCAAACCCCATATAAAAGCTTGCGATAAAATGTGGAGAAATGAAGAGTCATACCTAACAAAGTAATTGTGGGTGCATGCATTCTATGTAACTTTACATACCTAAGCAAGGTCATGGTATTTTAATTAATAATGACACATGGGAACCTAATTTTGGCATCTCTTGAAAGAAAACATGAAATCAGCCCTATCTTATTCTTCTCTAAGAATAGATTTATGCCTCACCCTCCAAGCCATACATGAAGCAATTTTTCGTGACTCAAGTCCAATTGAAGATCATCTATGGAATATCCATCATGTTCCTAAACAAAATCTTCATCTCTTCAATGAATCATCAATAAAATTTGTCTCCATGCCAAACCCAATCCTTGATCAAGACCAGTGTAAAAAATACATCTTGATAAATAGAAGCTAGTGTTTCAAGTGGAAGAAGGTGAAGGATCCAATCCACTTGATCCTCTAACAACCCATTTGGATGTCCCTATAGACTATAGCACATGATTTTTTCATGATACTGGTGCCAATTTAGATAACCCTTATAGTGGGCCCATTCAGACTGTTCAGCACAACATCAGCATAGAGCAAGAAACAAAGATGGCTATGATAGGAAATTACTAGACTGACACTAAGATTTTAAAAATATTTGAGTTATTAAATGAAGAATAGGATGTCTTTCCAAGAAAATATATCAAAATTAAGGTCTTCCATCCATCCTTAGGAAAGATGCATATCAAGTTGATTGATAGTGCTCAACCAGTTAAAAGCGGCCATATAGAATGAATCCCAATCTATGAGTGCACATCAAAGAGGAAATCAATAGTATGTTATGCACTAGAGTAATCACCCCCACTGATGAATCTGAATGGGTTAGTCTCATGGTGATTAGATTCAGTAAATATGGATGCATCCATATTTGTGTAGATTACTAAGTACTTAATGCATCCTATGTCATTAACCCCTTCTCAATGTCTTTCATGGAGGAAATCCTTGAAGGTGTTATTGGATGTGAGATATATACCTTCACTGATGGCTTCTCTGGATACCATCAGGTATAGATAGTTGAACAGGACTAATTGAATATAATGTTTACCACTTAATGGGGATCTTTTACATATAGTATCATGCCCTTCAGGTTGAAGAACACCCTAGTTGTGTCCTCATGAGTAGCTGTTGAAGCCTTTAAATATTTCGTCTATAAGTTTCTTCGAGTTCACTTAGATGATTGGACATTTTATGGTTTGGTCAAGGACCATTATTCTAACTTGAGGCCTATGCTTGAGCGTTGTCAGGTCTTACAAATATGTTTGAACTTAAAGAAGTACTTATTTGCTACAACTTTTGGTGTGATATTAGGACATATTATTTATAAGGAAGGACTTCTAGTAGACTCGGTGAAGGTGTCAATTATTATTTACCTCCTAGCACCCAAGACTTAGCGTGAGGTCCATGCCTTTATGGGCCATACCAGTTATTATAGAAAATTCATCTGTAGATATGCAAAGATTGTCATGCCCTTGGAAGAACTTTTAAAGCATAATGAGCACTTTATATGGACTTGCTCTTGTAAATAATCCTTTGAGACATTAAAGGATAAATCGGTCATTGCTTTTATCCTCTAGTTTCATGATTGGACAAAACCATTCCATGTCCAAGTTGATGTGTATGGGATGGTCTTTGATGCAATCCTTGTACAACCAGGTGAAGGTCACTTGGATCATCTAATTTACTTTGCTAGCTTGAAACTCACTCAAACTAAAAAGAATTACACCACTATAAAGCATGAAGTATTATCAATGGTTTATGCTCTATAGAAGTTATGATAGTACTTATTGACCACTCATTTTATCTTCTATAAAGATCATGAGGCCTTGAATTACATCATTGATAAACTAGTGCTACAGGGATGATCTATTATTGGATCATTTTGTTCTAAGAATTCCAATTTTCCATCATGGTGAAACCTGGGAAAGTCAATTATGGTCCTGACCACCTATCCCAAATAGAGTCCAAACAATCACCATGCACCATAGAGGATGAATTACTTAATGTATAACTCTTCCATGTCACTCATGTACCTAAGGAACTGGAAGACATTGCTACCTTTTTTACCACTAGTTTATCACCTAATTATCTCACTCCTTAGGCCAAGAAATAATTCACGGTCTACACCACACCTTTTTAACTCATAGGAGGGGATTTTTACAAAATTGGTCATGATGAGATTCTTTAGTGGTGTGTTATGCAACATGAATGTCCTAAGGTACATCAAGAAGTTTATGAAGATATTACCGAAGGACACTATGCTGGAGAAGCTACCATGCATAAAATTTTAATGGCTAGATTATGGTGGCCTACTCTTTTCAAAAATGCAAAAGCATACATTAGATAGTTTGATATATGTCAATACATAGGCAAACCTAACTGATGAGATATTATGCATCTATGACTAATTCCTTCTTAGGAACCATTTGAGAAATGGTCCATTGATTTTGTTTTCCCCATTACTCTACCTAGGCAAAGAACAGGTTCTCAGGACATCATCATAGCAACTAACTACTTAATGTGTTGGGCTAAAGCTATGCCTACAAAATATTGTACTACTTCATGATTTATTTGGGAGAATATCATAACTTGGTTTGGATGTTCATTAGGTTTGATCATAGTACCCATTTCTTGAATGAAATAATGCATGTCTTACTGAAAGATTTCATGATTGCCCATCATAAAATGATGTCATACTACCCTTAAGCCAATAGCACTATTGAGGCCTTCAATAAGATCCTAGGTACCACCCTGATGAAGATTTGAAATATTGGCCAAATAGACTGGGATGATAGGGTATTTTTTGTCCTATGGGCTTATCGAATAACTTACAAGCACTTAAACAAAATCACCTCATTCAATTTGGTATACAGCAAATAAGTAGTCCTCACAATTTAGTTTTTAGTCCATCCCTTTGTATAGCATTCATAGGATAATTAGATGAAAAGGCATCCTTGAAAGCACACTTAGATGATTTATTACAACTTGATGAAGCTCATTTCCTTACTCATTAGAGTTAGGATGCAGAAAAATGCAAACAGAAGGCATGGCATGACCACCACTTAAAGCACAAAACTTTTAATCTGGGCATGAAGGTTTTACTATATGAATCCTAGTTTGCATGCCACCCTGGAAAACTTTGGATTCATTGGGATGGTCCTTTCACCATTCATAGCATTCGACCCATCGGAGCATGTCAATTAAAAAGGTTGGACAGCTAGTTCCTTCCTGGGCATTACAATGGAAGTTGGTTATAACCGTATTTCACTTCTAAATAGCTAAAGTATTGTGATCAATAAGGTTTTTTCCATTAATTTAGGATTTCTTGTTTTCAATAAAAACATTGCCTTTGTTGCACGCAAATGTTTCTTAATGTAATTATATTTAATGTATTGTTTTTATTTTCATGGAGGACCACAACTCATTTTAGTGTGGGGTAAAAGAGATCTAAGATCTTAATCTAAAGATTCATAGGTGCATGAATTACATAGACACACAAGGTTCTTAGGGTATTCAAGGAATCTAAGAATGTAAAATGTTAAGGGTGCTCAAGTCATTTAAGGCGCGTGAACTACGAAGCCTAAGGATAGGTTGTTCCCTCCATTAGTTTGAATTTTTAAAGATAGTTGTCTTCCATAACAAGGAATGCACAAGACACAACTATCATCCACTTCAAAGGAAGGCACGAGATGGGATGTGCCATTAATGTGAAAAGAATAGTTATAGCGAGAAATGTGTCAATGGCATGACATGATAATATCATTAAAATCATTAAATGCCAAAAGTGATGATCAAAGTGAGGTGGCCATTAAATATCTATATTAATGACATGGCTTGTTAAGTGAAGGGAAAGTAGGAATGATGGTGAACCCTGCTTGAGCCTATAAATTATCTAGTTAACTTATTTTTACTCTTTACCTTTGCATTTAATTATTATTAATAGATCTAAAGAGATGAGAACAAGCGAATACTAGAGCTGAGAACAAGCAAATACCAGAGATGAATAAACAAATACCAGAGCTAAGAACAAGAAAATACTAGAGCTAGAATACGGAGAAGTCATGATTTAATATAGGTATTTAGGAAAGCGTCACTTTTCACCAAGCAAAACATGAGGAACTTTGAGAAATAGCCATGACAAAGGGATATTATAGGTTGCATGTTGCATAAGTATACCATTAGAGATTACTCAAGCTCAAAAAGTTTAAGTCATTAGTCAAAACCACATATTTGTTTGGAAACATTAGACGGCCATGCATCAACCTTTGGGCTCCACTAAGGGTGATGCAACCTAATAAAAAGGCCCTGAGAATTAAACCATTACCTATGATACCAGAGGAAGAAGAGGTACATGGGGGAGACATGGTTTTCATTAGGGAAGAGACTCTAGATGAGCAAGTTTAGCATACAAAGAGAGAGGAAGTAAGCATGATGTGTCAAGCAAAGAAGACTCAATCATCACCACCCTTGCTTCTAATGATTGAGGAAATGCAATATCCAAAATTGATGTTGCATGTAGACAGTTGGGCCTCCAAGGACTCCACTTACATAATCTTTGATTATAACCATCGGTAACCTAGAAATGAGGTTGAACTTCAAAACAACTATTGAGTTCAGTCCCAGAACACCAAGAACCATGTGGTGTTTGATCTCAAGATCTTAAACATGTTGGATGTTACAAGGTTGTTCTAACTTTTCAATATGCCATAATTTAGAAAACCCATGATGGTGGTTCAGTTCCTTCTCTCATGCATCCATGAAGATTATATCTACTTTGTTAGATAATGTATGAAGATCATGCTTGAGAGGATAAGCAAGGTCATGGGACTACAGTGCTCAGGGTTAGATGTGGCTAATGACCTGGCACACACTAAAGAGATCCAAAAGATTACTAAAATTCTCATGTACCAAAATTAGGGCCATACCATGCACATCAAGAACCTACAAGATCCTACCCTCTAGGTTGTAACATGGATCATTATGACCAAAATCATTGGGATTGATCGAGGGAAGGAAGTTGACATGGCACACCTATACATCACCCACCAAGTCACCCAAGGCTTACAATATAATTAGGCCATGTATTTTAGTTGAAAGATTATTAAAGATGTAAAAAAACCTATCTGATCCCTAAACATAGGTTTCCATGGGGGGTATTTCTTCTCTTATTGGTCTTTGATGAGATTGGCATACTGAACTATAACTTAGGATACTAAAGTAGACATACCCACCCATGCATAGGTCCCTTGTTGAGCACTATAAAGCATTCACATGCCCTTAACACATCACCCACTCCTACAAAATCAAGATGAGATATTGGTTTGATGACATAAATGAGGCATCCAAAAAATAGTGGTGCATCTCAAAGGATTTGCCCCCTTTGGTTACGAAGCAAACCCAGTTTATAGTGAAGCTACACTTCTCCCTTACATGCATAAAGATGATCCCTTCTAGGGAGGATTTTGCATAATTGAAGTTTCCATGTGCCTTCTCAGTGTGGTACTTCATGGACTCTGTGAACTAGATCTATGATGTACAACCCATTACCTTGGAGGTTGAATAGATAGACTTGGAGATTCACACTCTTCAAAAAATGTTTGTATATCCAAGTAAAAAGGCCTATCAGGAGAGGAATGATATGGACTTGATGGACATAAAGTTCAAATAGATAATGATGGAAGAGCAAGTGCACAAACTATTTTATATGATGTGCCCTCGAAAGGATCCAAAGTGTATAGACCCTAAGGAAAATCTTTCGTCAATGCCACCATTAAATAAGAAAAAGAGGGTTGATCATGAGGCCAGTGCAAGTAGTCAATAGGCACCACTAAAATAATAAAAGACTACCTAGGATCCACAACTGGGCCCCTCATCTCCACACCCATCTCCACCTTTCCCTTCTCCATTATGGCCATCTCCATGATGCCTATCTCCACCTCACCCTTCTCCACCATGTCCATCTTCATTACACCCATCCCCACCTACCCCTTCTCCACCATGCCCATCTCTACCTTACCCATCCCCACCTATCCCTTCTCCACTATGCCCATCTCCACTGTGCCCTTCACCTCCCCGACCATCTCCACCCAAGTCACCACCATCACAAGTCCCTCCACCTCCACCTTCTCCTCCACACATTTATCCCACTTCACCCTCAGCCCTTCAAACATCACAACCATCTCCCCCAAAATCATCCTCATGAGTTACACAATAGTAGATCTAGAACATGCACCTAAATAGGAAATCCCTATAATACAAGTACAAATATTGGATTCTAACTTCGAGAAGACTCCCTCCTCAGTGTGGGAGAAGGACATTGTCTATGATGAATATTTATTTAATGTAGAGAAATATTATGGTAAATAAGGGGATGGTGATGAAGAAAGGAGTGAAATGGCTATTTGTATCACTTATATGGCTATTAGTGTAGGGGTCAAAGTAGAGCATGACCCTACTAAAGGGAAGGAACCAGCTAGGTCTACAAAAGATCTTGGTGATGATGCAACTACCAATCCATGCAAACGTTATCAATTTAGTGTCCCTGATAAGATGTTATATCTATGGTTACACTTCATTTCCAAGGATGAAACCTTGGAAATAAGGATGTAGGTGTCTTTTATTATAGACATGTATAATGAGGATCAAGAATATAAGCTCCCCCAATACAACCTCTCCTTGAGACCTAATGTTCCTACACTGCCCAAGCCACTATGGGTGGATCCCCAAAAGATCCCCCCCCTCTTCTAACAAGCATCATATTTTTCAAGTTGGCCATGGAGGTTACATGCCAAAATATTGTCATATTTTAATGTTCACACTGTAGAGAGGAAACATGCCCAAATTGTGGGTATGTATAATAAGGAAGTCACTGCCAAACAAGTGCTTGCCAAGGAAGTGGCAACTTTGAATTAGCAGGTCAAAGAGGCCATAGAGGCAAAAGTGATAACATTAAACCTCTAAAAAACAATTTTAGAATAAGAGTTAGTGATGGTGGATGTTGTAACTCTGACGGGGATGCCACAAGCAAGTTAGAGACCCTGGTGAATCTCCTACTGAAGCGATGCAAGGAGTAGCCCACACCTTAAGATGAGGGACTAGAGCTAGCAGAGTAGTTCATCAAGGTAATAGAAATCTGCAAGCATACCCTATAAAGGGTTATGGAAGTCATCCCCATTTTGGATGGAATTCTTAAGTAATTGACACTCCCAAATAAAATCTTGGAGGCTTGGCTCCAAGCTAAAGAAGCCTAGAGGTAGCAGATGGTTGATGTTATGCTTTTAATAAGGGACCACACTGAGCATGCTAAATCATTCAAATATGTGGAGAAAATGGAGGAAACCATAAATACTCATCATCAACAACTAAATGCAAGTTTTGTAGCCCTCTGAGGATAGGTTGTCAAAGAATTCTCAACACTTGAAAATGTCCAAAAGGATACCACCACGTCCCTAGATAAACTATTCAAGAAGACCAATGAGACCTCTAGCCAACTCAAAGAGATCAAGAGATTGAAAGAGGATGTAGAAGAATTAACTACCAAGCTATTCAAGGCATTGTCACATTGGGATAATGTTATGAAGGAGATCAAATAGGTGGGACCTAAATTTTTGATAGAGGTCGCTAGCATGACTTAGTCCAAGATGGATTAAGATCTTAGTGTGGGGTAATGTTGACCCCAAATTTTGGCTAAGTATTATCCATTTTGGCATAAGATTGGCATGGCATGGAAGGATCATAGCATAGAAAGACTATGGTGCATAACTTGTCAAGCACAGAAGCACTGTGGCATGGAACCTATAGGGTACAAGAGGACAAAGGTGTGAAATCCCCAGTGCGGGAGGACCCAATCAAAGAAGATTTAGTCATGAGGAACTTGAGAACGTAAGACTCAGAACTGAAGCAATTAGTCATGAGGAAATCAAGAACATAGGACTCAAAACTAAAGAAGAAGACTTGGGGAACATGTGGGAAGTGAGATCAGTTAAGCAATGATTCATATAGGACATCTAGCCCTTATTGATCAAAAATTTTACATTGACCATGAGAATATGAACACATGATAGCAAGGATCCAGCATAGTACAAGTGTATAGAGGGCACAAAGGCCTAGGTCCTTAGGTAAAGCTAGTTGATTAAGAGCCATGACTCTTAGTCTGTTGAGAGTCCATCATTTATTTATTCTTGCCATTAATGATGTAAACACCTAGTCAGGTATAAACAAGTATAAATATCCCTATTATAATGGATGGATGGTGGTTTACTTATGGATGCTCACGCTTAATATATGAGTTACGAACACTACATAATTTTCTTGTGTTCATGATAGTTGAATGTATTGTGTTTAATTGAGAGTAATAACTAGAACTTAGTATGGAACCTAACCTACCTTTTCTTTTTCTAAAGTAACAACGTTAACTAGTGATGGCAGTAGTCTGTGTAATCATGGTGGCCGAGATTGGAAACACTAGAATCAAACTAGTTTATTTTGTGTTTTTACATAATATCTATTAAAAATATAAAAGGAAGAATATGACTAAGGCAATAACACTAAGCAACAAAACCCCTAGGAATCAGTCTCTAGTTGCGCACTTCAGGTGAGCGTGCAAGACCACAGTCTTGTGTGAAAGGGCTAGCATGTTGGCTAGTTGGGCTAGAATCCAGCGTCAAATCTATAGTAATAATATAAACCCCAATAGAGGGCCTCCTATTAGGTTTTAACTAGGTTTTTTTGTAGGTTTGTTGCTTGGGTTTTTGCCTAGCATTTTGTCCTATAATTTTTGTTTACAGATTTTGCCTATAATTTATACTAGGGCTTTTGACCTATTGTTTCCAAAGTATTTTAGTTTTATGTATGTTTTTTCAAAAAAAAAAATTGTATTGTATTTTCAATCTATTTTTGTTTTAGAATCTAAATAAATACAATTGCAAAGAAAAAGTTATAAAAAAATACATACCTTTATACTTTGATTTTTATGGGGTTCTACATACTCCTCTTCTCCTCCTCAATCATATTGATATGTTTGGATATATGTAACCATTGTCTCCACAAATATCTTCTTGAAAACTCATATCTATCTTATTTTTAAATTGACCTTTTCTTTTTTTTACTTGATGAAGTGTTACCTCCTTTAAAATTTGTACGCATTTTTATTGTTAAATGGACCTTCTTCCTCTCTTATTTTATCTTATTTCCCTTTCTATCAATTTTTTTGATGCAATGTCATTTTCTTTGCTCCTTGTCCCAAAAATAAAAATAATAATAATAGTGAGGAGGGCATATGGGCCCTCCCCCTTTCTTATTTTTAGTGTTTTTGTAGCGCAAACCCAACATTACATGTATTGTGTTTGCACCTTTTTTAATTAAATTTTTTACTATTAATTAGGGGGAAATAATCAGGTTATTTAATTTGGGGAAATTGGTAAGAGAATTAGACTAATTTTGAAAATTTTGTGAAATTCAATAAGAGATTAGGTTAATTTGGGAAATTTTAGAAATTTGTAAGGAAATTAGGTTAATGTAGAGAAATTTGGGGAAAATGATAAGGAATTAGGTTATTTTTAGGAAATTAAGAAAATTAGCAATGGAATAAGTTAAATTTGGGAAATTAGTAAGGGGTTTAGATTAAATTAGGGAAATCAGTAAGGGAACTAGATTAATTTTTAGAAATTAGTAAGGCAATTAGATTAATTTGGAGAAATTGGATAAACTGGTAAGGGAATTAAGTTAATTAGGGTAAAATTGAAATTGGTAAGGGTTTAGATAAAATTAGGTAAAATAGTAAAAGATTAGTTTAATTTGAGAAATTTGGAGAAATTAGTATAGGAATTATGTTAATTTATGAAATTATGGGAAATTGGTAAGTGAATCAGGCTAATTTGGAGAATTATGGGAAATTGGTAAGAGAATTAGGTCAATTTGGAAAAAATGGAGAATTAGAAAGGGAAATAGGTTAATCTAGAAAAAAAATAGTACAAAATTAGGTTAGTTTTAAAAAATTAAGGAAATCTTCAAGGGAATAGATTAATTTTGGGAAATTGGTAAGGGGATTAGGTTACAAATCATGGAAATTAGTAAGGGAACTAGGTTATTTTAGGAAAATTAGTAAGGGAATTAGATTAAATTCGGAAAATCAATAGAGAAATTAAGTTAATTTGGGTAAACTAAAATTAGTAAGGGATTAGATTAAATTTAAGAAATTAGTAAGGATCCAGGTTAATTTAGGAAATTTGAGGAAATTAGTAAGGAAATTACGTTAAATTCATTAAATAATGGGAAATTGATAAATGGATCATTTTAATTTAGAAAAAAGTATAGGAAATTATTAAGGGAATTAAGTTAAGTTGGTGAAAATGGAGAAATTGGTAAGGGAATTATATTAATTTAGAAAAATTAGTAAGGGATCGAGTTAATTTGGGAAATTAGTAAGAAAATTAGGTTAATTTGAGGAAATTTAGAAGAAATTAACAAGGCAATTAGGTAAACTTAGGGAAATTTTGGAAACTAGTAAGGGAATTAAGTTAATTTGGGAAAGCATGAATTAACAAGGGAAGGGAATCATATTAATTTGAAGAAATTTTGAGAAATTAGTAAGGGAATAAAGTCAATTCAAGGAAATAGAAATTAGCAAGGATCAAGGTAATTTAGATAAATTATATGTGTTCCACAAGGATGTATCCCCTTAAAATCCCCACATTTTTGGTATAAGGATGTCCCAAGGATGTGGGGATGTTAGTGGGATGCCCCTTATAACACTTCCATTGTCGCACCGAACCGTCATCATCTTTAGGATATTTTCTTCAAAGAGGGGATGTCTCTGAGGCATCTCTTCAAAAATGGGGCATTTAGGGGACTCAGGGACATCCCTAAGATGTTTGAGGGATGCTTAGACATCCCTCGACCTCAAAAAATTGTGCAGGCATCCCCCACGCTGGTGGATGTCAAAAAAGCAATTTTTTTTAAATTTAAGAAAGATTTTGGTTTTTGAGCCCTTTACCCTAACCCTTATTGCTAATGGGTCCCTCCCCCACCCCCAAGGCCTCCCAAAAGCTTATAAAAAGCCCTATCCCTCTCATTCCAAATCACACAAAAATAGTAGAGCTAGAGGAGCCAACACGGATTGATGATGATGCTACACAAATAGGGCTAGTTGGTATTGGTTTGAAGGAGCTTAAGCATGAGGAGTTTATCAATTCTAGTGATGAGGAGTTTGGCAAGAACTTTGGGGATGATTATCCATTGACTCATTAGTATTTAGTATTTAGTATTTTGTATTTTGTTTTTGAACATTGTTGATATTTGTTTGTAATCATGATCATCATTATAAAATTCTGAAAATTTTGAATTCGATATTTTGATTTTCATTTTCAATGTTCAATGTTCATTAGTTCAATGGTTCAAACTTGAAACTTCATTGTTGAAAAGTTAAAACTTAAATTTTAAATCATTGATGTTCAATGTAATATACTTATTCCTTATACAACTTTTTACAAGTAATTTTTCAAGTGCAATATGTATTTGCACCACTCCCTCACTGCCCCCCCCCCACCGTCATCCCCAAACTTAGGCCCCTCATCCCCCCATCCCAGAAACCCATGCCCGCATCCCCCTATCCCCCCATCAAGAAACTCCATGAAACTATGGAAATTAGTAAGGAACTCGATTACTTTGTGAAATTTTATTAAGGGAATTAAATTAATTTGTATAAATTAGTAAGGGAATTAGGTTAATTTTGGGAAATGGATATTAGTAATGGATCACATTAAATTTGAGGAATTAGTAAAGGATTAGGTAAATTTGGAATTTTTGAGAAAATCAATAACAAATTACGTAAATTTGGATATTTCAAGAAATTAGTATGGGAATTAGTAAGGGATCATGTTAGTTTTAGTAAATCTAGGAAAATTAGTAAGGTAATTAGCTTAATTTAGATAAATTAGTAATAAAATCAGATTGATTTGAGGAAATTAGTAAGGGATTAGGTTAATTTTGGGACATAAGTTAAATTAGGTATTAGATTAATTAGAGGACAAAGGAAAAATTAGGTTAATTTTCATAGAAGAGAGAAATTAACTAGTTAAACGAAAAAAAAATGTTATACAAGTAAATATGAATATTTTAATACAACATTTTACATATCATTATACAAATTTCAATTTTCATAAAATATTGCAAACATGGTCTTCATCTAATTGAGGTGGAAGTGGTTATATCCCTTGTCATTGCTCAAAGAAGTCATTCCATCTTTGTCCTTGTATAGGAAAACAATCAATAATAGAATATTTGATATAACCTATCAAAGGGTGTGATGTCAATGGCCTTAAATAAAAATGTGTTGGAGAGATATTTGATGTTTCATTAGACTCATTTATTGTTCTAGTTGATATTCTATGTGATTTAGGCCATACAAAAGGTTTAAATATATGACCATCTTGTATGTGTGGTGGTGATGGTGTGCTTGGTGAAATAAGATGAGGAAGTGTGACAATATCTACAAGAGAAACATTTCTTCATTTTTTGATAAATTCCATCATGTTCATCCAATGCACAAAAAGTATTATATTATAAAATAAATTGTATTTGACATATTAACTAAATTCAATTTCAATATACATATCTTATGAAATCAAAAATTAAATAACAATTAAATTTATTTGAAAAACCATTGAAAAATAATAATTTATGTACAAAATACATCGAAATCATATATTATGGAAATTTAAATACATTTTGTACAAAATACATAATTAGTAATAAATGCTAAGTACTTTTTTCTTTAAAAATATTAGATTTCTTCCTTTGAATGAATAATCAATAATAAGTGCTTCACAATAAAACTTATAATAAATAACATAACCAACCAAACTTTTACTCCAAGTACACATTATAAATCCCTATCAAGTTTCGATGGGGACTTATATTGGCAATTGCTTCTACCATGGCACGTTAAAAAAAATTACAATGCATTTCTTCATCTTTGTTATTGGCACACTCCATGTATTGACAATTGGGAGAAGCTAAATGTTTGTAACCATTTGTATTATTAATGAAACTCAAAATATTTTTAAATGTGTAGGGACAACCATCAATAGATGTACAATCATACATCCCTTGAGTATTTTTTAGGTCAAAACAAATTCACTCTTCAATAGTCTTTACATGTGAACATCTACCATATATAGACATACTAAATTTGAACCTGGCAAGGAATTATAATCTTTGAATTTGTACATTACGCTATATAAAAGGCAATATTGGAATCCCAATTAAAGTGGAGTAACAAATTTGACATTGATTGCAAAGAAAGTGAAGAGGCCAATATCTACATTTGGGATAGTTGACAAGTGTATCGTATAACTTTGTCTCCAAAATGTACCTCATAATGGGCTAGTAAAGGGTTATTTATTGGCCATACCCCATAATATATCTTTAGTATCCAATCAAGAAGTTCCAAATCACCTTTGTACTCTTCATTATAACTTTTAATCTTAACTCTCTTTGAAGTAAGTTATTCAAAATTGATGACATTCAACTACTTCGTCCAATATAATTGCTTTAGACCACTTCTTTGCTGCATTTTCCCTTTGCCTTATCATCATCTTATAATAGTTGTCGTTAAATTCCATTGTATTTAGATAGTATTTGTGAAGAATAAGAAGTTGATTTTTGTTAAACTAACATATCAAAAACACAAAATATATAAAAATTAAGATTGGAGTTAATTAATAGATTTTATGTGTGTGGGAGAGGGAGGGTTGGGCGAGGAGGCTTCATTTTGTCTGGTTTCAAAAGTCAATTCATTTTTCTTTCACATATATTTTGAATTTATAGTGTTTAATATATTTCTTAGGAAATAATAAAGATAAAAAAGAATTATCTATATTATAAATTATTTAAGTAATTTAATATTTAAATTAAAAAAATTAATTTATTGATAAATATTATTATTATACACTCTCTTTACACTCTAAAAATATTTAACTATTTAAAAAGAGATTTACTTATGTTACTGAAAATGACATTTCGTTCTTTTATTTTTTTCTCATTTTTTAATCTTCTTTTCCACCTCTTAAAAATAACATATAAGAATGAAAATGACAATAATTACAAAATTAAATTATATATAAATTACTTATTTTGAAAAAATAAAAACAAATAAATAATATCAATAACTTAATATTTAATATATTTCCTTAAAATATAATAATTACTCAAAAAACTTCTCTTTGAATTGTCCCTTGGCATGGTAAACATGCAAGGAAGTCACCTGTAGTTGTTCCTCTGTCAACAAGTCCATGAAAAGATAAAGGAAAATGAAATGGAATGCATGGAAAAGAAAGGTAGATGAAAGAAAGATAGGTTTATGGCATTTAAGAATTTCAACTTAGAATCGCGGTTCAATACAAAGATCACAGAAGTAGCTAAATACACAATTTATATAAGTCTAGTATGATTGGTTGTACTCAATTGGAAGATAGGTATGCATATACATACACACACGTACTCAAAAAGAGGCTCTTCATAGTATGCCAAGTGTTATGAAGTTGCAAGTGTGTTGGTCAAATTAAATTTATGACTAATCACTTGAATAATTTATCCTTCACAAGTGCACTTTGAACAATGTCATGGCTTGATTTGCACTTGGAGATATCTTAACTTGAGATCAATTTTTGTGAAGTATTTATCACTTTTGAGTTGATCCAACAATTTATCAAAATATGGAATCGAGCACTTGTATTCAGTTCTTTTTTAGTGTTATGTAGGTAATACATAATTTTCATGGTTTATTTTGTTTTCATGCTAATATGATCAAGGTTTTGTGGGATGATACGCTTGATCAGATAAATCTTTTTTAACGTGTATTAATTTATGGATCTTCTTCTTTGTATCAATTCATGAATCTTCCACTTGATCTTGTTGTTCTCTTAAATGTGTATAAAGGTTCATTTTACTGAGGGGTGTACGGGATGAATTCTATCTATTTATTTACCTAATAATGTTCATAGAAGCCACAAATATTCGTTATACTTTGAAATCATCTCATTCAATTATGTGTTGTGTTAGATGACGGTTTTCACAATTCTAGGAAGTCTTTATAATCATCTTGTCCTTTTAGGGCTTGATAACGAGGAGCACAATATTTTTGGTCTTACCGATCACCTTTCATCACTATCTTACATAAATCAAATGGACTATGGTAATAGTGGTTGCCTTTAGAATCTTATAGGGGTAAAATGCCAAGGTAATGATGACACAGCAAGTCTAGATTGATAGATAGAGTGTCATTCCCACATAAAGGTTAGTTGAGGAGAACATTTATTGCTTCAAGTGTTGCCACGTCACATAGTATCCCATATTTGAAAGGTTGATGTCGTATGTCAAATGATAGATTTGAATGATCCCAATGACCTAGCCAAAATTCAACAACCCAGTGGTGTATCATTGAGGGTGCGGAGTTGGGGGTAGATTAAGTCCTAGGAAAACATATGCTAATATCAATTTATTTTAACTTCTATTGTCAACTATATAATTTAGAATTCACGGGGGTGTCATTTATACAACATGGTAAATACCACAAGAGTGCATACAGGGGGTAATTTTTATCTACTTTTTTTGCATTTGGATATCAATAAAAATAGGTAATAATGTAAGAGGAGATTCTAATTAAAAGAGAAGGTAGTGGTAATTTTAGAAAATAAAGGGTAGTATTTAGAAGCCTATGAATGCACATGCTGTCAACACTTTTTATTAAGTGACCTGCACTCCCCTCTGTGGCACTCCTCTGACTCGAATGGTAGTGGCAATTGTTGAGTATGTGTATGCATCAATGTTTTGTTTTCCTTTGTCCAAGATCTATAGTGGTGCATATTTTGGTGACAATGTGGGTCCCTGCACTAGATTCTATGGCTCAAGCAATAGTGGTTCTTGGGTATGGCAAATCCTCAGTCAAGTGTCATATGATTTTGTGGACCTCACACTTGTCAATGTCCTTTGGATTTTTAACTAGATGGAACTTCTTTAAAAGAGGCTTTCGTTGATAATTTATTGTTGGAAGTCTTTGTGTTGCTTGTTGTATGAATTAATGTCATTCTTATCTTTCTTGGGTTGTGACTTGTTGCTTGGAGTAATTTATTTCTTGCATTTATGTTTAAACCATTCTTTAATCTTGATCATGTATCTACATGCTACTCCTTTTGTCCTAAACTCTAACAATTCCACTTCTTCCTGTATGTAGAATCGCAAGTTACTATCATATTTGAAAACTATGGCTCTCACTCTCACGTTCACCAAATTTTGTTGTCAAGATATGGAGTGCACCTATATAGTCTTGCAATGGTATAGTCATCATAATTAATTCATAAGGTAGCAGACCTCTCTTGTGGCCTCTACAAATTTTTCAAAGTTTTGACTAGAGCATCCTTTTATTCAAATGTTAATTCATTGTCCTCTTAATCCTCTTGGTTGTTTTGAAGACAATAAGACTCCCGCCATTTTTGATTTGGGAATCAACTTTTTAAAGTGCAGATTCTCCTTTTCATTGTAAAAAAAAATCTTACACAGAAATGTAATTCCAATCAGTCAAGCCATTCATCTAGTGCATTTGCATTAATTATTCCTTCAAAAAATGGGATATCAAAATGCACTTGTACCTTAAATGGTGTCAAACCCCCGAAGGATATGCTTCAAAGATAGGTAGATGCCTCGAGTACGACCTAGTTAAGAACTTTGTGAAATTGTTCCATCATTTTGCTCCTAATGCTTCTTGAAGGTTTTGTCAAGAAAAAGTTTGAAAGGATCTTGTATTCCCTATTTTTCTTCCATTTGAGATTGTTTGAAGCTACAAGGGAGATAATTTTAAGGGTCAAATGTCTCAATACCGTACTTCCAATAGTTTGACCTCGTTCTATGGGGCATGCAAACATATAGAAAAAAAATCCTTGATACCACTAAGCCATATTTAATTGATAACTTGATGTACAACACACTAATTGTGTAAACTTGATGTGTTATGAAATAAATGAATTGAAGCAAATGAAAGTAAACACAAATGATACTTAAATGAAAATGAAAGCTTTATTAAAAATTAAATCAATTTACCAAAAATGTAGCAATCTCATAAGAAGAGATGCGAAGGTAGAAAAGTGTGATTTTTACATTTGGATGATAATTCCTTTATAGTTATGTTTGGCAAGAAATGAATCCCAATAAAAAATGAAACGATTCAACTGTAGAATCTAAAAAGCCATGTAACAAGTGTCTCCCCGAGAAGTGAAAAGGTTCTACCATGAATTGGAGTCAATAAAACAAAAAAAATTGGAATTTTTTCTAGGAATTTAGATATATTTTTGCATCTTGTGTTTTTACAACCTTCTTAGCATTTTTCTACACGAAGGGGAATGGTTTAGAGAAAATACTAAGCTTTCTTACTCTTTCTTACACATCACGATTTCATATTTTAAACACCAGTGGAGAAACTGACTCCCACAAATGTCACCATCTTAAAAGGAATTGGTAATCTCAAGTGTGGTGATCTTCTTAATGGTATTCTATCACAAATTACCCCTTGGATCACTTCTCCCACCAATTTTGTTTTAATATGCCAACTAAAATCCACACCCAAGCATCTGAAAGACATGGAAAAACACATCCACATATCAAATGTCAAAATGGGGACGTCATAAATCCTAATTCAACATGTAATATTGTCAGTTAACTAGACTTGTACTGAGCAGAACTCAATTGCTAGTTGTATAAGCATACCACTTGCCACATGTGATAGGACTGGGTAAATGCAGGTAAATGAGAATATCCACATTGTAATAATGAACAACAAAACTTTATTGAGTGTCAAATATTTGTTACAAATCTTTTCATGAATCTCAAGCTTTATAATCTTTTACAAAGGTAGTTTTACGGGACTTAATTACCACACAGATCCAACCCGTTAAAACCAACTAACTTATTTACTAACAACGTTATTATTAAAACTAATAATAACAAAATAAAAGACTTTGGATCAACCGACCCAACAAATCCCCTTGATCCAACAAAGGATATAGAAGATAATCTAGAGTTATGACTATGAAGTCATCCAAAATATGTCACACCTGTAACTGGCATTCTATACATCATGGTACTAATCAAAACTGATTTTGCTCCATACTTTAGCCCGACCTGCAAGTTGTGGCATAAATGTTGATGAGCACAATCAAAGTCTTCTCATCCCCTAAGATCATCGTATTATATTGTAGTAGAACACGATCAAGGTTTGTTCAACCACATCGATCCTCATAAGGTCTCACACAAAAACATGTCCAAGTAACTATTTAGTATTGTGTATGGTGCATCTCCCTGATGCCCAACAAACATTAACAACCTTTGCTCAACCGTGAAGGTGCTAGAAACCCCTGTCAACTCACGCAATTACCGATGACTCATCAAAGGCCATGTAGTATATTTCCCCTATCAAGCGAGAGGTGAGAAGCCCTTGCAACAAAAAACAAAATCAAAACTACTCTACTTGGTCCTCATCATGAATACCAATGAAGTGAATAAAACCAAAATTGTAACTAAAATAAGCATACTACTACTACCAAAATTGTCATTCAACATTTGACCTAAACTCCAAGTGAATAGCTAACTGGAGAAGGGAAATTGTCCTCCAAACTCCGACGGATCCTCCAACCTCCATATTGATACTTATACTTCGTCAATCACAAGGATCATGATGGACTTGTAATGGATGATATGGTCTCCGATAACACAAGTATGAGATGACATTATGAAATGGTTTATTCTGAAGGTGTTGGTTTCCACCAAAAATGCACTCATATACACCATTTTCAATACATTTATCACAAAACTCATATAAATAAACTTGAAATTATAAATTGACCATTTTAATGTGTCTAGAACATCCAAAAACTTATAAATTGATTAGTCACATGACCATCTTTGGACAAAATAGTGACTTATCGAAAAAAAAAACACAATACAGGGTACTTAATGACAAATGCGACAAAATTTATGACCAAAAGGAAATTTGAGAAAAAATGTGCTTTTGAGGTTTAAACTCGACCTCTCCACTTACATGTGTCTTCACAAAATCTCATTAGCCAACTCTGCTTCAATCAATTGAAGAGTATAAAGGAAAATGTTCTATTTATCTTTGATTTCGTTGAGTTGAAAAATAAAAAATAAATATTTGCATGTAAATATAACTTGTCTTTTTCCTTGCATGTAAAAAAGCCATGCCTCTTTCTTGGTGGGACCTAGGGGAATAAAGAACATTGGAAAAGCATATGTATAACATTTAAATTGAAACCATTCACTTATGCGCTTATAACCATTCACTTCTTTGTTTCATTTCACTGCCGCAGGTCATACTTCTGCAAATGACAGACTTGAAAACGTGTTTTGAAGATCTCAAATTTCAAAAAAAGGCCATACAATTGGTTACATATGCATACAGAAGAGTTTTTCTAAATTTTTTAAACAATTGCTTCATCTAAGGTCATACAAATACTACAGAGAAAAATATTATGTCGCACTACTACCTACAACCTACGCCAAATCCGTGCATATGACAATTCTCTAAGGTTTAGGCCATATAAAATATAGTTTAATATCAAATTGAATGCTTAGCGACTGATTTTCACTATATTAGGTCGTACAATAGTTGTGTGGAGAATTTGAAAGTTGTACAATTGGACTTTTAGAGCATATAAACAACAAAACAAGGATTCAAAATAGATTTGGACCATACAAAACAAAAATTATTGTAAAAACACATCATCCTAGGCTGTATAAAGTAGACATGGACCATACAAATGGAATTTACGCAACTTTAATACATACATATGCTTGTTCTTGCACTAGAGGGCCGTACACCCTAATTTTTTAAGCTTTTATAGAGATTAAAAATAATAATTTTGAAAGATTGGAATCAAAAATAAATTCTCAAACATTCCAAAGATGCTTAAACCTTCCAAAAAGGTGCTTGCTTGCTTTCTCTTCCCTTCCCTACATAGCTTCCTCCATCCGAGCTTTGATATTGCTGATAGGACCAGGTAAATACAAGTAAATGAGAATATCTACATTGTAATAATGAACATGAAAACTTTATTGAATGTTAAATATCTTTGTTACAAAACTTTTCATGAATCCCAAGCTTTATAAACTTTTACAAAGGTAGTTTTACAAGACTTAACTAACATGGGTCCAACCCATTGAAACCAACTATCTAACTTATTTATTAATAACATTATTATTAAAACTAATAATAATAGAATAAAAAACTTTGGATCAACCAACCCAACAACATGTAAATGCTTGGACACATCATGATATAAAATTCGACATGAAACACAACTCATCTATTTGCAATTAATAAAAAGTAGTTGATGCATGAGCTTTTTAAGAAATTAATCAACTCATGTTTTGTTATATTGTGTATTCATGAATTGGGCTTCGTATGTTTATTGTGCACTTTGATTCGTGCACTTTGATAGACTAAATGATGATGCTTTCTCATTCAACCCTTGACTGCATCATCATTTTGATCTAGGTTGCATTGGCTTTAGCTTATGCTTTAGTTATGTCATGATTAAGAGGTTTGACATCTACACCAAAGCCTTGGCTAGAGCACAAACTCGACTTTAAAGATGACGAATCAAGGATTAAGGCGGTATTATTATATGTCAAGTTGGACTAGGCACAAATTATCAACAAGCAAATATTGTTTTTATGGCACAATATGAATTAGGGTATATTTGGATAAAGTTTACATCAAGTGAGATCAAAGTCGGTCTTAGCATGCAATAATGAATCAGTAAGCATCAATTTAAAACATGTATATTCCCTTATGTTCCTTTTCGAACTATTCATACAAATGTGATTTATCGGAATCCAAGCTAATGCTTTAGAAGATGATAATGGTTCCATTGTACATTTCATCACCTTCCAATCAACTAGTTGTTCTCCCTTCTTTTATCACTTTCAATTTCAGCTTCAACTAGAAACAATTTTGAATCGCGAATTTCCTCGGGTTTAAAAAAATGGTCCATTGGAACATTAAAGATCCCAAAAGAAACAATTTATTTCCATGGTTATCGTTCAATGACAGACTCCATGTAGAAGCCAAATTGGATTGTTATTCCCTTGTTCTAAGCCTCCCCAAATCAAAGCCTCTTGATGGTACATCCGACAACTCATCTCTTTTGACATCTAGCATGCGCAGTGGCCATGTTAGGTATTCATATATGCTATTGAGATGGGAATTGCTGAAGTGAAGCACTTCTCACATTGAAATCATGTGTGCTACATTGCAACTCCCATATAGTCATAAATATGCAACACAAACGTATAAAAAGCTAGCCAATTTTAAGAGTTAATCTACTCTCCCAAAACCCTTTTATAAAAATGTGAGTATTATCATTGAATATGACATTGAATCTAGCCTAGACCCCACATTCGTCGATGCCTACACACTTCTTCAACAAGAAACCTCCCTAATATCCATCACTTTTTCTATACTAGATAGAAAGAAGCTTCTTTAAAAGCTGCTAGCTTAGGCCCCACCTCCATCAATGCCTACATACACTTCTCCAACAAGAAACCTCCCTAATATCCATCACTTTTTCTATACTAGATACAAAGAAGCTTCTTTATGAGCTGCTGGCTTAGACCCCACCTTCGTCGATGCCTACATACACTTCTTCAACAAGAAACCTCCCTGGTATCCATCACTTTTAGTTTTTCTATAATAGATAGAAAGATTGATATGATTTATTAACTCCCCTGTACAAAAAGGGGGGAAAAGTCATATAGAGGAGACAGTTAAGGTGTTTCAACATATCAGAGGAAAAGTTGTAAAACGCAAACAAATATATTGTTGTTGTAGCTAAATATACCCTTTTGAGGGTGAAGTTTCTAGAATATGAAATACATTGGCATTTTTACAAAAATTACAATGCACATTTATCAAGTTCATTTAAGCAATGCAACAAACAGAGGCATTTCATCTTCACATAGTGAGTATCCTCTCTTCAAAAGTGTGTTTTGAGAACACAATCACCAGAAAATTGATAAGAATAAATTTTGGAAAACCTTGTACTTTTTGCCAAATTAATGTAGCCTATTTACAATGAAAAGGATTAAAAAGATGATGCTTTGCAGAAGCCTAATTCAGTGTCATTTATATACAGCAAGCCCTCTAAATAGTACAGAATAATCTAAGCAATGGCAGAACAAACTTAAGTTTATTTGGTTGTAAAAAAATAACCAATATCTGGCACTCAAGATTTAGCAGCATGCTGCGCATGTATCCATTCTCCTCGATAACAACTTAGGAATACATTCTTCGAACTCTCTAAAACAACCAGTGTTTCTTCTTCGCCTTCCTATATGGAACTTCTGTTGAAATAAAAAACAAGAGCTGTCAGCATTAAAGCATGCCTGAGCAAATAAATGAAGAAACTGAAATAATGATAACGGCAAAACTAGAAAGGTTTTCCAATGGGTAACACAAACATAACTACATGAGAAATAGGATCCACAACTTTGTGAGGTGACAGCGGACTGTCTTTTCCACAAAGCACATCCAGTTTTTAAATCACCCAGATTAAATTGAAAAACCATTGCAAAGCTAATCCACGGTCAAGTCAAAGAAATTTGTTTAGTAATAGTTCGTTTCATAGTTTAACTTACCCCCAACTTCATATAGAGAATTGTAGTGTACTTCAGACCAGAAGCTCAGCCAAAGTTCTGTATACATAGCAGAGCATCTTGTAAATCTTAGTATAATAGCATGCAAGCAGCACAGAACACTCACGACATCTGATGTAACATGACATTCTTAAAAAATCACAGGGTGTGGTAACATCATAGATAACATTGTTTTTCAACTATTACAACTAAGATGGAATAAAGTAAATGCTGCCTTCATCCTTAAACAAATAATACACAAATATTAGACATATATCCTTAATGCACGAGCAAAGAACAAGTGCCCTCATAAATTCTTCAATTAGAAAATGCACATGCTTTGGTCAGGTTCAGTTTGTAAACATGGATCCATGATCGACATTTAGCAGTGCTCGTTTGGCTTTGAGACTAAATTTCAAGAGTATTGCTGATATAATGTTTCTACTTCATGTTTTGAAAGGTGATGGCCCCTACAAAGGCGCCCACCTATTGATGAAGTGAGTGAGAAGTAACATTATGTGTACCTGTTGTACCCAAAATTTGAGTTCATGAAATTTTTGAAATTTTGGTTCCCACATGAAGAAACTGAAACTTTGACATCAGGTCGGTTGGGCCTCATAGGCACGCCAAGTGTGATTCTCTTCCTTGCATTTCCGAGGTCTTCCAAGTCACTAAAGATGGGATTCCTTTTACAAAAAGTGATCCTTGTGAGGTCTTCTACATGTTGCACGTGAGAGATTTTGACTTTGGAGAAACTAGAAATTTGGCATGGTACAAACACAACGCGAGTGCACGACAAGTAGAATTCTCTTGTTTTGTCATATCTTTCACATCCAGACTGAATTTCAACTCCCATTCAAAATATTCAATAGATATTGTCCAAAAGATCATCTTTGTCCAAAGTCTCAGAGTCTCAAATGATGAGGCCAGGATGGGAGGAATTATAAGAGAAAAAATATATTCAATGTAAGCATTCGAGTTGATTTTTACAAAGTGAGATAAAACTTAAAAAGCTTCACAGGTGGTTACAGGGACAAACTAACTTTCCCAAGTAACTAACTTATTAAAAAACAAAGCAAACTAAGAACATTAAATAACTTTGTTAGATCATAAAAATAATCCAACAAACTCCCCCTCGATCCAAAGGGCTATAGCAGATGAATGAACTGGAGAAATGACTTTGAAGTCATCAAAGAAACTGTCACAACTGGAAGTGGTGCACTATACCTCTAGCACTGATCAAGAAAACTGATGTTGCTCCAAAAAGAAGCCCACCCCTGCAAGTTTGGCAAAAAATGGTTGATGAGCACAATCAAAGCTTGCTCATCCCATGTGATCATCATACCATACTGCAATCGGACACAATCAAAGCCTAATCAACTACATTGATCCACATAAGGCTCCACTCAGAAGCCCATCAAGATGACCGACCTGTACTATGTATGGCACATCTCCCTGATGTCCAAGAAACGCTGACGACCTTTGCTCAACACTGAAGGTGGTAGCAACCCCTGTCAACTCGTACTATCACCGATCACTGATCGGAGGCCAACCAATGCTAAATCTTCTCCCCCTATCAGGGGAGAGGTGAGAAGTTGTACATCGAGAGAAACAAAAACAACTAATTATGTCTGCTCCATGTCATGAATATCAAATATAGAAAGCCAAAAATGGAACTAAAAGCAAGAACACAAGCCAAAATTTACCATTCAAGCATTGAACCCAAACTCCAAGCGAATAGCTAACTGGAGAAGGTAATTGTCTTCCAGCCTCCAACGGATACTCCAACCTTCAGTGTGACATTTACACTTAGTCAATCACAAGGATACTAAGGGACCTGTAAAGGATAGTGTATTCATCGATAGCACAAGCATAAGGTGTCATGAAAATTGTCATTTTGAAGGTGTCAGTTTCCACCAATAATGCACCTTTATACATCATTGAATAGGTTTGTTACAAAAATCTTATATGGAAGTTTCGAAACACAAAATAAACCATTCTGTTGTGTCCGAAACGTCCAAAAACCAATAGTTTGACTGGTCACACGACCACCTTCGAACAAAAAGAGTGACTAGGCAAAAAATGTCTCAATAATTTGTAATTACACCCTTATATCGCCAAGTTGACCCCAAAAAGAATAGTTGAAGGGAATTAGAACCCTAGACCTCTCCAACGCAAGTAACTAACAAAACATAACAACCACTCCCTCTTCATGTAATTTTTGAAATATAGGTGGAGCATATTCTAAATTAAATTTGATTTTGTTTGATTTGTCAAAAGAAAATAAAACAAGAAATGGGAACATGTAAAATATTTTTTTTTTAAATTGCATTAGATGTGAAAATTTCGGTTTTGCTTGTGGAGCCCACAGTAACATTAAATAAACCCAATGCTATTATAAGCAATATTGAACTCAAAAATCAAACCAAAACTTTTATATTCTTTGCTTGTCGTATTCCATGTTGCGCCATTTATTGAAGGAGAGTTTGTTTTGAAATGTTTCTTATCTGCCTGCCATGGATCAAATCGCCATACAATGGCATGCTATTTAGAATTCTGGTTTCTTTTTTTAATTCTCAGCACACCAAAAAACTATTTAAAACCGCCGTACACCATACAGGTCTGTGTTTGGCCGCCGTACAAGTGTTAAAAACAAGATTTTATGATTTGTTTTTGCTTTTTATCTTATATTGCGCTTTAATCTCAACAGATCCAACTCCAAGCATTAAAAAAATATTGTGTAATAGAAGTGTCATACAGATGGAGACATTACCTCAGTAGCCGTCGTACAAGTCCGTATGATTGGTGCAGGTTATGTAATTAAAAAAAACATTCAAATGGTTTATAACCAGCCTTCAATCCTCCCAGGAGAAAAATGAAACACTATATTTAAGCCTACTTTGTAGATAGTTTAGCAATTATTAAGATTATTTTGCATATTTTAAGGTATAGCTGAAGGGTTTAGCAAGCAATTGAATTCTTCATCACAATTCTTGTGCATTTGATTTTATTATTCTATGTGAGAGACATATCACTCTCTGCATCCACCAGCAATCTTCCTCGTGGAGTTGTGACTGCCTCATCCTATATTCTGCTCTGTGCATTCTTCTATCAACATCCTGATATGGGACAAGCTTCTCATTCGTATGCTCTGTCTGATCAAGTCTCCTATGCACGTTCGGTTTTTCATAACTATCAAGCTACTTGTGTATTTCTGTGCATCCTTCACATTGCAATCAGATCGTGCTCCCCTAATTGTGGCCATGCATCCATCACATTGAGGTTGCTTGGTCATTCTTCCAATCTTTGCATGTGCAATGTGCACTACTAATCAGATTCCTTGTACATAATATTTCTGCTCAGAGCTCTCGGTTTGCTTTGCATATTGATTCACTAGCAACCGCCCGTGCATCACAACTATCTGCTAGTGCTGCCCTCCTTCATGCAATGCCCACAATCCTTGCATTACATGCATGTGCAGGTCTGATCGTGTCGACCACATACTCATCACAGATTTTTGTGGGAAAAGCCATATACTACACACTCATTGAGATCTTTAATAGTATGATCGGTAATCAGTTAAGATTTAGTGAAGGGTGTTTTTATTGAGTGTAAACTATAAGGTGTGGTTATATAGAGTTGTTTCGTTGTTTTAATGCATAGTGTGATAAAATTAGGTATGGTTAGTTTGTTTAAGTTTTAGGTTAGTTTATAGTTTTTTTAAATATAATTTTTTTTGGAATCTTTTACTATAAAGGTTCTTTTATAAAGTTTTGGAAGCTTTGTTTGTTTTTTGTGTTTTGTGATAAATCTATAGCATATAATTTGTAGGTTGTGTCTCCAGTCAATAGTTATAAATGGTCCAAATAAAACTTGTGTATGTCATTAGTTAATGTCAAAAATTTCTCCTTGTAATGGACGCGATATTGGGGGAACCCAACGTCCTAAGAAAATGTGTTTGTTCATTCTATGGGGGCAATTTTATCATAAAAACAACATGCAATAGAACTTTAAGATTCATCTTGCTGAGTAAGCAACATTCCGTAGGAGGTCGAAGGCAATGAAGGAAGGAGGTGCTTTAGCAACCTTGAGTTTGCCGCTAACTGAGAGGCTGCATACCACAGTAATGACAAAACAAATTATGTCAAACTGACAAAAGCCGAGATTGGTTTCAAAGTGGCAGTGGTGACCGTCTTATATTGTTCATGATTATGTGGCAGTGATTATGAATGGTGGCTGCAAACGCAACAGTGAAGACTTAGTCCTCAATTCTTATATTTTATTTTTGATGTTTGTAATTAGTGACGATGTATTTGCACTGTAAAAATAAATAAATATAAACAAGTGTGTGTGTATGGTGTGATGAAAATAAAAATGTAAACAGATATATGTATTCCCTGCTTTCCTATATGACCTATCAGTGAGAAGCCCAAGCACTCATTGGAAGTGAAAGCACTTCATATGATGTAAGTGATGTGCCAGTGAGAAGCCTAGCACTCATTGGAAGTGAAAGCGTAAACAATTGTGTTTGCATATGTAGGTTATTCACTAGAAGCAACATATATATATGGTTTATTTTTTGAACAAATGTGTATATGTTGGCGTACATGTTTGTTTCCAATACCATGGTGTGGTTCTTGTCTCTATGTTCGCACTAAAGGGAAGAATGTTGGAATATTCAATGTTAGCATGTCGTAGTATTAAGATCAATATTAGTTTGAGAGTGAGTTATGTGGGAGTGTGTATTTGTAATGAGTTGTCATAACAACTCACTTTATTAAATAGGGACTGTGTAGCTATTGAAGATAAGTTTGACTCCACTAATAAAGGAGATCAAAGGCTATATGTAAGCAATGTTTTGTTGAATAGAGTTGAATCGCTTGTTTTTATAATAGAAGCTAGGAACATGGGATTCAGTTCTAGTGCAAGCTGAGTTTGCTTATAACAATTTAGTTATCTAAAGAACTGGAAGGACACCATTTCAGATTGTTTATAGGAGTAGTCACAGAGAAGTCACAAAATTGCACAACATCAAGGGTGAAAGAAGGAAAAGTGTTGAAACAGACGATTTTGCTGAATATATGCATGACTTACATCAGCAAGTGCACGAACAGTTAGAAAGGAGCACTAAGCAATATAAGCAGTGCGTAGATTTGAAGAGGAGGGAGGTAGAATATTAGGTAGGAGATTTAATCTCAACACACCTAAGGAAGGAGAGGTTCCCAAAAGGAATGTATGACAAGTTGAAGTGGAAGAAGATTGGACCATGCAAAGTGTTGTGAAAATTTGCATCCAAAGCATATGAGATTGAATTGCCTAAAGGCATATATATTTCACCTTTTGTCAATGTGGCATGTTGTACCCTTACTTTGAAGGACTAAGCAATGAAGAAAGTGCAAGCACAGATACTGAAGAATGTGATTGGAGACAACATATCCCTGAGAAGGAGTGTGGGGAAGTTGAGAAGGTGATTGACATCAGAGTTGGCAAGATGACAAGCAGAAAAGCGTATACAGAATATTTGGTGAAGTTTAAGGGCCGAGAAATTGAAGATGCAACTTGGATGAGCGCACCAAAACTTGCTAAGTAGGGAGTACCTCTCGAGGAGCTCTTAGAAGGCACAAGAACAAAAGCTCATGTTTCTTTTGTTACTTATGGTGTATGATGCAGAAGTAACCAAGTTCACACGCAATCCTACATCAAATAAAAAAACTTGGTTTAGAAAATAAGCAGTTGTAGTTGTGCACAAGTCTTTGATTGCATGCTGCACGCAAGTTCGTTTGATTTGTTTTGTACAGCATTTATGCACGTGTTGTTACTTCCACACTACCTTATTGGTGTGCGCAACTTGGAGCAACTTGTGAAGCTTTGCGCAACCCTATTTGGAAGTCTCTATCTACTTCCACACCAGTTTGGGAAGTTTCGTGTAGCGAAGATGACTTGAAGCCTCCTTGTCTACGAATTTTGCAACATCTTGCGTGAACCTTGCCCACAGACTTCTACAAGTGAATTATGGATGTGAACATTGTGACTTGGCGTGCAACTTTCGTGCAGTATCCTTGTAGCGCAAAGTTCTTGCGAAGTGTTATGTCAACTAAATGAAGTAGCCATTGCAACTTCCTAACCATATTCATACAAATCCCTTGAATCACACATGGGTGTTGTTATGGGAAAGACAACTCATTTAATGTCACACTGTGATGTGTGATGGGTCATTGGGATTCTAATGCACATGTGATGTTTGTGGCGCAGAGTGATGTGTTATGAGCATTTAATTATTATAGTGGATTGTTGAGTTAGTCATGAGCATTAATGTAAGTAGGTGGTTGTGTATCTATATAACACATCCCTACACTTATGAGATTAGTTGGAGAGAAAGAAGATCTCGAACGATCAATCTAGTGCAGTCAAAATAGGAAAGTTGTAAAGCATCTCAACTCAGATTGTTGTAGGACTGCAATTGTTTGTAAAGTCCATAATAAGATTGTGAATGTGCACTGATGTAAATTCCACTATTGAAATCAATAAAGTATATTGACGTTACATTTGTTTGTACTCTGTTTCCGTGCACAGGACTGTGAGTCAGTCATTGTTGTATTGAATCTAGTAGCCTGCATGGTCTAAGGCTGTCCATAATTGGATTCCCTAACAATGACTGCATCATTTTTTCAAGTAAATTTTCATAAAGCAGAAGATAAAGAGATTTTTTACACGAAGTCCCTAGTTTTTCAAAAAAATATGACTATATTTGAAGCACTGGACCACCCTATTGAATATGTAGGAATAACTAATCAAAGAAGCACCCTTGTGGATCTGATTATACAAACTGCCACCAAAATAATGGGAGGAAAGCATTTTACAGAATATTGTGGAAAACATTGGTAAGTTTATCTTTCTCTCAAAAGCCACTAAACTAAGAAGAGAAAATTGTCAACATATGTTAGAATGTGTCTTATGACCAATCTGGCCAAGCCAATCGCAGACGCAATGAGGATATGCTCAACTACCCTTTTGATGTTATAGAAATGAAATTGGCCACATCAAGAAAAACTGCCCAAGAAGGATAATGAAGGCAATAGAAACTCATACCCTAGCTGGGGAAAAACAAATTGTGAGCTTTAGGAAAATATGGTGGCCACAAATCGCTATAGAGACCAGGAAAGCTGCCTTCAAATGGAGGAATCACGATCAGTTCTTCACACAAGAAAAATTTATTAAAGGAGTTCCCCCTAGAACAAGAAAGAGAAAAGAGGAAGAAAAAAGGGTGCCCCAAAATGGGGATAATATAGAGCAAACATAGAGAATAGAAGATAAATCGGGCCAAGAAGAAATAAAAATAATTGGGGAAAAAAAGCAAGAAAAAAATGAATCAGACTTCGAGGAAACAGGGCAGCTCCTACGACTGGACAATATCAATCTCAAGATAATGAAGAAAAGGAAATTGAGCATCCTAACTCTGAAAGACCCCTGGTGAGATAAGTCAATCAGGACACCAAGAAAAATTGCACAATTACCCAACCAACATAATAGGATACCCTGTATTAAAATCCCAACCCACGACAGGACAGATAGCCAAAAGGAGGAGAAAACCCAAAAAGACAAGCATATTTGGACAATAGGCAGCAACACAATATTGATCTTATGGTGGGTGGAAAGGGAAAACCTTCCACCAAGGAGACATGAAGCTCCTAAGCTAGAATTTTGGAGGATTAAATGCCTCTGACAAATACTGCTTACTAAAGCAGTTAATAAAGGAGCAAAAATCAGATTTCCGATAAACACAATTCAATTGGGCTCAACAAAAGCATCAAATTTTGAATGGAAACTCTCCATTTCGTAGGCTCAAATCATTGGCCCATCACCTTGAAGATGGAATAAGATTAAAAAACTCAAGGAATTCCATTCAATATTGAGTGCATGTGAATGCAAGATCCTTCCTTCAAACAGAACTTGAAAGTGCTGAAAAACAGAACACAAAGGTTCCATGTGCTACATCTTAACCCAAAAACTCGAGGCAGTTAAAAATGGGGTAAAAGAATGGTACAAATCAAAATTTGGAATGTATTCCAAAAAGAAGGATGCCATTGAGTTGGAACTCCTAGAGTCCTAAGCCTGCAAAAAAACCCTTTCTCGAGGAGATTGGAATGAAGAAGTGGAAAACATGGAAAATTTCCTAATAATGGAGCAATAACAAATCCTAAGAAAAAAGAAGACATTCTAGAAGTGAAAACATTGAGAACGTGGCTCCAAGAAGGTGACCGAAACACTAAAAAAATTCACTTATCAACAGTGACCAGAAGAAATAAAACTAGAAAAAAGAGGTTAACCACACCAAATGGAAAGGTCACTGAGGAAAATACAAAAATCGGGCAGAAGTGGCCAGCTTTTATGAAGATTTACTCACAGAGGAAGCCAGGAACAGGAAAGAAAACCAAGCCAGGCTATTAGAAAATATCCTCTCCCTCACCTCCATAGAAATGAATGAGAAGCTGATGTTAACAGTCACGGCTAGGTGAGGAAGGCAGTTTTTAGCCTTGAGGCTGACAAAGCCCCATGGCCGGATGGCTTCCAAGCAGGCTTCTTCCAAAAATGTTGGAACACAGCGGCAAAATATGTAAGTAATGCAAAAAGTGGAAAACAATGTTTAAAGAATGGAATGTAACCTTCCTAGTGCTCATTCCCAAGAAAGAATATGCAGAATACCTTGATTCTTATAAACCCATTGCCCTTTGCAATTTGGTATATAAATTTGTGACTAAAATCATGGCCAATAGGTTAAAACCCTTCCTAGAAACAATAATTTCAGAATCCCAAGGTGGTGGATGTGTGGCAGGGAGACAATTGGATGGAATCTGGATTCCTCACTGCTCACGAAACGATCCACTCTCTAAATCATGGGAAAGAGGCTGGTACATTGATAAAACTAGATATAATCAAAGCATATGATAGGTCAATTGTGCCTTTCTTGATCACATGCTTGAAAATTTTGACTTTTGTGGAAGTTGGAGACAGTGAGTGTGAACCTATATCTCCACCCAATCCTTTTCAGTTCTGATCAATGAAGTGTTAACTGACTTCTTTTAATCTTCCAAATAATTGAGGCAAGGACATCCGCTATCCAAGTAACCACATTCACCGAATTTTATTGCAGAAATTCAAAATTCGCCAAATTTCAACAAACACTACCAAATTTGTGATTAAATTTGTACGGATTTAATCATGAATTTCAAAAATGAATATAATAAAAAAACGTGTTAAATTCTTTCAAGTTCATTGACATTCGTGATTTTTAGGGTTGATTTTTTATTTTGGTGTCCGCCGGTGAAGACTCTGCAAATGAACTCTGCCGCCATTTTTTTGTTGTGTGAAGACAAAGCCCTAAACATGTCCACGGCTGCAATGACTGCCCTAAGTTCTCATGTTTTCGTGACTGCTGTGACCAGTGTATGTCCACGACTCCAGAGTTCACTGCGTCTGAGTGCCTGTGTATCCCTGCAAATTGCGAACTTGGGCTGAACGATGACTCCACACACACACTAACAGTCGAAGCAAAGACAAGATTTGGGCCGTCGCCGAACTGTGAAGGGCAAAGACCAGTCCTTAATTTTAGGTTTTAATATTAGAATATTAGATTATTAGATTATTATTTATAGAGTTATATATATTTTCGGGTACACGAAGAACTGTCTCAATTAAACAAAGAGGAAATGTTTTCGGGTCCAATAGATTTTAATATTAAATTATTATATATTAATATATATAAAGTTATAAATTAATAACTTTATATAATAATACATATTTAGGTTTTAATTTTTTAGATATTTTTTTAAAATTTAGTCTATTTTTTATAAAAATAAATAAATTGTTATTTCTTTTTGCCGAATTTAATCACGAATTTTATCTTAGATTTTTTTGGCAATAATTTTTTTCCGGAATTTTATCCTCTCCGCAAATTCAAAAACAAATTTGAATGCTATAACCCTATCTATTCATAATAAAGGTTGAGCCCGAGGAAGAGCAATAGATAAAGCCATGCGACCACAAATGTAAGAAGTATTTCTCGCCTACAATTTATATGATTAAATTTTGACCCGTGAGCCATTGGAGAAAGAACCTAGATGTTTGAAAGATACCCTAAAAACATATGAAACTGCAGCAAGACACAAATTCAACTTCGCTAAGTCAAAAATTTACTTCATAAATGTGCCACAGGTTTGCAACTATGTTGCAGGGATCGCCCCCCCTCCCCCACGTTTCACGACTCGGTATGCCTCGAGTACCGGTACGTCTCGGGTACCTGTCGGAGACATCCTAGAGGCGTCCAAAAAGGTACCGATAGGGAGAAATAATGTAAGTCAACAAAAAAAAATTAAAAATGGAAATCCAGTCCGAACCCAACAGTGTATAAATAAAATAAACATTTATCTAGTTTCTTATACCTTAAGTTATATTTTATTTATATACTTTTAGGATGTTTGAGAGGGGTTTCGGACCGCTAGGAGCTATAATGCAAATTCTAGGTTTTGGAGGATCCTATCATATGTCAGAGTTACTCAGAGTCCAAGGTTTCAAGGTTTCAGAGTTAGCCATATTTCAATGTTTCAAGATTTCAAGGAGACATCACAGGGGGTATGAACGCTGCATGAAGGGATGTATGCGTGATAGAATAGTATGAGAATATCTCTCACAAAGCGCCACAAGCCTATCCCACCTCATTCCCGGTGCACCCCTTAAGGAAAGGACACATTTTCCCATGAAGGGTCACCTTAAGGAATTCAAAGAGTCAACCAGGTTGCACTCTGTGAGATTCAATGCACCGATGAGCCCTTGTGAGAGAAAGTGTCAATGAATGATAAAGTTGAAAAATAATGGGAGTGGCATTCATGATTTTGTGGGCAATTGAGATGATTTATTCTAGATTTGAATGTACATTGTGACTTTGAAGTAATGAATGAATGAATATTATATATTTTTAAGTGTTTTATCATTTGTAGATAAATATTTTCATACTATGTAGTTTCAAGTTTTTTACTAAAAAAATGAGTAATATACAAAATATATATATATATATATATATATATATATACACATACAAACATACCCGCGACATATCCAAATCAAGGTATTTGAAAAATGGCATACCCACGTACTCGAAACATCCCCGTATCCGTACCCATACCCGTACCCAAACAACATAGGTTTGCAGGGAAGAATAAAAAGAATCCTAGGTTTTGAGGTTGGTCAACTCCCAAGCCAACACCTAGGTATGCCATAATCTCAGAAAAATGCACAAAGGAGATATGGAAGCCAATAATAGAAAAGGAAAGCTATCATCATGGAAAGGAAGGTGGCTTACCCTAGTATTTAGGGCCCAGCTGAATCAAGCATCATTACAGGGAGTCCCAACCTGCATGTTGTTCCTCTTCAAATCCCCCAGTAAAATCATGGAAGGCCTGTTGCAAATTCAGGTTTTTTTTTATGGAATGGAACAAAAGAAAAGAAAAATATAAACCTCATCACATGGGACAAAATTTGTACTCCTAAATCATCGGTTGGTTTTGGAATAAGGATTGATCGCATGAATAAGGCCCTAGGAGCTAAGCTCCTATGAGGAGTGTACAAGGAAAAAGACAGACTATGGAGCCAAATTATTCAATGCAAGTATCTTGACTCTCAACAAGCAGTTAGGATCTTCCTCCAAATCCCATTCCTAGGGGATCGGCCATCTGGAACTTCATCAAGGTTGCAGGCACATAATACTACAAGATCTTAGATGGCAGGTTAGGAAAATGTTGGAATGACTCATGGCTAGAGGATAAAGCGCCAAGCAGTAGGGAAGAATTTTTTAAAATAATGGGCTATGCCATCTCCCAATGGGGTTCAAAAGTCAGTGATTACATAAACGATGATGAGAAAGGTCGTTGATGGATGGTGGGTCAAAGAACTAGTGCTTGGAATACTCAATGCTCACAAAACAATCCATTTTAAATTGTCATTTAATTCTTTGAAAGGTGTGTCAACCAACGCTTGGTGATTGGAAGAAATAATTGAGGTGGTAACATGGCTTTCCAGCAAGTTGGAAGCAATTAAGATTAATCATATAAAGAGGGAAGATAACCAAGTTTCAAACTGGTCTATAAATAAGGTTGTCAGGTTGTGAAGGGCGCTAAATGCCCTAAAACAGATATGGCTACCGCTACATCCAAGGGAACTCTAGAGCCTGCTAGTTAAATATGTAGCATCCATTGAGGGCGTGACATCCCCCATCTAGTCATAGACTAACCTAGTAACCAACCCCAACTACCCCATATAAAAGGGAAAGAAAAACAGAGAAATGGATTTTGCAATGCCGAGAATGGTAGCGGCATGATAGGGCATATCACACTATGAATATTTTTAATGGAGCATGCCCTCATAATTTTCCATCCCCTCCCCTGCCAACATTTATTTATCATGGCTCCCAAGGCAGTGACAGGGGAAGGGGACTCTCATTGTCTGTGGTGTCAAACACACTGCAACATTCTATGCATGCAAAAGGTTGTGAAAGGTGTTTCTAAGAGTTGGAATAAGAAAGGCAAGGACAACCACAATTGCAACATAGCTCCACCGCGAATAGATACCATCTACAATGTCCCCAAATGAGACGAATTAGGGTAAAAGGGGTTTTCTCCAAAATTCTTAAATCTGAAATGAAAATCAGCAAGCCCTAAATTGATAATTAAATTCTCTAAACCTTTATTTAATTCCGTAAACCTTAGACGCCAAAAAGAGAAGGTTTTATGATGAATTTCTGCCAAAAAAATGCCAACATGCAGGGAAATTCCAGAATTAAATCCACATAAATAAATACCTTTTTCTCCCTTTTTCTAAACCTTCAACGCCACAAATAGATGAAGGAAAATCTGATTTAATTTCCAATTTTCTGTTGTTCGGAATAAAAATAATCTTCAAACCCTTGCCAAAAATCGCTGCCAACCTCTAAAAAATATAAGAAAATTCCAGCGACTTGATTTGGCATAAAAATCACCAAATTAGCCCTTCTAGGTCAATCGCCCCACTTCCAAGATCCCTGAAAAAATAGCAAAAATATATAGGAAGTATTCTTGCCTTCCATAAATGAGAAAATCTTTGAACCCTGATAGAAAAATTAATAATAATTCTACAAATTATTAATTAATTTTTCTTCTTCAAAATCCTTCATAAATCACCCAAAACTCCACAATAATAATTGAAAAAAAATATTAAATAAATTTAGATAATTATTTTGTGAATATTTTGATCAATTGAAGCCTTCAAACCCTAACGCCAACCTTCCCAAGTGGTTCACTCCACTTGCAAAATTAGTATAATAAATTAGCAAAGCCAAAATGCAAGTAGAATATCACCGAACCCTCAAGAACACGCATTCAAACCCTCCAAAGTAGTTCGCCCCACTCTTTAGAGCATAAACAAGCTTTCCTTTCACAAGTTGGTGTCAAAAAATACCTTTTAAGATTAATCAATCATAAAAGTAAAGAACCTCTATTGGGCATGCATCCCAATAGTCTTCTTCACGAAGGAAAAACAAGAATATCAATTTCAGCATATCCTCCATTGTAGCCTTCTCCATGTATTTATAACTTTCCAAAAGGGGTGAACCATTTTGGGAAGATAAAACACTTTTCTTTGTCTTTACTTTAGCTCTCATGCCAAAATCTCATTTTTTATTAATATATTAATTATTGGCCTCAATTAAAATTACTTTAAGGCAAATAAATTAATATTTAATTCACTTAAGCACTTTAACGGTAAAAAACACTTTTAAAATATTTTATTAAATAATTAATAATTATCTTATGATAAAAATCACTATTTCGAAAATTAATAAATAACCAATAAAATAACATTCCCCAAAAAAGGCTCCTTTAGTCTATGGGGAGATAGACTAAAAGTCTTCATACAAGTTTATTCATGAGAGAAAAAATGAGGACATTACAGTCCTCCCTTCCCAAAATTGATTTTCCTCAAGCAATCCAAAACAAGGCTTCCTGGATAAAGCCTCTGCAACCACATTATTTTTACCTTTTACATATTCAATATCAAAATCATAAGCTTGTACCTTGCTTACCCATTTTTGTTCCCTGTCATTTAGTTCCTTTTGATTGAGAAAGAATCTCAAGATATTGTGATCCGATTTCACAATGAATTTGCCACAAACCAAATATTGCCTCAATTTGCCCAAAGCATGCATAACCGCCAACATCTCCTTGTCATAAATGGAGTAAGTTTTTTCTAATCCTTTGAGTTTCCTACTCTCGAAAGCAATAAGATGTTTATTTTGCATCAGGGCAGCGCCTATTCCTTCCCTTGAACCATCACATTCAACCATAAAAGGAGTAGAAAAATCTGGAATAGCAAAAACTGGACAAGAACACATTACCTTTTTGAGATTTTCAAATGCTAGTTGGGTTGTTTTAGACCATTGGAAAGCCCCTTTCTTAGTCAAATCAATCAAAGGGGCAGCAAGTTGTGAGAATCCTTTCACAAACCCCCTGTAATGACTACAAAGTCCACAAAATCCTCTTAACTGTGTGAGTGTAAAGGGATAGGCCAATCCATGATAGCTGCAATTTTGTGTTGGTCCACTTGCACACCTTGTGCATTGATGACATGCCCCAAATAAAGAATTTTTGTCAATCCAAACTCACATTTGGATTTATTTGCAAAGAAAGAATGCTGCTGTAATGTACTCAAAACCAAATCCAAGTGTCTTAAATATTCTTCCAAGGTTTTGCTATACACAAGAATGTCATCAAAGAAAACTACTACAAATTTCCTTAAATATTTGCCAAACATATTGTTCATACATGATTGAAAAGTAGATGGAGCATTAGTCAATCTAAAAGGCATAACCAAAAACTCAAAATGCCCAAAATGACACCTAAAAGCACTTTTATGAACATCTTCTTCTCTTACCTTGATGTGGTGGTAACCGGATCTCAAATCAATTCTGAAAAAATAAGTGGCACTATGTAACTCATCCATTAGTTCATCAATCCTAGGTATTGGATACCTATTCTTGATGGTCTTCTTATTTAATAACTTGTAATCAATGCACCTTCTCATAGTGCCATCCTTCTTCACTAGAACAACTGAAAAAGCAAAGGGCATTGAATTAGACCTTATGTGTCCTATATCAAGCAATTCTTGGATGGTTTTCTCAATTTCTTCTTTGAAGGCTCTTGGGTGGGGATAAGGAGTAACAATAACTGGTTTTGCACCTAATTTCATCTCAATATTGTGCTCAAAACCTCTATCTGGTGGCAAACCATAACGTAGATCATCAAAGACAAATATGGTTGTCTAAAATAGCTTGAAGTTTACCTTGAGGGGGTTGTATTTTCCTTTTTTCTGAGTTTACTGTGATAAGGCAGCTTGCTGCCCAAACAATTTGACCCCTTCTAAAAGCCCTCTCCATCCTCTTCAAGGACACCTCTTGTGGAGCTCCATTGGCTAGACCTTTGAGGACCACTTCCTTGCCCTCTTTGAAGAATTTCAGCTCAATGGTTTTGTAATTTTGAGTGAAGTCTCCTAAGGAATGCAACCACTGAACACCCAAAATAATATCAATATCTCCAATATCAACAATATAAAAATCATCCATTACCTTGTGTTTCTCAAGGATAAGTGGGAGTTGAAACAATTTTTTGGAGCAAGATATGGTGAATCCATTTGCCATTGTTACATTAAAGCTTTTGCAATCCGTAGCCTCTAATGCCATCTTCTTAACCAAGCTTTCATCAATAAAATTATAAGTGGCTCCACTATCAATTAAAGTAGTTACCCTTTGACCTTTCAAAGTACCTTTTATCGTGAATGCATGGTATTTGGGAACTCCTGAAAGAGAAGCAAGGGTGCTGCCCACATCTTGTGTTTCCTCTTTATGTGCATGCTCCTCATCTACATGGTCATCATACTCATCATTAGTACCAATAATATCAAAATCTGAATCATTATCAATTACCTCAATATAGTAGACATGCCCTTTGACCATGCAACGGTGGCCTTTGATCCATGATTTTTGCAAGTGAAACATAGGCCTTGTCTTCTCAACTCATCTCTCTCATCTTTCATATTGCTGTTGTAGGGCAGCGATTTATGAGGTGGCACATATGGTGAAAAAGGCTTCTTTGGTGGCTCATTTCGTGGTGCTTTGGACTGCCCACCTTGTGTTCTTTGCTGCCCACTACAATCAGTCCTTCGCTGCCCTGTATTTGCCCCTTTGGGCAGTGAATAAGTGGCTGCTCTTGCCTGCCCCTTGGCCCTTCATAACCCCTATAAGCTGAACATTCTTGATCTAATGCCTTAGTGATGGCATCTTGCAAAGAAAGAGGGTTAAAAGCCTTAACCAATCCTTTCACGGCTTCAATTAAACCCTCAACAAATAATACAATTAATCTTTTTTCACTAATGTCAGAAACCATTACTGAAACCTTTTGAAAATCAGCCATATACCTTTCAACATCATGCTCTTGTTTGAGTTGGGCTAACCCCCGAAAATGTCTATCTGGATTTTTTCTATCAAAATTCTATGATTCGTTGACCAAACTCTTCCATGGTAGTAATAGATCCATGGCCTTAAGTGATTGGGCCATGAAACCACCACTCATGAGCAATTCCCTCCAAATGTAGGGTGACAAATTTTAGAGCCTCCTCTTCAAACATGGGGTTAAGTGACAAATATGTTTCTAGCTTTTCTAACCAAGATCTCACATGAAGCTTATCAAAAATAGGAAGAGAAATCTTACCCAACCTTTGTTGCAAGTCTCTACGGAGTTGCATACTAGGAGCCTTTGATTTAGTTCATTTCACAAAGATCCCGAAAAGTCAACAATCTTTGGGTGGCCAAGCTTAGGGCTGCATATTCCTCTTGGCGAGTATCCAAAATATTTTCTCTATTTTTTTCTCCAACACTGGTTCCTTCTGCAAAAAAATGGCATTAAATAATTTTTTAGGGGGATTAACAGAAACCCTCTCATCATTACTCGAATGTCCTCCATTGGAGAAGTGATCTTTCTTTGCAAGAGCATATGTCAACATAGCTACAATTTGCACACTCAAACTCTGTTGAAGTTCTTTCTGGCTTTCTTGATTAAACTATGCATGAGCTTCAATTGTTCTAGAGATAACCCTTGGTCTTGGTGCCCCATATTCTTTTTTTACCTCTGATAAACAATGTACTCACTACCTATTTGCATCCAACAACCAACACACAGTATACAAGACTAGTGCTCTGATACCACTGTAATGTCTCCAAACGGGATGAATTTGGGTAAAAAGGGTTTTACCCAAAATCTTTAAATCCGAAATGAAAATCAACAAGTCTTAAATTGAGAATTAAATTCTCTAAACCCTTATTTAATTCCGTAAACCCTAGGCGCCAAAAAGAAGGTTTTATGATGAATATTTGCCAATAAAATGCCTTGAAATACTCTGAAAATATGCAAAAAAATTCTACAATTAAATCCACAAATAAATACCTTTTTCTCCCTTTTTCTGAACCTTCAACGCCACAAATAAATGAAAGAAAAATCTGATTTAATATCCAATTTTTTGTTGCTGTTCGGAATAAAAATAATCTTCAAACCCTTGCCAAAAATAGTTGTCAACTTCTGCAAAATATAAGAAAATTTCAGCAACTTGATTTGGCATGAAAATCGTCAAATTAGCCCTCTTAGGTCAATCGCCCCACTTCCAAAATGCTTGGAAAAATAGCAGAAAAATATAGAAAGTATTATCGCCTTCCATAAGTGAAAATCTTCGAAAACCTAATAGAAAAATTAATAATAATTCTACAAATTATTAATTAATTATTCTTCTTCAAAATCCTTTATAAATCGCCCAAAACTCCACAATAATAATCAAAAAAATATTAAATAAATTCAGAGAATTATTTTGTGAATATTTTGACTAATTGGATCCTTCAAAACCTAGCACCAACCTTCTCAAGTGATTCACTCTACTTGCAAATTTAGTATAATAAATTAGAAAGTAGTTCGCCCCACTCCTTAGGGCATAAACAAGCTTTCATTTCGCTCGAGAACAAGCACTCAAACCCTTCAAAGTAGTTCGCCCCACTCCTTAGGGCATAAACAAGCTTTCATTTCGCAAGATGGTGTCAAAAGACACCTTTTAAGATTGATCAATCACCAAAGTAAACAATTTCTATTGGGCATGCATCCCAATAGTCTTCTTCACATAGGGAGAACAAGAATATCAATTTCAGTATATCCTCCATTGTAGCCTTCGCCATGTAATTATAACTTTCCAAATGACATGAACTGCTTTGGAAAAATAAAACACATTTCCTTGTCTTTACTTTAGCTCCCATGCCAAAATATCCTTTTTGAATAATATATTAATTACTTTAAGGCAAAAAAATTAATATTTAATTCACTTATGCATTTTCATGGTAAAAACCACTTTTAAAATATTTTATTAATTAATTAATAATTTCCTTATGATAAAAATCACTATTTCGACAATTAATAAATAACCAATAAAATAAGATTCCCAAAAAAGGGGCCCTATGGTTATACCTCAACGGTACGTTGTTGCAACGGTGATCACTGGATCACGAATTCAAGCCCTAATTGAACAACGAGCGTCAAGTGGAACACTGGCGTAAGCCCAAGGGATTTGTCCATTGGACTCATCCTGCAATAGCGCACCTAAGTGTGTGCCTGGTCGTTGGGTCCAACACGATGATAGTGTCGTACCAGAAAAGCGGGACACCTTCGGTTACCAAAAAATAAATAACATTCCCCAAAAAGGGCTCCTTTAATCTATGGGGAGATAGACTAAAGGTCTTCATCCCTGTTTATTCATGAGGGGGAAAATGGGGACATTACACCATCACCCGTATAAAGGTTGTAAGATATTTCTATCCCATAATGGCTTCCCTCTATCTCGTCTTTATATGCATTAGCTTTTGAAATTCTACAAACAAGAAACTCGAAAGAAATTGAACTAAAGTTCTAGAAGTTCTGCAATATACAATGACAGCCACAAACCTTCCATTTCCACACCGATATAGCCAATATCTGCCTTATCTTTGAATTTCCACTAGTAGCATGGCCTCCTCTACAAGGAAAAGAAATAAAGCAAGCATGGAGGAGAAGCTTATGGTAAGTCACACTCATGAAGGATGCAGTCATGGTGGTGGCGGCCGTCTAAATGCAGATGCGGTGCATGAATCCTTTGTTGACTATGTGGGATCCACACATGAGATTGTGGATAGCCAAGCTTTGGAATGTGGCCAAAGAATTGGACGATTTGGAAGTAAATGATATTGGAAAGCTTATGAAAGAACTCATGTTGAACCTAGGGCGGTCAATAGGCAAGGAGAATGTCTTCAATATGACTCAAAGCCTAAGTGGATCAGATAGTTCCACTACCTACAAACACCATCACCCCTGTAAAGGCTGTAAGATAGTTATAGCCTATAATGGCTGCCTTTTATCTCTAATTTTTATATGCATTAACTTTTGAAATTCTAAAAACAAGAAACTTCAAAGAAATTAGACTATAGTTCTAGAAGTTCTGCATTATATACAATGACAGCCACAAACCTTCCACTTCCACACCTATATAGCCAATATCTACCTCAACCTTGAAAATCCACTAGTAGCATGGCCTCATCTATAAGGAAAAGAAATAAAGAAAGCGTGGAGGAGAAGCTTATAGTAAATCGCACTCATGAAGGATGCAGTCATGGGGGAGGCAGCCCTCTAAATGCAGATGCGGTGAGTGAATCCTTTGTTCACTATATGAACATAGAAATTTGGAATCCACGTGAGATTGTGGATAGCCAAGCTTTTATAATGTGGCCAAAGAATTGGACAATTTAGAAGTAAATGATATTGGAAAGCTTATGAAATCACTCGTGTGAACCTATGGCGGTCAATAGGCAGGAAGAATGTCTTCCATATGACTCAAAGCCTAAGTGGATCAAACATGATCTCAAATGCAAGAGGCACCTATCCACTCCATGACGACCACGCTTCTATAGAAAAGGTGATTTATGCAACTTTTGGAGCGTCAAGCTTCCAAAAGCATCTGATAATCAATGGGATAAGAGCTCTCATCGAGGACAAAAGGAGATTGCCAAAAGATTGAGGTTAGTATTATCTGAGGAGGCTAATATGACCATTCTAGAGTGTTTTGTCCACACCTAATAAGGAAATTCTGAGGATGAAGTGATGATAATTGAGAAGAAGGAAACAATACATGAGTGTATGTCTGTCTATAGGCATATAAGCTGGTGGGTCAGCCTTGTGTAATTTGGCCAGCCCCCAGTAGAGATATCATTTATATGAGTGTATGTCTGTATATAATCATATGAGCTGGCGGGTCAAGCCTTCGTAATTTTCCTATCCCCTAACAGAGACATCATATATCTCTGATCAAGGCTGATTTTCCACATAATGTGGCAGCCCCTTTTTTGAATTCAGAAAACTGCAAACCCTCCAGACACTTGGAAATAAAATCTATTATATATAATTTCTAATTAAATCATCTATCTCCTCTATCTTTTGCTGTTGGGATCCAATTTAGGTAATGGAAAGCCTGCGGCTGTTCCTTTAAGAAATCTGTGAAATCTTAGCCACTGTCTCTTCATCTATTTACTCCATGTATGCCCTTGCATTCATGAAAAGCAGGAAGAAAAGGAAATTAATTGGAAGGATATTAGTATAAGGATAAGGATAAGAGTAGGATGCATAAGGACATTAGTATCTCTGGGGGACCTCTGCACTATGCATTTCCAATTTTAAAAAATGATCTCTCAAAATGCCTCCTTTTGCATCAGTTTAGAAAAAGATTAATCAAACTACGACTCACTCAACACCTAATGAACGAGAGAATTCATTTATGCAGAGGCACTTCAGAAAATGAACGATAAGACTTGAAAGTTTAACTTTATATTTATCATTTATGTATTTTATAAAATTGTGTTCTTATTACAGATATCTGTTAACATGGAACGAGTGTGCAGGAATAAAGTTTGTGTGTTTGGTGAACTTAATCAATATACATCGTGATTAGTTGAACTTTAAACATAATCGAAAGTATTCAGAAAACTCAGTCACATGAGTGCCATAAGAAGGTGGTGGCTTTCTTTAAGAGACTTTGTACTAAGGTATGTTAAAACACTTTATTGTTGATTTGTAAAGATACAAAGCATTTATAATGAAGATAGACTCCATTTATGTCTTTGAGGATTTATAGGGCACTTCCCATGAGAACAGAACGAATACACGTGTTGACATATGACCTTGTTTGGCTAAAACATGATATCCTAACTATAGTTATTATCTAAGTCACAAGGTTCGAGTTAGGCGAGGATAAAATTCGATTCAAATTCGCCAATGGATAAAGTTTGGACAAAATATCTCCATTAAGTTTGAACAATAAATAAAATATTAATTTAAAAATTAAAAAAAAAGATAAAAATACATAAAATTTTATAACAAACGGTATAAAAACTTTAAAAAATAATTTAAAATATAATAAAACAAATCATTTTAATATATAATTCAAAATATTTTTAAAAAATGTAGCAACAAATAAAAAAATAAAAATGAAAATTAACTAAATAAAAAACAAACTTCTATAATCTAAATTAAATATTAAAACACAACAATAAACACAAACCCCATTGGTCTTCCCTCACTCAACACCTCACGACAAACACGACTCATGACTCCCTCCATGAACAACAAACATGGCACAATACACATTAATTTCACTCACTCCGTTTAGGTCCGGTATTAGGGTCTAGTCATCGCTTGACTCGTGTAGACACTCAATTTTCATCACTCTCGTGTCCAAATTGCAATTAGAGTCGATTTATTGCAACAACGCACAAATAACTGAAACACCCAAAATTTGCCCGCACACCTAACGTGCATATTCTAAAACACATTGGGTCATGGGGCAATGCACCATAACCAACTGTCAACTTCATCTAATTCACTCTAAGCCAAATTGTTGTTTTATAAGTAATGTTTTGGGGCAATTAACTAGAACAAATAGTCAAATTTTGATATTGCATAAATCACATGGAAGCTAATCTGAATTAATTATCAAATCAAATGGCTAAACATAAAATCTATAGAAATTGGCTAATTTCTAATTATGCAATATTCAAATATTCAACAAATATCTGAATTGTGACATCATTGTGACATCACTCAAAAAGTTGTCAAACATTAACATATATGCAATAAATATCGGGATTTTGGAACCCATGCCTAATAAATGCAAACCCAAATTCCAAATATTAATGACATTTATTACTAAAATTAAACTGAATTCTCACCACATCTCTTGATCCAATGGTCACAATCGATCTGACAAATATATGAATACAAGCTTACCTTATGCCTTCAACAAGCTTTTGAGTGTAGACTTTCTATGCATAAATCTAGCAAGAGCTTCAACGATTCTTTACATTGATCAAGCAAAACCACTCGTAGATAAGGGGAGATGCGTCAAAATGAACAAGCGACATTGATAAAGACTCCTAGCTCTATAATCCAGGCACAAACATGTTTACAATCCAGCTTGGAGAACAAACCCATGGGAAAGGTCTATCTTTTTTGGTGTATGTCTTTCTATTTGTTTGCATTCTCTTAGACCTTCCCCCTCTGAGGGATCATGCTTGAGATGTTATGTTTGTCAATTTGCTTTGGTTTGAATAACTAACAATGAACTAACCTCTCTTGTACGCATGATCTACATTTTGGCATGCCCAATGGGACCGAAGCACCTCACAATCTTCTTGAAAACCTTCAAGCACCTTCTAAATTCGAAAAAAGATCAATTTTGACCTTTTTTCCGCTCCTTGCTAATTTTTATGTGTTTTCATTTTCTGTGAATCCGCAGGATCACTCTGTATTTCAATGGGATCGCTTTACGTCATTGGCAGTATCGACGTGAGTAACGACAGTATCACTCCTGCTCTATTTTCCGTCTCTGCATTTTCAAGAAAATAGCAAAATCGCTCTATGTATCAACAATATCGCACTATAGAACGGCAAAAACGTGTTGTTACATCTAAAACTGTCAAACAACGAGAATGTCCTGTTGGACGATGAGAATGACCTGCTAAACGACAACATCGCACTATGGAATAGCAGGATCGCATAGTCTATTTTTCTCGTGAGCTAAACAGTCAACTCTTCAACTTCCCACGCTTGTCAAATACCACATTTCAAATCCCAACTGTTTTTCGCAAGTATCGCTAGTCAAAGAAGTGGATTTATTGCCAAACAAAACTCATTTTACTCTCATCTCATTTGGTGTTTAAACGAATGAACCCACACTTCCTTTAGTGCTTAATCAAAGAACTCATACTTCGATTTTAGTGCTCTTAAAACACTAGTGTTATTTTTCATTCCTTACATACTTGTTTTTGCTTTGCTTGTTTACTTATTGTGTTTGCCAAAAGAATGTTAGACTATACTCTTCTCTTGCCCATTCATAGGGTCCTGAGAATCAAAAACAACACTTCTTTCCTTTGCTTTTGACTACATGGGGTGGATTTCATCTCCTTGTGAGTCCGTAGGGTGCAACGATTGGGACTTCACTCCCCAACATACGTACCAACCCTATACATTCAACGGGGTATATAAATGGAGGTTGTATTCGATTGTTATTGGTTGAGCGGATACGTGTTTTAAATGTACCCGTAAAGTAATAGTGCTTTCATATTCCAACTCAAACCTCAGATTGTACCACTCAAAGCCTGATTTTTCAATAACACTTTGTAATGTCCCCAAATTGGGACGACAACCAAAAAAGAGGGTTTTCCAACAAACCCTAGCCAAACCAAGCACAAACTGAAATCTCAAAATCTATAACCAGCCAAAGCCTAGCTAGAAAAATGTATGATATTCAATATAAAGAGCATCCAAATAGATTCAAAAGAAGCTGAAAATTATTTAGAGATTGAGTACCTTTTTGGGAGTCTAGTAATATGATGAAATGCTAGAAATACCTCACAAAAATATTCTGAATTTTCCTGGAAGGTATAGCTGTACTTTCCAGACCTTAAATGCCTTGAAAAACTCCCCAAGTGGTTCGCCAAACCCTAGAAAAATAGAAAGAATAAATCTGGAATTTATCCCTTGGTTTTCTCTCACCAACACACCTTTCGGAGCTTGCCAAACAAGTCGCCCACATGCCCAAAAATTGCGAGAATAATTTATGAATGTTCTAGGGCATTAAATGACCCTAAGAACCCTGCAGAACCCCTCCAACACAAATCGCCCAAGATAGAAACTTGCAATCAACCTTTCACTGCCCACAGTAATTAATTTTTCCTACAAATAGGCTGAAACTTCAAAAATTCATAACTCCCTCAATACTTAGAAATATGATACAAATAAGAGCTCAAACTAACCCCAAAATTAGTGACTATCAAATAAAAATAATGTCAAAAAAATTCTTCCATGGGAAAGCCACCAAAACTTGTTTTAAAATTCTAAAAAACCCTAGTTTCCAAAATTTTCCTCCACAAACCCTAGGTTTACTCAAATTTTAAGTAGGTGGTGTTTCAAAACACCTTTGTAGATTCACTTGCATGAACACATGCAATTTGAAGCTCACTTACAACCCTTGAATAGAGTTACCTAAGTAGAAGGAATGGAGGTTTTCGTCCCCAAACCTAAAACACTTCTTGAAAATTTTCGTCCTCAAGAGGTGGAAACCAAGCTTGATCAATAATTCCGATATCCAATTATGCATAATCTTCAAATGAATCCTTACTTGCCTCAAACATTCCCTCATCTCATTGTACATTGATCCATCAAGAAGCACCTTTATGCCATCCAATCTTGACAAGGCTTGCATCCCTTTCTCATTTGCGATTGGAAATTGTTCCTTCCAAGCTCTTTCATTAAATCTAGAGTCATGCAACAATTTTGAACAATTATTAGATACCAAACAAAAATCATCATTCAACTCATACCTTTCTATGAATATCTCAGTTTCCTTGGCTTCTTCAAAATCATCTTTTCAAATACCAAAGCTTGGGGTACTTGGCTGCCCCATAACACCTAGCATTTCCTCATTTTCATCCGTCATTTGCAGCCCTCTTTACTGCTCTAAAAACTCAAATTTTTGGTCCTCACAATTTCCCACTCTAAGCTACCCCATAGTGTCATCTTTTTGTAGCTCACCTGGATCCCATATCCATGATGGATACCTGTCATGTCCATTCACTTTGGAAGGGTTCTCTTTCCCTTTGAATGCCCTTCACCTCAATCTTAGTGATAACACAAACTTTGCAAACAAGATAATGAAGTAACCAAGCATGAGGAGGAATCAATGAGAATTTACCAAAATGACCATTACATTGCTTACCCAAACACAAATCTGATCTTGTATCATGCATGAATAATTCCGCTGTCCAAGTAATCTGCCCTTTATTGAAAGCTTGTCCCATCCTTTTTGAAGTCACTAATATAGGTGTTCCATTGCTTAGACCATGGAGAACAACTTCCTTGTTGGCTGCCATAGATTTCAGTTCTAATTTGTGCAAGTTATGAGTGTATTCACCAAGGGATTGGACCCATTGGGCCCCAAGCACAACATCTAACTCATCATGATCAATCACATTGAATTCTCTTTCAAATGTGTATCTGCCCAAGGTTAATTTTAACCCCATAGTGCTGGAAATGCATGAGATGGAGGAGCCATCCCCCCTAGTCACCTTAAATCCTTCATTTGCTTTAGTGGGCAGCTTATGTCTTGCAACGATTTTGGCATTTACAAAATTATGAGTGGCTCCATTGTCCATTGATGTGATAACCATTTTTCTATTAATGGTTCCTCTAACATGAAAAAGGTGGCGTCTATTGGCGCTTGATAGGGTGGCGATCACTTCTTTCTTTGTCACATGTTGGTTGTCCCTTTCTTTTTGATGCATTCGCCCTCCATTTTCAACTTGTTTTTCCTTAGATGGCTGCCCTCCTATGCTTTTTTCGTGTCTTTGACTCTTCCAAATTTTCTGCTCTTAACTTCAGCTGATTGCTTGTTTCTTTGGGTTCATTAATGGCCTCTTTTTTATGCTCAATCATTAAAGTCTCTTCATTAGGCGGCTGCCTTTCCTTTGACTGAAGTATTTTATCATGTGCTTTTGTTGATATAGGCATGATTAGTTCCTCCTCCCTTTCAAACTTATCAATTATCTCTTTCAACATATCTTCATGTGTTCCCATCAAGCTAGGCTTTTGTGTCATTCTTTCTTGATACCACCACTTATGGGTAGCCCCATCCAAATGCTAAATAACAAAGATTATTGCCTCTTTTCAACCTCTAGGCCTCAAGTCAAGGTACTCTATCATCATTTCAACCCAAATTCTTACTGAATTACTTGAATCACCATCAAAAGTTGGAAGAACTATCTTCCCCAAATCATCCTGCATATCCATATACCCATAGTGTCTCTTACCATACCTCAAGCCTAGCCAAGCTTCGAAGCTCCTTCTCCTGCGGTATATAGGTGCAAGAGTCAAGTACTCATCATAATCCTCCATGAGATCCTAACAAATCAAAGGTTGGTCCTCATGATCCTGGGCCTGTGTATTACCCTTCAAACTTCCCTGTTTCTGTTATGAATCCCACAAATGGCCAAGATATGGCTCTAATACCACTGTAATGTCCCCAAATTGGGACGGCAACTAAAAAAAAGGGTTTTCCAACAAACCCTAGCCAAACCAAGCACAAACTGAAATCTGAAAATCTATAACCAACCAAACCTTAGCTAAAAAAATGTATGATATTCAATCTAAAGAGCATCCAAATAAATCCACAAGACGCTGAAAGTTATTAAGAGATTGAGTACCTTTTTGGGAGTCCAATAATATGATGAAATACTGAAAATACATCACAAAAATATTCTGAATTTTTTTGGAAGGTACAATTGTACATTCCAGCGCTTAAATGCATCGAAAAACTCTCTAAGTGGTTCACCACACCCCAGAAAAATATAAGGAACAAATCTGGAATTTATCCTTTGGTTTTCTCTCACCAACGCACTTTCCAAAGCTTGCCAAACAAGACACCCAAGTGCCCAAAAATTATGGGAATAATTTTTTAATGTTCTAGGGCATTGAATGACCCTAAAAACCCTGCAAAACCCCTCCAACACAAATTGCCCAAGATAGATACCTGCAATCAGCCTTTCCCAAACAATTCGCTGCCCATAATAATTAATTTTTCCTACAAACAGGGTAAACCTTCAAAAATTCATGACTCTCAATACTTGGAATTATGATGCAACTAAGAGCTCAAACTGACCTCAAAATTAGTGCCTACCAAATAAAAATAATATTAAAATTTTTTTTCCATGGAAAAGCCACCAAAACTTGCTTTAAATTTTTGAAAACCCTAGTTTCCAGAATTTTCCTCCATAAACCCTAGGCTTACTCAAATTTCCAGAAATAGGTGATGTTTCAAAACACTTTTGTAGATCCACTTGCATGAATAAATGAAATTTGAAACTCACAACCCTTGAATAGAGTTTCCCAAATAAAAGGAATGGAGGTTTTCATCCCCAAACCTAAAACACTTCTTGAAGGTTTTCGTCCTCAAAAGGTGGAAACCAAGCTTGACATGCTTGATCAATAATTCCAATATCCAATTATACATAATCTTCAAATAAATTCTTATTTGTCTTTATATGCCACTCCTCCAAGTGTAGAAACCAAAATTGGAGGGAAGAGTTACCTTTTTCTAAAATTATTAAAAGATCCTCTTAATTTCACTTTAGGCCTTAAGTGCCCAAGATCTATAAACCCTACTTAAGTGACATAGAAACATATGGTGATTTTTCATAACTCAACTCAAAATTAAAAATATAAAATAACATTTCTATTATTAACTCCTCACAAGTGGCCCGCAATGCTCCTTTTCCTTTCTCTAACCTTAGCCATTGGAAACAAGAATGGTCTAAGGGTCCCACAACGGTCTATATAAAAAATGGGGACATTACACACTTCACTGAGACCTTTACGACTGAAGTGAGTGCGACGGGACTAGACCATCCCATGTTGCTCATTAATCTTTCTCCTACGACGAATTTTTGAGCCCCACATACCGTAAAGTATATCGAGGACCATTTAGATAGCCTTTCAAAAATTTAGCTTAAGATTATCGATCGGAAACGATTTTGCAGTGCGAGGGAAACCAACCTCCCCCAATATTTCACAATGTACCGCTTGAAGTGAGGATTGAGAGAAATCAATTTGTTCTCGCTTCAAGGTAGTTACATGGACTACCATTGTGTTGCACACATGTCTTACCGTTAAAAATAAGGCTTGTTCTTTGAGAGTCTTGTTTGATTGTTGTCGTGACCTGTATTGATTGCAACCTTTGACCAACATTAAACCAAATCAAATCAAATCATGTCCAAACATTGTCATATTGCATTTGCATGATGAGGTATTACTTTGCCCAATTTTCACGCCATCTTTACTCCATCTTAGCGTTATGCTGGCCGATTGTACCGTTACGCTGACAACATTGGTACCATTATGCTACTCATTTGAAAATCAAAGCCAAATCAGGGTCATTTTGAACCACATTTCAATCCGATCAAGTTCGTCTTGAACCACATTCCAATCCGATTAGGTTCGTCTTGAACCACATTCTAGTTCTAATCAAAATTGGTCAACTTTTGAAAATTCAACCAAAGTCAATTGTTTGTATTCAAACTCTTGAAATCAAACTAGGTCAACATTTCAAATCAGGTCAACTTTGACCAAAGTCAACTTCAAAGCCACATGTCAAAACAATGCCAAATTGGGTCTATTTCGACCAAATCCAATTATTCTGAATCAATCACATTCCAAGTCAAATCACTTTTTGTTTTTTCATTCAATCTCACGCACTTGTCGATTGGGAACGATGAAGTCATGTCATCCATCCTTTCTCTTATTTGAATCATATCAAGTCATTCCATCCGCTTTGGGGCCAAGCCAAACCAAGCCAATTACATTGAATCAAATCTGCCCTCTTTGGGCCCATTCTAATTAAGCCAACCTGCCCTCTTAAGGGCCATTTCAATCAAACACATTCGCCCTCTTTGGGGCCATTTCAATTTAAAACAATCTGCCATCTTTCGAGCCAATTACTTCCAATCCAATCCCCTTGCATGTAGCCTTGCTTGGGGGCATTAGTCCAAAGTTAATCCGAGTCATGGCATCTTGCGATCCTAAACCTGTTCTAGCATTGCCACTCTTTAGTCAAGATATGATAGAATATTTCACCCAGTTTAACCACCAGTTGGTCCACCTTATATCTACTCTTGACACTTCATTATCCCGCAAGCCAATCCGGCCTTAGAGCCACAACAAATCCAACAGTTCATACCTATTATGTCATTGCCCCTCCAAGGGCCATTATCTATTGAAGACCCAAGTGTGTCCAAGTCTGATAACTATCTGATCGAAATATGTCATGATCCCCTTCCCAAGCATGATCATATTCGTCCACTTCCAAAGCAAAATCAAGATAGTAGACCCATCGTCAACGTTTTTGTCGAATCTCCCATCTTTGATCAGCCTCACATTGATGAGCCTCACTCTAACAATTCCTCTGTATGTGACAACACCCATTTTTTATAAAGGACCCATCTTCGATGAGTCCATCTTTGAAGAGCCCATTATTATTGAGCAACAACTCATTATTCATCCATTGCCAAACATTCCCCATTTTATAAAATTCCTTCATCCCAAAGCCTTCATTTCTAAGCGAAAGGTGAACAAAGTACTTGTGGACAACACAATTCAAGAGGTTCTCTTTGTGGCTACATTTACATCAGAAACAAGTTCCATTTTAGAACCAACATTATTATGAGCATCAACATCAGAATCAAGTTCTATTTTAGAACCAATATCAGAATCAGGTTTCATTCTAGAACCAATATCAGATTTAGTATCAGAAGCATAATCAACGTCACTCTCAACATCAAATTCATATCCTCTTGAGCCAGAATCAGCGTCAAAATCAAAATACACTAATGGATATCACAACATTGGCCATACACTTCTACCAAATCCACTTGAGTCAGAATCAACATACATTAATAGCTATCCGACATTAGCTACATATTTCTGACAGATCCACTTGAAAACATTTGTGATCCTTCTACGGTTGTTGAGGACATTTTCTTTCACATCGACACAAGTTCTCTTAGTAGCCTCTACAAGGATTATGCTGCCTTTTACCCCTCCATTGACATTACACATCCCTTTAACATTAACTAGCCTAGCCATTATATTGACATCAATCATTCCACATCCACTTAATAGGACTGACAAAATCACATATTATTGGACTTTTCTATGGTGATATATCAGTTGCAGAATTTTTGGGGATCCAAGGGAGTAACTAGTCAGAAGACAAGTCTCCTAGTGAAAACTTCTTTGAGACACTAAGGGACAATCAATGTCTAAAATCAACATCTCCTAATGAAACCTTCTTTGAGGCACTAGGGGATAATCAAAGTCAAAAGTTAGCATCCTTTAGTGAAATTTTGTTTGAGGCACTAGAGGACAATCAAAATTAAGAAGTCTTTGTTGGTGAAAACCTCTTCGAGACGTCAATAGCTAAACAACTCAATTCTTCATTCTTTGATGAGGAAATTATTGAAGTCAATATTGACATAGCCGATAATCCAATAATTATTCAAGTTGCAACAACTCTCAGGCCTAAAGAACAAAAAAATTGAGAGAATTTTCAGAGGTCTTTGGGCCCGCCACAACCAAAATCATGTCGAATCCAAAATCAACAACAATGTGTGTGACTAAAAATCTCAATCTTCATTTGTCCACTAACAATTATACATTCCATTATGATCCTATTATCCATTCAACTCCTGTGTTATATTACCAAATCAGATCATTTATCCATTCCCTATCCTTTACCCTTCTTGGCAGCACTCTTTTTCAAAAAGACTACGAAGACATCTTGTCTAGAGGTTTGAAGGAAAGAAAATCAATGACCAACATAGATCAAAATGGCATAAATATAGTCCAAATCAACCGCAGGTTCTTGACAAAGCGAGTACAGACAAGACAAAAAAAATAGGTTAGCATTATTCATCTCGTAATCCTCCATTGAGTTGAGATGCTAAATATTAAAAATAATTAAAAAACAAAAGAGAGAGAGAGAGAAATAATTCATCCAATGATGAAGACCATGTTTGTAGCACCTTGGACAGGTACCATGATAAAAACCAAGTTTCTAGCATCATGCGTAAATAATTTGTTGTCTGCAAGTACCTTGACACTTGACAGCAACATCATTTGCATTGAAGACCATTCCATTCCATTCCAACGATTTCAGCCATTCAATCCTACTTAGCCCAAATCATCTTATTGTGACCATCAGTCTTCCTGTCTTGACCTTGTTATGGAAGTGGAAGGTATATTGAGATCTGTTTGAGAAACAATTTGGCATATTATCCGCACGACACTTTGACAACTGGATAAATTTGGTTCTCACATGATAGGGTCCTTGGAGATTCCTAGTCCCTTCCCCCATTGTCATCCATTATTATCTAGCATTATCTATTCGTTATTCATTCATTATTATCTCTCATTCTAGGAGAACTACAATGCCTTAAGGTCCATTTGGACTATGTAGACAGTGCTCAGTCACATGGAGTTTCTAAGGTCAGCTTGGCCACCATTCCCCCAAGGTCACACCTTTTTTGTGCGTCATTTCCTACGCTCTTGACATTTTGCGAGTCATTATCCATTCAAGTGCTAGAACAAGTCTTCCCTTTGCTAGTGTTTCTTTGTGGATATTTATTCCAAAAACAATCAAAACATTGAAAAGTCCAAAAATCCTAAAAATTGGAAAAGGCTTAAAATCTCCACAAGAGATATAAAGCAACAAAATCCTAAACATCTGAAAAGGCGTCAAATCTCCATGAGAGATATTAAGCCACAAAATTCAAAAACATGTGTCTTGTCCTAAATCCAGCCATTATCCTTGATTTATCACTAAGCCACTCATTTTAACAACTATTGGGATGTGTCCTTTCCAAATCTGCTCTATTGGGGCAGATTCATTACTGGTTCCAATCATTTCAACCACCTTGGGATATGTCCTTCCCTTGCATATATCGTTGTTTGGGCGCAACATCCATTATAATTCACATTGTACCTTCCCACATGGATCTTGACTTGATTAACGACAAGATCCTTTCTGTTACTTTTATTTTCCAGCTTTGTGTGTGTTTGTCTGCTTAGTTTCTTGTTTGTTTGTTTATTTACTTTTGTTGTGCCTTGACTCAGTCCATATGCGTCCATAAGGTGATTCCCTGCGTTGGTACTTGAGTCCATCCATTGGCATACGACCCACAATTTCATCTTGATTTTTCCATATCATGGTGCGTTTGTGTCATTTGTCTATTGGGTAGGGAGTCAATCCTTATGCACCTCATGAACAAGCCATCATTTTGTTTTATATCACGACAAGGGCTTGATACATTAAAAAACAAGGGCTTGAGAGACTCATATACAATGTCTTGCACAAAGGCATCTCTCCTTGTAAGACAACACCATCACATTTTCCATGATTAAATCACAACAATTGAACATTCTGACTATATATATGCTCGTCAGGGCGTGCATCTCCGAATGAGCATGTAACAAAAAAAGAGTCATACACATTTGTCAACATTGGATCAGATCATCTATTATATTCTTCCTCATCCATTTTCTCCCATCTTAGGAGAACTACATTGGCCTAAGGTCCATTTGGACTATCTAGACAACGCTCAATTACGTTCAATTTATGAGGTCAGCTCGGCCACCATTATCTCCTTATTCTTCAACCATTATTGTGTTCTTCCAATCATTTCTTTCATTACCTTTGAGCATTCTCATGTGCCTAGTTTTCTGTGACTTATTCATTCTTTGACAAGTCATTATATCATTGCACCTACGTTTGCATCATTCATTTCATCTTAATCTGTGTAACAGGTTAAATCCTTGAGCTATGCTTGCCAACCAATCAATCAATCAGTTTATCGACAATCAAATCCGCCCTGTTGGGGCACATCAATTAATCAACAATCAAATCTGCCCTGTTGGGGCAAATAAATTAATCAATCAATCCCCCCTCTTTGGGGCAATTCAATCATTTAGTCTTTCTTCTAATTCGAAGCTCGCCACTTTCGCCCTGTTTGGGGCAAATCAAAGTGTGCAGCTTGCTTTAGGATAAATCATTCCCTAAGTCTATAGCTTTCATCCTATTTGGAGCAAGTCAAAGTGTGTCGCTTATCTTGGGATGCATCCTTCCCAATTCCCCCTCTGGTGCAAATCATTTTTCTAATCTATCATCATTGGATATCAAAGCATGCAAGCGTTAGCTCACTTGGATTAATCTCATCCACAGGTAAATTCCATTCTTCTTGTCCATTTTCTTCCTGTCAAAGGCCCGTCCATCAAAATCATTTTTTCGGCCAATCCCTCGAGGGTGCATCTTTGGCATCCCAAACATCATTTGGGGCACCGTTGTGAATTTGTTTTCAGAAATTTGAACAAAAATCAACCAAAACATGAACACATCATTCTTCAATCATTACAAAAACATTTTAACAACTTTTTCATTCTTTAAAAAACCATTACTTCGTCTAGTGTCTTGCAACACCCTTTCAAACAGGGGCAAAATTTAAACACTCAATTTTCATCTCTCATGTCGAAATTGCAATCAAAATTGAATTCTTGCAATAACGCACAAATCACTAAAACACTAAATTTGGTCGCAGACCTAACACACATTTTAAAACACATTGGGGCATCCCTGATTGGGGAAATGCACCGTAACCAACTATCAGCTTCATCTAATTCACTCTAAGCCAAATTGTTGTTTTATAAGCGATGTTTTGGGACAATTAACTGGAACAAATAGTCAGATTTTGATATTGCATAAATCATATGGAAGCTAATCTGAATTAATTAGCCTAAATCAAATGGCTAAGCAAAAAATCCATACAAATTGACTAATATCTAATTATGTAATATTCATATATTCAATAAATATTTGAATTGTGACATCATCATGGCATCACTCAAAAATTTGCCAAACATTAACATAAATGCAAGAAATATCAAGATTTTGGAACCCATGCCTAATCAATGCAAATCCAGACCCCAAATATTAATGACATTTATTACTCAAATTGAACTAAATTCTCGCCACACCTTGATCTTGATCCAATGGTCACAATCAATCTAACAAATCCATAAATACAAGGCTCACCTTACGCCTTCAACAAGCTTTTCACTGTAGACTTACTATGCAAAAATCTAGCAAGGGTTTCAACAATTCCTCACATTGATCAAACAAAACCACTTGTAGGCAAAGGGAGATGCCATCAAAATGAACAAGCGACATTGATAAAAACTCCTAGCTCTACAATCCAGGCACAAACATGTTTACAATTTGGCTTGGGGAACGAATCCATGGGAAAGGTATAGCTTTTTGGTGTGTCTTTCTATCTGTTTGCGTTTTCCTAGACCTTGCCCCTCCAAGGGATCATTTTTGAGATGTTATGATAGTCAATTTGTTTTAGTTTGAATAACTAACAATGAACTAACCTCTCTTGTACCCATGATCTACAGTTGGTTTTGTCTTAGATACTCTACTATGGTGCCTACCTTCGTTTCCAAATCGTGAATCTCTATCAAATTAACCCAGTGGGTCGTGTAACGAATGTAAATGTTTCGCATGCTAGTTTGGATTTTAAGGCATTTCTCTATGTTGGAACTACAGGCCTCCATCAAGTTTCAGGTAGGCTTTAGGTTTGCAATTAATTGGGTCATCACAATCGATCAGGGAAGATTAGCCCTTGCCTTCTTGCCTAACAAACATGGCACAATACATGCGGCCAAAAAGTGTAGACACCACAGAATATAGAATCACAGACACGTGGCCAAAAGTGCAAAGGCTACAACATACAAACTCGACAAACTTAATTGATTTTTGGCAATTTTTTTGTGGCTGCTTGAAATTCAACGAAATTCAAATTTTATCCCAAAAAATCAACGATCCTTGCAATTGGTTATTATGATGTCTTTGTTTTCTCATGCTACGATGTTAAGTAATCTATAAGAACTCATACCATGTTTTTTTTTGTGAAACCATGTTGGATCGCGATGAAATTGTGGCTATATGAGCATGATAGCATTATCTTAGGCCAAGGCCCAATAACAATGGAATTTTTGGCCCTGGAGATGGTCACAATACAACTATGAGAATGTGTTTGATTGTATACGGGGTTAAAGACGACTCATATTGGTCATCTGAGCTCACTTAATTGGTGCTTAGGCCAAATTGTGTAAGATAATCCTGTATGGTCTTATATAGACACTGATGTGATTGTTGCATTGTTGTAGTCTACATTTTGATATTATATGTGTATGTTGCACTTCAAAGCTAACCCCCTAGTCACCTCCACTACCGTATTATTTTTATGGACCTTTGTCACATGCTTGCCATTCCTTTAGAGAATTGATCTGATTTCATCTATTGTGTGTAAATAGGAATTGTTAATTGCAAGTTGATTTGTATAATGATTTTTCCATGATCATGAGGATATATCATTTGATTTTTGGAACATGATATATATCTACAAATACAAAAAAATCCAAATAAGGAAAAACAGAAGCAGGAAACTAAAGATATTAGCATTAATTCCACATTTCTTGAGGCTTCTAGCCCCTAGGCAGAAGGTAAAGTCGGTATTTGCCTCGATGACAGTAGAATTGCAGGACTAAGCCACTATTTGGAGTGTCAATAAATGTCAAATGCCCCCTGACCCTCACAAGACTTAGTTTGTGAGAGTTGTGATCCTCCAAAGAATCCTTCGATGGAACGTTTTATGAATGACCTTCTCACACATCCCTAACAATGCGCTTTGGAAAACCACAAAGGAATTGGTTATTAAATTATTACATTACCTTAAATGTTGGGTCGAATTGTATCTCCTATTTAATCTAATGAAGTCTACATTTTTATTTTGCGCGGCAAATTGCAGCAAGTTGCATTTTAAGTCTTTTGAATCAGCTGCATAGAAATAATTTGGACCAAGACTTAGTTTGTGAGAGTTGTGATCCTCCAAACAATCCTTCGATGGAACGTTTTATGAATGACCTTCTCACACATCCCTAACAATGCGCTTTGGAAAACCACAAAGGAATTGGTTATTAACTTTTTACATTACCTTAAATGTTGGGTTGAATTGCATCTCCTATTTAATCTAATGAAGTCTACATTTTTATTTTGCGTGGCAAATTGCAGCAAGTTGCATTTTGAGTCTTTTGGAATCAGCTGCGTAGAAATAATTTGGATCAATGAGGCAAGTTTCAGAGATGTCCTTTGGAGCAGGGGTGACACTCGCATGGCCCAAGGGCTGACGAGAACTTTCACATGGTGTTTAAGATGTTAAAGGTAATATAAATATTTGCAATATTGAGCATAATCTACTTCCACTGTGAATATAAGTCTTTGTAATATTGAGCATGATCCACTTTCATTGTGAATGTAATGATTGTACTATTTTGTAATTGCTCCACTGCTGGGACCTGCAATGAGAACACAACGAATGTATACAAATGTAGACTTGTGTTAGTCTTCTGGAATCAGCTTTGTGATCCACTTTCATTGTGAATTTAATGATGGTACTATTTTGTAATTGCTCCACTGCTGGGACCTGCAATGAGAACACAATGAATGTATACAAATGTAGACTTGTGTGAGTCTTCTGGAATCGGCTGCATAGAAATAATTTGGACCACATTATTTCTATGCAGCCGATTCCAGAAGACTCACACAAGTCTACATTTGTATACATTCCTTGTGTTCTCATTGCACGTCCCAGCAGTGGAGCAATTACAAAATAGTACCATCATTAAATTCACAATGAAAGTGGATCATGCTCAATATTACAAAGACTTATATTCACAGTGGAAGTAGATTATGCTCAATATTGCAAATATTTATATTACCTTTAACATCTTAAACACCATGTGAAAGTTCTCGTCAGCCCTTGGGCCATGCTAGTGTCACCCCTGCTCCAAAGGACATCTCTGAAACTTGCCTCATTGACCCAGGAGCAAAACTTTATTGGGAGAAAATTTTGTTGTTTCCAGATGAAACATCTTTGTCTAGCTTTTGCAAGGGCAAAACACCTGCATTTTTGTTAGATTGCACTACACTGACTGATATTGATAATATTGGGAGTCATAGAGTTCCCTTGTTGAAGTGGACTGTTTTCGAAAAAATGGTTTTAAAAGGTACGCAGTTGACCCAAAAATAATCCCATCCTGAGGCTATGGTGATGGATATGAGAATAGTGAAAGGAACGTGTTTGTGTTCAAAGTGACAGATATAACAAGCCTTCTGACAGCCTTTATGCCTGCTGGTGTGACAATTAAGGATTTCTACCACACTATTTCTTAATGAATGGTTCTGCTGCTGCAACCTGAAGCTGGAGATGATGTTTGTTTCTTGAAAAGCTTTGTTTTTCTAGCCTTCTGTTTTAGCTAGGATTATAGCTAGTATTTTAATGTTGTTTCTCTTCTTAGACTCTAGCTATTGCGGTGGCTTATTTTTACCATGACTGGCTTGCTAAACTGTATGTCCTTTGGCTTTTTGGCTTTGGGTGGTACAGAGTCGGTCATTGTAATTTATTGGTGGCAGTACCTTACTGGTTTTATACTCTTTAACTAGTCGATCGATGTAAATTATCAAGTGGTTTTTTTGTGGTGTGAGGAGCCCTTTTTCCCTCATTTAATGTATCAAAAAAAACATCTTAAACACATTGACAAGGATAACTATCAATCTTGAGAACAAACATTGCAACACTACTTCTAGAACCTAATAATAAACAAGAAACTCCCAATCAAGTAAAGAAAGAAATTTCATTAATGGGAACAAGCGTTCAAAGTAGGTCAATGGAACTAATAAGTACATCTAGTAACAATTGAAAATGTACCAGGGTAAAAAAGAACCCTAGGAGCAAAAAACAACTAAGAATGAAAAACCAAACAATAAAAGTAAAACTAGCGTATGTATACCCAAAGAAGGTAAATCCTATCCATAATATAGTAAAAATACAAATAGCCACGCGAGGAGAGGACCCATCAAGGGAGAAGTAAATGAAGACCAAATCTGAAGACAAGGTTGAAAACAAGCATCGTCACTTGTTTGTATCAATGCTCGAGCTGGAGAAGAACCAACAATATCATCATCCACAACCATACTGAACCAATGCAGGATCTGATAATGTCCATGCATAATTGGGACAGGTTGGAAAATCCTGGGAGGAAGTAGGATACTTCCTCTAGAATCTCCTAACTACACCCAAGGAAGTCCTGGCTAATTTAGTAATTCTCCAATTATACTAAGGGCAACATGCTGACAATATGTCAAGATAATATGAAGTAAAGTCAACTAATCAGAACTTTATAGAATAAGTTTGCGTTTTTGTTTGGTTTGTGGGTTATAGTTCACTTTTTAAAATTACATAGAGGTGCTGCTTCTCAAATTGGACCTCATTTCTCTGTATGTTCTGTAACATTTGCTGAAATTGACACATCTATGTTCATTGTTACCTGCATCCTGTTCTTGAAAATAATTAATAATTTTTAATATATGAATTTACAAAATAAAATCAACTGTGACGCATGGCCAAAACTTCACACATGCTTTGGTTTGTAGATCTAAACTAATAATTGTATTATCTTATTTTAAAGTAGCTCAGAAATGCAATTTTGATTAGGATACTTAACCAGTTGAAAATTAAGAAAACCACAGTGCTGGCCACAGAGAAACACCATGGCATGCAATATTAATTAGATTAAATCATATCTACCACCATAAATCGATCCACAACAATTAAAAATAATAATTCCTAAAGCTTTCAAGAAACCTCACCTCTTACTGGAGTCTGTTGTATTGGCATGATCTCAATGAAGCAAGTGTCTCTAAATGAAGTAAGCAGACATATTTTAGCTCCAAACTGCACTAATAAGTGAACACCCTCCACATTAGATATTTATGCATAACCTCTTGATAAACAACATTACTTGTGTTTTCAATGTGCCAATCATAGAAAAAAGGAAAAATTGTACATATGGAGAACAGAAAAATATCAAATCAAGAATGGCATACATACTTACTGGCATAATTACACATCAAAAAGCCATTAATAAAGCGACACATGGAAAGAAACAACCAAACCAAAACTTCTTCATTCATATATTTAAAAACTGAAGTTAATAAAGGAAATAAATTGTTAGACTACATAAGCAATTTCTGCAAGCAAAATTTGTTTTAATACTATTTGTGCAAGTAAACCTCCACCTTGTGAAGGCTAACTCCTTCCTTTAGATAAGAATCTTCGCATTATGGTCCAATCTTCAGTTGAAGATATTTTCTTGTAGATGCAATTAACCTTCTAAAAGAATTTCTGTCTTTTCATGAGCTACAATATAGATTTCAACGTCCATCTCAGCTCGTCAGTACTCTTATTAAAAATCCAAGAATAAAAGTTGCCACTACCAGAAGCTTCCTTTGCTTGTTGATTTCATTGTAGTCTTCAAAACATGCCACAAGCTTTTGCAAGTCCGGTTTGCATCATTGTGTAATTTTTTATAAGTTAAAATGAGCTTTTTACCTAGTATTAATTTTGTAGCACCCCATCCCCAATAATGGGGTTAGCATCAAAACAAGTAGCATCACAATATCAACTGAGATACTCTCTCAATGGTTTGGGTTAAAATTAACTTGGATGGTACGTCGAAAGGAAATCTACTATGGCTGAAGCTGGTGGTATATGTAGAGGGAGTGAAGGCAGCTTAAACTCCGGTTTTCCCTCAATCTTGACATTCAGATTGGTCACATCGTGGAAGGGGAGGGTAGTAAATTTGGTCTCAACAAAGCTAGCTACACTAGTTTTAAATACATTGTTATGGATGCCAATTCTAAGATCCTTTGGTCCCTTCTTCATACAGATGAGGAGACCATCAATCGCCATTGCAAGATAAAATCCCTAGATAACGATGTCAATAATTTGAGTTGAGCCTTTCTTTTGTGGTGTGAGGTGTTAAGCCAACAGGGTGGCAGAATTTCTTGCAAGGTGGAAACTGAATTAGCCCCTGGCTTAGTATTTTATTCTAATTATGAGATTCACATGAGAATAGCGGGGTTGATGGAAGGTGACATGGGACATGGTGGTGATTGCACCACACCTGCCTCACATCAGGGAAACTCGTTTAGTTTTGATGAGGTGCCTGTTCCTCCTTGGTATATGCAATATGACAGGTACAGTTATGCCCCGTTGGTCTTTTGGTGTGGTTATTTTTGTAAAAGGGTTGAAGTGCATAGTTTAGTTGACCTCAAATCTGATGAGGGCTTAGTGGTTTCGGATATCCTGTTTCCAGCAAGCTCTATGGCTGGTTCTTTTGTTAAATTTGTACATGTATAGTTCCATATAAATGTAAAATAATATAATATTCCTTTAGCAAACCAAAATACACATTGCAGTGCCCCAATTTAGGCATCTTTTAACTCCGGGTGTAAGCAGAGAGGCAAGGTTTGATTTACACCTAAAATTGGTGATGTCGAAACCCAGGGATAAAAATTTGAACAACATATGAGGTAAATGGAAATAAATCCCCTTGTGGGCTTCCACATGGTGGGTGTCACACACCAAATTGCTGTCTAGCTTGGCTGTGACCTTTTAAACACCTTTACCTTTATCTTTAAGATTTTAAAGAGCTGCCAGGATATGATTGTCTGAGAGCCTCTTTGCAAAACATTCTCCTACGATAACTTCTATAATTAAAATCAGATGTGACTCTGCACACTTAAGCCTCCAATAAAGCACAAGTTGAAAAATCAAAAACTTAAAATGTAAACAACTAAGACCTGTACAAGTAATTAGCTAATAGTACAACTGCCTGCCTTTTGATACAATGTCCAATATGGTACTAAAACTGACACTTCATTTCTATATTAATTTTCTTTCCAAATATTGAGTTTAGGCCTGTCTGATCAGGGCTTTCAAATCAAGATATGTGTGTACACTGCAATACCTAAATTGCAAATTGGATAGATTTACAGTTTACATGCACTTCTTCAGAACAATTGATCTCATAACAGCTGGTCGGAGCAATTTTCTCCATATCAGGAAAGCTTCAATGCCAAAATCACAAGCCATCATAGCTAACAAGCTCATGTACATTGTTCAAACAGAACATTTAGTAAGAAGTTGCATGAAGCTCGATTAATAAGAATATTTGTTCTAAAGGTCTATTCCAATGCACTTGGTATTGATATTACTCTGGCAGCATACATTTTTAATGATCCTACAAGGCAAAAAAGAGAAAACAAAATCCCAAAAGCAGTTGTTTTAACTTCTAGGAAAGGAAAGAAAAGATAATAAACAACTTGAACATATTCAGAGATCAAGACAAATCTCATGAAATTTACATGTCCTGGCAGACAAGAATGGTTAAATGTTCAAGATTAAGAAACAGTCCCTAAGATACAACAGAATGTATATTTTTAAAGTTTATATTGTCTTCACTACATGCCAATGCAGTTTTGATGTGTCTCTCATTATCTCAAACTATGCCTAGAAATTAGAAATGTTCCAGCAATCAATTTTTTCATTATCCAAATTGGAAGTTATCATTCTCCCCTTAATAGTTTAATGCATTAGAATAAAAAAAAAGTAGAAATGAAATCGATTCCTTGCAAATGAGGAAATCAAAATATCAACTACTGCAATTTAAGGTTTGATGATTCAAGAAATATCATGAATGGCAGCTACTACATAAATGATGTCTCCCCATTTTGTTTGGTAAATTCTGCAGAACATTCTATTTGATTGGAAGAGTTACCAGCAGCCTGTTTTTACAGGCTGAACAGTTTGTGAAGGGTCAACCCACCTGAAGACTCAACCAATCACAAGGTTCACACTCACACTCAACTAAGATGCCACGACAGGGGGCATCTATTCTGTCAACATTTTTACAGGACTTCACCCCAAAGCAAATCATATGATGCCACCAAGGACAAGAAAACTCTCCGAGATTGGCGTCATGGCCAATGGACGGACATGAAATTGACCTCACCCAATTTACATGATAGGAGTTGCTTGAAAAAAAAAAGGCACAACATAAATTGAAAAGTGGCCCACCATGCTACGACAGACAGAAAATTTAGTCAACAACATACCCGATCAGCAGCAGCTTGCAGGGTAACATGATCTCCCCATTCTCCAGACCTGCACAGCAACGCAAAGTAATATTTTAAATAAATAAAAGGAAAAACAGGCTGCAATATCGAACCAACAATTGTATAGAGTCAAAACTGCAATGGGCAGAATTTTTAAGCTGAAATCATACTTTCTCATATTCCTGTAATAACGCTTGTACTTCATGGGTACATAACCCTCATATGCAGATCGAAATTTTTTAAGCTGCAACTTCAACAAGGTAAAATTAACAATCAAAATAAACAAAGGAATATTAAATGCACTGTCATCGTTTATTACAACAACACTATAATCCTGATGTGCGTATCAAATAATTTTAAGCTGCACCTCAAACAAATGAATTTATAAGTTCAAGAAAACCCATGACTGTTGAAAAACCTTTATAAGCATAAACAAACTATACAGGGAGAATATGTTCAATTAAAGCACTCACTTGTGAAGTGAAATACGATAGGCATTCCGGAGGAGCATTTGCATAGGTGCAGTTAGTGGGAAACAAAAACAATGTATGATTAGTTGACTCAAGCTTACATTGCAACATATATGGGGAACTGGAGAGAGATAAGTAACAAGTGAATGTGGAAAAGAATAAAACAAATTGTCCAATCCTCAATGTGAATGCAAAGACAGTGTTGAATGCCTTTCTCCTGCCCATTTCGAATTTCGCCTACTGCCAAATTGACTTTTATTTCCCATAAATGGTCAAAAGGATGACCCTCTACTTCATAAACAAAGTCCCCCTTAAGAAGGAACAAGGTTCAGCTAGCAATCAAAAAGCGTATAGACCAAGATCTAGACGTAGATCAATGCCCTAGTGCATGATAAACTTTCAAGTACCATTCATTATACCAATAAAGAACACAACAGGAAAGTACTACGGTTAAATGAACATACCAGGTACTGCTCACAACATAGAATTAGATAACTGCAACTTTATTGATATAACTGCAATTAGTGTAAATCCCATAGCTATGGTTCGAGTGTATGACAATGTGAGAGCTTTCCTTCCTTGACCTTCATCACCCTACATGTAGGTTGGTTGACTGAGAGCTACGTCGGTTAGACCGCAACCATCAAGGTACCAACCATTCTAACCATAAACATAATTAAGTACACTCTCATGTCGACATGTGTAATTAACCAAAATTATTGTTGACTACATTTGCTTAACATATAACATAACAAATGATTCCAGTAAATCTGACTACATCTGTTCCACTCTTTAAACAAGTCGGCATCCCTGCCAACACAAACTCTATTATAATAGCTTAAGAACTATGAGGGAGGTGGGATAAGGAAGACATCCCTAATTGCAAAGGTGCAGATGGTACATGTGTTGCTGTGTTAAATGGCTATGCTGATCCTACTGATGCTCCAGCCAACCCAGACCCTAAAGACCTTGGTGTAACAACCTTGAGCCGCTAGCTGCGAAGTGCCTGCGCCTCCTACATTCGCAACTTTAGATGTTTGTCAACTTTAAATTCTTGTTGGTTATTGTACTTCACCATTTGTATCGCTTCCTTCATCGTAAGTGATATGATTTTGGGATTCAGCTATGTAGTGTTGCAAAGTTTCTCCGGCTCCCACATATTCCACTCCTCTATCGGTGTGTTAGTATACCAATCGATTGCCACAGCTCTGAGTGTCTCTAGAAACGACTGCAACCAATGTTTTTCACCAATCTGTCCATTTGCAGTCCAAATTGTGAATAATGTTCTTCAATGATTGACAAGGTCCTCCAGACCATCACTGGTAACCTTTGGGAGCTTCTATCTCTCAAAATTTGGACTCAACGGATTAGCCATGACTCTATTGGTCTCTAGACAATGCTCCTTTGTGTGATCTCCCTCCTCTTGAAAGTTTGTCTTGCACATTTGATGCTCTCCCAACACTTTTGGACATGCCTTGACCTCCGCTCGTCTTTTGACCCTCTCTGACTAACTACTATGCTTCATCCTCATGGTTGGCCCAAAGTTCTCAAATCGTCTTCATTGTTAATTAACAAGTCCCTCAATATGCCTCATGTTCTCAGCAAAGGTGTCTCTCTCCTCGCCCGTGAGAAAGTCCTCTGGCTGTCTCAAGACAAGGGCTTCCCTCTTGCCAAGATGGCTGACTCTCAGTCGGCTCCCACAGTGATTCCTTTGCAGCCCCTTCCAACCCACAATCCCAACACTTTCAGACACATACTGACCTCTACTCACTTTCTGACCCTATCTGGTTAACTACTTTGCTTCGTCCTCTTGGTTGGCCCAAAGTTCTTGGATCCTCTTTGTAATTGATTAACAAGTCCCTCAATATGCTTTATGTTCTCATTAAAGGCATCTCTCTCCTCGCCTGCGAGGAAGCCATCAAACTCCGTCTTGAGACCAGGGCTTCCCTCTTGCCAAGGGGGCTGATTCTCACTCGAATTCTACATTGATTCTTCTAGAAGGAGCAATTTCTAACAATCTCAACCCACTCGCCATTAGTGAGTGACAGACTTTCCATCTCTGACTGCTGGCTTCGGAGTTCGATCCTCTGGTGGTAGATTATCGGTTTCCTCCCGCAGCCTCTTTCTTCAATCTCTTTGCTCCACTAGCTGAATCAATTTTCTTGTTTCCCATTCTTCTCCCTGACACTGATAGTGTCTTCTTTCACCTATACTTAGGCTTAAAGGCATTTATTCCTTCTTCAATGTCGGAATTCAAATCATTCTTCATGACAACACTTCTCCCACTTCTCGTACCTTTGTAAAATTCTTTGTTGTTCAGCTTCTCATTCTTTCCTGGCATAGAGGACTTGGAGAATAATACAGTGCCTTTCCAACAATCTCATTAGATTGCACATCAACCAGTCAACTTTTCGCTACAGGCCAGGTTGTCCCAGACAGCATCTATAGACACATGGGCTTTTTGCTCCAACTCCTTTCCTACGGATAGGTCCCAAATAAACGTGAAGATTTGAGTTAATTGGTATTCTCATTTTTGGTTGGTTTCTTTTGGTTCTTGAACTAGTTGACCCTTTCAATCAAATTTACCTCCATCTTGGTGCATCATCAATAACCATACCTGACGTGACCAGACCTCGTATAGACAATGGCACCATAACTGCTATACCAATAAAGAACACAATAGCAAAGTAGTACATCAGAATGAACATACCAGATATTGCACAGAACATAGAATTAGATAGCTGCAACTGTATTGATACAGGTATAGTGTACATCCAATAGCTGTGGTACAGGGTGAGTATCACAATGTGAAAGCTCCCTTACCTGACCTTCATCATCCTACATATAGGTTGGTCGACCAAGAGGTGCATCAGTTATAGATCACAACCATCGAGGTACTGACCATACCAGCAAAAAACATAATTAAGTACACTACTAATGTTGACACATGAAATTGGCCAAAATCAGTCCTGTCTATATTTGCATAACATAACAAATTATTACAAATGCACTCCTTTGGTCATCTGTAGATATTAATGTAATTTATTTCTTTCAGAAACACTTTGAAGAGTATTTATACTGTGTCCATTATAGTGAGATGACACGATATTTCATGCAAGGTTGCAAAATGAGGAACAACAAGACTAAAAAATGTTTTCTCCCAAATGTTTGAAAAATCTATAATTCACAACCTGCCAATAATCCCACAACCAAATAGAATCTGATTAATATTGAGCCGACAGGCGGACAAGCTGTGAAACAAGAGAATTTCAAGTACAAAACGATGGGAATTTCACAACAATGAAAGGGAATGCCATTGCAACTACGTATAAATTAAATTGCAGCAGCATGGACAGTAGCAACTACATAAAAGAAGTACAATAAGATCAGAACAAACTCTCCATCAAATTTAGTTCAATGTGCCAAATCAGTGTGCATGAGGATATATTTGGCCAATGTCTTAATGGATCCTTCATCATTCAAAAATAGGGACACAGCCGATGGAGGCCAGTTAGTAAAACCTATTTTCATGTGTGAAGAAACAAATACAAAATAGATTTTACGCTTCAAGAAAGATATGGAGGAATTTGAATTATACTTACTTCTCTTACCATGGATGTGTTAAAAGATTCAAATTGTGAAATTTTGAATAGTGATAATTAATCAATGAATGTGGTAGTGTTCCAGGTCATCTGGAATCCTGAACACCTTCTGAGTGTAATGGAATGTGAAGGTACCAGTAAACAAAAACTAGAATTCATTTGTATCATTCTCCCAATCACCTAAAGAAAGAACGAAGTTAGAATAATGAGCAATTTGGATTAAGGACTTTAGAGTTGGATAACTACTGCTCATTATGCATTGTAAATTTTAATATTGTAATTTTAGTTTTGTAATTTATAGGCCATCACTTCTAATATAATTCACTAATTGATTTCTTTTAGTTAGTAAATTTCTCTGTTGACCATCTTGTCTCATATTGGAGTTCTAGCCTAAATTAGAAGGGCAAGATTGGATGATGTGGTAGCCTAAGGCTGAAGAAGAGGATGGATGGGACACATATCGTTATTCAAGTAAATATCATTCTTATTTATACGATGAATATAATGGAATATGATAGACTTAAGTCTGTTGGGTTTTAGATACGTATCTGAGAATTATGTGTTTGAGAAGATACCACGATGCAGGGATTAATAATGTGTGGGCTAAAATGAACCTAATCCAAGAAAAAGTCAGATTTATGGCTAATAGAATCTTTATTATAATCTTGTGGAATAAAGAAATGGATATAAAGATGTTATAGGAAGGATTTTGGATGTATGATAATTAAGCACAAAGTGTGAAGAGTTTCACAGGATAAATTAACGACAATGGTCTAATATCAAAGGTTTGATCACACTTATTGGATATCATTATTTAGAAGAAAATTGATGAAATTTTATTTTATACCCCTCGGGGTTGTGGCTATGGAGCCTATGGTGCATACCATTTATGGAGCCAACAACGAAGTCCTTTGCAGCATCTCTTGCCTGGTCATATCTCTCATGGTGGCAGGTATGCATTCCCAGAAACTGGTGGGTGAATGGCATAGTTACCAAATCTGGCCGGATCTACACAAAATCCGGCCAGATTCGGATTTTTTGGCCGATCTGGATAAGTTCATCCAGGTCGGCCCTGTTTTTTTTCTTTTCTTTTTTATATTTTTAGGTTTTTTGCAAATCTGGCCGGATCTACACAAAATCCGGCCAGATTCAGATTTTTTGGCTGATCTGGATAAGTTCATCCAGATTGGCCCTGTTTTTTTTCTTTTCTTTTTTATATTTTTAGGTTTTTTGAGCAAAAAAAGGCCCAAAAATCATAAATATCATATAATATTAACAGTTTCTATTATTTTATTAATGTTTTTCATTGTATTTGTCAGTTTGGATATTTATAAAACTATTCTCACATATGTGTATATATTCCAGATTGGATTTGTCCAAATTTTTTCAAGAATTCCGGATTTCGTATTTTTTTGCCCTCCTGAACAATTCTGGATTTCCAAACTTGGTAACTATGGTGAATGGCTCAGCAACAAGGGAAATTCCCTCATATGGCCTTAGCAATTTCCCCATCCAAACAATATCTAAAGGATGATGCAAACAAAGATAAAACTAATGGCAGGTGGGAGCCGGTACCCAACATGGCAAATCTGTCCACTGGTGGTGTCTAGGCTGACAAGTTGGATGATCCTCCGCCTCCGCTATCTGCTCTAATTTCTCCCATGAGCTAATGTTCTTGTGCCTTGGCGTTTAGTTTCCCAATGGGCAATTTGTTTTGATGTACGATTTGCTAAACTTTTTTTTATTGAAATGATGTATTTAGAAAAGCCTTTATTTAACTTTTTCCCTAGTTAATTAAAGTTTCTTAGCACTCTCTCGATCCATGTGATCAATATGATGTTTTCTTTAGGAGTGTGATTCTGTTCCACTCACTTCTTTTGTACGACTAGCAATGTATACTCTTGTATTAATTTAATAAAAATGCTTTTCAATAAAATAAATGTATATATTTTATGAAAGGAGAGAGTTTTTCATTCTATAAATATTAGAGTTCTAGTAGCATTTTACTTTGTGGAATACAAAACAGAGTTGATTAGGGTTAAGATGAGGGAGGTTGAAAAAGACATAAAATAGTTTGTATTACAATGCAGGATGGTTTTTTCTGTTCCAACAACTTTGTTCACTTTAGGATAAACCGTCAAAAGTTGCTTGGCAAGTAGCTTCTTTTCACATTATTTTCCCATGTCCAATCACAGTGTCATTGCTTGATCTGTCCCTTGCTGGGAAGGTTACAATTGTTGCCAAAAGTCTAGCGGCAGGTCATAACTTTAATTACTCCTATTTGTTCCCCTCCCAAACAGCTTATACAGCACTTGAAAAAATCCTTGGAAGTCTTTTGTAGGATAAAACAAGGAAGGGAAAAAGCGCTCCCTCTTGTTGCCTAGGATGTACGCACTCTTCCAAGGGATCAGGGGGGATTAGGGATTCCAAACATCAGAGCATAGGCGATAGCCCTTGCAGGGAAGTGGATTGTAAATTACAGCCCAGAAAAGGCGTTCACTTCACAATGAAACCACTAACTATAATTTCGAGACTATAGAGGCCAATCTCAAGATTAGGAAGGATAGCTGAGTCATAACATAGAGGAAGGCAATGATATCATTTGACATCTCAATATTAGTTCCTGCAGCAGCAGGATACTACAGGTTTCGCCCGTGTTCAAAATTAAAAAAAAAACAACCAATCATCTCCTTCCATACTTCTATGTTCCAAGGTTTAAAAATTTTAATCAATAAATTATTATAATTTTATTCATTTATCACTCAAGTGATTCGATAATCAATTTGAGTCTTATTCTAGCCTTTCCGTGTTTCAAGAATACAATGATGTCAGCGCATTTATGTTTCTAGTTAAAATATGAGATAATAATAAATACAATTAACATCCCATTCAATGAATGTGCAAGTAGCATTACAAGTGTCCTACAGTGCACGAGACTAGCCGTGCGGAGGTAAATTTACAAATTAAACAGCTTTTGAATTTGTCATTCAAATATTACATTATTGGTATTGCATCACTATTATGTCTACTGGAAATAACATACATTTGACAGGCATTGTTGAATGCAAATGATAAGATGTTTTATGATTAACTTTTATCATACACCATTAACAAATTGACCATTTTGTTATAGATACTTAAAAATAATAGTCCTAAACACCTATTAGCCATTAGCTATAGATTTTAAATATTAAAATGAATAACATGGCCGTTATCCCAAATTCTAGCCAACTCAAAGGCCAAATTCCAGGCCTGTTTCTTTTTTCAAGGTGGAGCATCAGGGCAAAATTTCTATATTGCTTTTTAATGAGAATTTAAGTCTTTCACTATGTATTTCCATCTAAATTGAATGGCATCTTTCCTTCCTTAAAATAAAAACTTGGAGTTCTTGTTCAGTCCATGCTTATGAAGTGCAAAACCATAAAAGCAGCACCCAAAGGCTGGTTTTTCTGTGAGCAAATGTTTGATTTTTCCAAGAGAAATATTACTCCGTGGCGATTTGCCGTTCTTAAAAATACCCAAATTTAAAGTTAATAACTTAATACGGCATTTAAAATGCACTGCATTTGCTTAAAAGTCTCCAAGGCCTTTTCAACAAGCCCATATTGCGCATATGCTGCAATCATTGCAGCCCATGAGACCATATCTGGTCAAACACTTCACATGCCTTTTGCATTATTTCATGGTCTCCATTAAATTCTTAGGCATTTTGTCAAACAATTCACGTGCCTTTTGTATGACTACGCATTTTGCATTCATGTATATCAAGGCATTTTCACTATAACATGTGACAGAAATCCGCTTCCAATTATCTTTTGATGCATCTCCACAAACTGTTCCAAAGTGTACAGGCTAGGAGGATGCTGGCAATCGTTGTGAGATTCGCTTTGCACCTGCCAACTGCATTTACTCAATAGTCTCTAAGGCTTTTTATAAGCCCATTTTGTACATATCTTAAAATCACCATACTGTCCATGAGATCGCATCTTGTCAAGCAATTTATTCGAAAATCCGTAAAGCCTCATCAAGAACATGATTTTGTGCATATGTTCCACACATCATAATCCAAGAGACAACATCTCTTTGAGGCTTTTTTTCAAACTATTTGTGATTTTTGGATGTTTCCACATTTTAATTACATGTCTATGAGGGCACTTGCAACCACAACATCTGACAAAAATCCACTTTCTTTTACATAGCAATGCTATGAAAGTTTTTAACTTCCACGTATGTTTTTCTGATCCTATGAATAAATAAATCTAGAATGGAATCAAACTTGAAACTTTATTTTCGATAGCCATCTCTATCCTTTTCGCATTTATGACCATTCTTAGAAACTGTTTCCTTGACGACCATCTATATCTCTAGCTAATTGAATTAATCAATCTAAGCATGCAATCTGTGAAAATGTTTTCCAGTTAATGTATTGCAGAGTATATTTAAAATCCTTCATATCTCATTAGAGACTTTCTAGGAACTTTTAAGGATTCAACAAGGAATCTATCAATTACAAAACAATTACAATCTAGTGGCAACCGTTGCTAGAATTTGTTAAGCCATGTTTTAGATTTTCGATTCAAACTCTCTACTTCAGTGCTGCTTCATTGTTTTCCTTAAATTTCTTCTAGGTTAATCGAAGGATCTTCCATCTTGAATTATGTGATCATATTTAGAAACTTGTTTCCAAGGATCAAGTTTTAACTCCATGTGTTTATCCATGTAAACCTTTACTTCTAAAATTTAACCTTCTACATCAAAAATTGAATGAAGAGAAAGGGAGCCAAATAAAATTGAGGGTTAGGTCAAAAAAGGGAGTTGAAAAGGAGAGTTAAAAACATATGGTGAATGAGTTTCAAACATTTTAAAAAGCATTATGCCTATGGAACAAACTAGATGTCAAACAAATGAGAGGAAAAGTAGGAATGGCAGGCGGTAGATAGGTATATGTGGTTTTTTGTGATTCATGCGTCACTCTCAGATTTTTTCATTCATATATTGATTTTAGATATGAATGTTTGCCTATATGGAAGTTTTTTATGAACAAGAATATTTGCTGGTTTAATATGATCAAGCATCCTTTAATGGCATTAAACTATCTGAATTTATTAAAAAATACATGGTTTATTTACTCAAGTTAATACCTTTAGTCTCCATTGAATATGTAAAACTATGACTATTGGTGAAAATGAACCAAACGTGCTGACTTCAAAATTGAAGTCCTTTTGCCAAAAGTTCATGCAGATATCTTCTCCAATGGAAATCGACAAAGACCAGTTAAAGTCTTTCCAAAATTCGGGTCCACTTCTTGCCCCTCCCATAACACGAGAAGGGGGGATATGGGATACAGCAGCCTTTGGAAGAGGACACTTGGTTCTGTAAGAGATATTAGGACAAAGTTCTTAAGGGTTGGCAGAGTTTTGCTTACAGGAAGAGATGAGGGGAGCGAAAATCACACTAAAACACTCAATTTTCTCACTACTGCAATTGACAATTGAGGAGTTTGATGAGGATGCAAGGGGTGCTGCTTTGAGGCACGAGATCAAGATAAGTGAAATGATGACAAAAATATTAAGTTTTTGGAATGAGTTTCTCCTAGGAATGTTCATGAAGATCTTTAACTGGTCGAGATAATATAGCAGCTCTTGACTTGTTATTGAATTCAGCTTAAGCTGTATACAACCCTCTAGACGATTTACAGATTATCCATCCTGAAGAAAATCAGTCGGATCAAAGACCAATCGACTGAATTCCAAGTGGTGGACATTGCAGAAAACTGATTTTCTTCATTAATCAAGTTTCTTCATTTAAATGGTACTTTGTTCTCTTGAACTCGCAGGTTTTTTAGAGGTTTTCATTGTAAAGTTTTAGTCCTAGTTGTTGTAGTTTCTTGTTTTAAGTATCTTATATGCTGCAGTTTGTGTAAGTACTATGGTTAGGCTGGTACTTGAAGGAACAATTTCAAACTCTCCAAAACAAATTATCTGAGTTGTGGAAAGTCAGCCTTATTTTGGCTTGTAACTATATTTTTTCCTTCTTTGAAAAATAATTATCATATTATACAACAATAAGAGAATTAGATACAGAGGAAACTTATTTCAACTTCAGCAGACAAACTCTGCATACTCAACCTGATCTAACATGCCAGTGTCCCTGTAAGAAGACCCAACCTTATAGCCTGGACCTGAAAGCTAGCCTCCTTATGAATGAGATCTAAAAGGGCAAACAAAATCTATAGCTATCTATAGCAGCAGACTTGCGCAATATTTTTCTCTTCATAAAAAAGAAACAGTTGCAAGGAGTGTTTTTCCAAGCAAAGTTACACATATTCGCAAAATACCGCACACAAATGGTCTGAAGAAATGATAAATGATCAACTATAATGATCATTTATGAGCCAATAATGTAATTGTTAGTAAGGCTTTCTGCACTGGAACAAATTTTTGGAGCTATAATGATCAACCCATAACAAAAGAGGCAGTGAATTGTATTGTAGAGAAGGCACTCAACTAATGGAAAAACTGGCCAACTAGCGTTACAAAAATTTTCTGGTTATTCAAATTCCGGACAAAGTGTAAGACAATTAGTTGATTGACCACAGGGAGAAGCATGAGGCACATATCTCTTTCCAGAATACATATGAATTGTTTAATTGATATTTAGTAGTCAAATATAAATTACGCAACAAAATCAAATTTTGAAGAGATGCGACGAAAACCATATAATAAAATCTGGCAATCTAGGCCAATAGGAATAACCTTAACTAAATTTTAGTATGTCCAACTTTTCAATATCTTCACATTAGCAAGCAAGAATAGCTCAACAAAAAATTTAGAAACGTTTATTCAAGAGAATTAGTCATGTTCATCTCACGAGCCAACCAATGTGATTATGACACAGATTACTATTATTGACAAGGAAGAGCAAGGTGACGCTAGGCCCAATGGAGAGAAATTTTTCAACACTAAATATAATTTTGGAAAAGAGGCTATGTGGCAAGTAGAAGAGGTTCAGGAGAGTGTTACTCAATTGATATTATGTCTAATGGAGATTCTGTAGAAGCTTTTTCAAAAAGAGTGAATATATAAGATGGCAAAATGCAAAACAAAGACCAAGACAAAAGGATTTCTAACAACTATCAATTCTGTGTAATCCAGGAAATGCATCCAATCCATTGACTCCAAAATTGAACCATTGGATAATATGCACATAAGTCTCAAAGTTTTAAATGGTCCAACCTATGAACTTAAGAACATCTTACTTGATATGTATTCCCGTATATTACCTGCTTTACAACCTCCTTTCGGACATGCTTATGATACTCTGGTGAATTATATAGCTGATCTGACAATGCCCGAAACTGTAAAGAAGGTAAAAGTTTGCACAAACCAAATATTAAAAACTCAGAATGGGAGTACTCCAAGCTTAAATTTTACATATCAAGAAATTTTCAGCTAGGGTTCAATTTCATTACAAGTGCAAAGGAAATCAATTTCTAGCTGATGTAGTAAAGATTGAAATAAATTATGATAAAGCCTACCAACCTGGCAGTTTCCGTCCCCAGAAACTATCAATTCACTTAAACCGTACATATGTAACCTACCATGCAAAAAAACCATTATTTCAACTCCATAAGCTTCACGTATGAATCATCATGATAGATGAGAGGCAGAATAGAAGGAAAAAAGAAACAAGTATCTATTGGAATATTTATCTGAACTATAATCATAAATAAAACTTTGTGTTAAAAAGTGTTGAAATATAAGACTCAATCATACAATAGTCATTAGTCAAATGTGAGACAGAATAAATGTCACATTTATTAGGATGAAAGTCATAAAATGTCAACATGTGACTGTGTCAGCCATAACTGCTGAAGCATGTATAAATGTATGTACACTAGTACAGATCTTAAATACATCTATCTGAAATACGCTGAGAGATATCAAGATTGAGGTTCTTATCTTGGATTTTTTACATACCACATTGATCAATAACTTCATTGTTTTCTTCAATTTCCCACTGAAAGGTGACAAATGGCATCCATCTAGTTACATCAATGTGTTGGGCTTCAAATATTGTTTCCGATAAAAAAAGGTGGGGCTCCTAATTCTACCTTATGGCCAAGATATTACGATTTTTTGATTGCTTCTCCAAGCTAAAAGAAAAAACATTTAAGTGACGGTCAAATGGACGTCAAATTAAAGGTTGAAATTGTTATGTGACACTCAAATGGATGTCAAATTAAAGGTTGAAATTGTTATGTGACGGTCAAATGGACATCAAATTAAAGGTTGAAATTGTTATGTGACGTCAAGTTTAAGGTCAAACATAAAAGTGAACAACTCACTACACCACACTCCACTCCACAGCTGCCATTGTAGAACATCTATTGACGTAATAAGATGTAATTGCTGCTGTTGCCAACCATTCTTAATATGTTATTTTATTTTACTCTTCATTCTATGCATCTCTGTGTATACTCCCTGAAATCTAGTATCGCATCAAAGTGCAATGAATACCTGGAGTCTTAAGATTGACTCTGAAGATTATATGCAGGTCATTAAGCTTTTGATACAAGTTATGGAGATGGCTGATTTTCTAAGTGATAATAGAGAAATTTTTCTGAAAGTTCCCATCAAATCATGCCCCAGACAATAAGCACGAAAACTGTACCCTATCTGCATATGTGAGAACATGCAGTTCATTAATTGATGCCCCAATTATTTTGCAGAGAATTGTAGCAGATTTCTTTTGGGAGTTCAGGAAAAAGTCGGTTGATCATTTTATTCATGGAATCATTGCCATTAATAAAAAGAAATGCAATTTTAAAGATGCTTCACTAAAAAAACACATATTTGGAGTCAAGGCTGTATATATTCAGACTTGTTAATAGAAGCATTACAAAATGAAGTAGATAAGATCAAACTCTCTATCTGGGTCCCCTCTGGAACTTCATTTTTTCAACTATGCTTTAATTTGCACTGAAAGCTTGTCATAGGAACAAATCTGATTGGAGACTGACAAATTTGGTTAAGTTTTTTTCTTATATTAATCTTGATAATTGAAGGATATAATATTCTGAAAAAAATTAGGGTTTGCATTATTTTACTCTCAGCAGTATTGAAGAGAGTTGGGATTCATGCGACAAGTTCATAACCCTATTATGGCCTCATTTTATTTATGCAGCTTATTTGTGATGGTAGTTAAGGTGTACATCTCTCTTCTTTCCTTTTTAGCAGAATTGGATCTTTAGAATGGATGTATAATTTCTATGTGCTAATTATATGTTTTTATTGAAATTTCCTCAAATATTTCCCAGAGATTTTATGAAGAAACAACCACTGGCTAAAATTATTTATGTTTGCAACCTAATCCTTTTTTGATATACTGTTTTGGCCAAAAAGTCATCTTTTATGGATACAATAAATAACATAAGATAAAATGGAGACTAAATCCAAAGAAGAAAGGACAGTAGATATATTTGATATGCACCTGCGAAAACAAAAGAAACTCATCATATAAGTTGTAACCTTCTAAAATAGAAAGTTGCATTACCTGTTTTTTTCTTAATCAATGCTCATTTACTGTAACTAAAAAGTTCTTGATGCAGAAAAAATATTTCACCTCTCAAACAGTCGTTGGTGATCAACAGTTGCATCACTTTCAGTAGGTATAAACGCATTGATGCGAGGGACATGCTGGCAATCACACAGAAGTCAAACAAGTGCGTTTAGTTTTCAACAATAAAAGATATTCAGAGTTTGGGACATAAATACTTTGTTTGTAGTTGAATATTTGAAAGCTAATCAAAATTCAAAGTTTGCATTTCAACCAGGGATAAGCATGCTCCCCAACATGCTGCATCACCCTACCTTGCTCAAAGCCTAAAGGGTCCAACAAATTACTGAAAGCTACTATTTGGCAGCTGAAGACGAGCTAGGAAAGAGCAGCCATTTAAATAAAGACATGAGAAGACCTGCAGAAGGAGACAACTCCACAAGACAATCAAACTAGAAAAAAGCCTAGGAAGGGAAACACCGAAGTATTCTGAACCAGTCAACCATGCAACCATGCAAAAGACCCAAGTTCTAACCCTGGAAGGCTTAGAACCTCAAAATTAAACCTCCTAAAAAGTTGTTCAAAGTTAACCAATCAGTCAAATCAGCCTCATGGACCTGCTCTCCACTGTGTTGAATGTATTTATCTTCCATTTCAAAATATTCCTGTATTTGCAACTCTATGAAGCCTGTACTAGCCCTTCTAACAGGATGAGTTGATCCCTTGTTCAGAAACAAGGCACATGGATCATTCTCCTCGAAATCAAGTTGTATAGATGTCTAAATAGCTATAGACTTAAAAATGACTTCACATAACAAGTCAGTGAGACCCCTAAACAGTCCTTTGAATGTTTCTTCGTTTCTCTTTTTCTATAACTTCTACTAGCCCTCGATTGAAAGCAAATATCACACAGCTTAGATGAAAAATAAATAAAAATTCATCAAAGAGCTTGGCAGTTAAAAATATAATTCCAGTAAATATCATTGCTTATCAATTTCTCGACACCAAACAGAGCTCTCCTCCAAAATAAAAAAAATAAATCTGCAATAAAAAATGGCTAAGGAATTCAGGGTCTCCATAGAACTTACATGGATTTATTTTCATCCAAATCTTTACAATGTAGTGCCAACAGGTAGCTTGTTCCAGATAGAATTCCACTTAACGTAGGTATGTTTGATTAACAATAAGGGAACCAATTTCAAGTAAATATTAGACTCTATTATGAATCAAACTCATTCTTGAACCAAGTCTTATTTAAATAGTCGGAAAATAAAGCCTATGTGAAATAAGGATATCAAATTAGTGATGGATTTAATCGTGGTATTAAGAATCATTTCATCATCCCAAAAAACCGTTTACCGATTTTCCTCACCTAAAACTAGATCAAGCACAGAAGGAAAGAGAAAAAGCAAGAGCTTTCTTAACCAATATAAAAGTTCTTTTGTCACTGTTGTAAAATGTCATATCTATTGTGTCATTCCTGTCAAGATGCCCATATGTCTGTCTCGACTGAAGCAACATGGTAAAACGTTTGAATAACTTTTTTGTGCCAGTTAAAAGTAGAAAAACCCCTAATTTTAGCCAAAAAAATTCAAGCCCAAATCAAAGGTTCTGCAAGTCCCAGTACAAACTTATAAAAGAGTAGCATACCAAGTTTCACTTGCTGAAGTGAAAATGCCCTATGGAAATATTAAATGATTATTACAAATAAGAAAGAAGGTGATGCGGCTAATAATAATTTAATTTCTGATATATGGTACAAAACAGTGCAAACGTTACATTTAGATTGGATGATATCATTACAATCCACAAGGATCCCAAGTAACTACTACACTTCTATGGTCTCGACTGTCAAGGACTAAGAAATGATATAATGAATGAGATTGAGATCCACAAGTTAGTCTTCAACAAGGGGCTCTTACAAAAAATGCAGAATCATTGCAGGGTGAGGATGAACAAACACCACTGCGTGCAGATGCCACCATAGCTATTGAAGAATATCAGCATGAGAAGTTTGAGACTAGGAGTTGACGATTATCAAACGAATTAGTTTTACTCTTGACATTTTGTGAAAGGAAAAAGTGACAATACACTGAAAGCTTTTGAACTCGTTGATGATAAGGTATCTTCAACATCAAACCATTTTTTAAAATGAAAATGGACGAATGAAAAGGAATCCGATAAAAAAGAAACGAGGATTATCCCTACTGACAAAGAAGGTCAATAAAAAGCTATAGCTAAAGATATTGATAAAGGATAAGCAGCTTGTTGCTCGGACTCCTCATCTGTTGAAAGAAAATTTGGAATTGCCCAGATGATTAGAAGTAATGATGAGGAACCTAAAGATTACCCGACTGGAAACATTTTTTGTGCATCCTCCATTATATAGGAGCAGCATCCACATTAGAGGCATCTCCATCTTCATAGACAACGCAACATATTATCAGAGCCTCACCTGTATATTCAGCAGCACATCCTCACGATGGTGTTGAAGCCTACCCAAGAACAAAGTAAAATGAACCAAGCTGAATCTGATCCTAACTTGAACAAAGCATTTGGGAAAAGTCTACTGACAAGAAATTATTATTGATATTAGCTCTTCATCCTCAAATTAGAAGCGTAACCTAAAAATTGTTTAGAAAGGTGATCATTTGTCCTCAACCAAATAATGTAAAAAGCCTGTCTGTTAACCAGATCTTTTCTTACCAATTGATGACTTAGGCAATAGATCTTAGTGTTGGGGCCAGCTCTTCTGCAAGTGTTACCTGTAGCCAGATGTCACTTGCTCGGTAAATTCCTTGCATATAATGCTCTGCACAATGTTGCGAAACACTTGTACCTTGTGACGCCCAGTGCACAGAGCCGTGTGCTAACCAGGCAGGACATATAGGTATTTGTTTAAGCCAGCAGACCAACAATGTGATGCTTGAAGTAGATCTGCAAAAACCGCTGAGTGGCTTGCACGCATTGAGCTTTTGACGCCAACATAGCAATAGATATGTCTACACAGGGTGATCAGATGAATTGCCATATTTAATGGGCATTATCAATGATTGAATCCACTGTTGCTAGATTAGCACATGACCTATCAGCCCAGAAGCATATTTCTTTAAATCGTGATTCTTTCCTAAGCTCTTTCAGACTCCTTGTAATCATTCTTCACATATGGACTTCTAAAAGACACCTATCACTCTTCATAAAGGCCTTGGACTACTTCCAACATAAGACCCATCAAAGCCCACCATAGGTAGGCTTTTCTATTTCTGTATAAATGTTTTTCTACTTATCAATTTTTTGCATTATTCTCACAACATATCTTCAGGAAAAATCAAGAGTATTAAACAGAGGGCAATGTTAACAATCTTATGTATGCACCTAAGTCAATATGCAGGGTTTCAATTTTTCAACATCCGAGAGCAACATTTCAACGTGTAAGTAGCAAGCGAGTTGTCGAAAATAACTCAACAATAAATATCATATTTTTGCATCATGAGTAGTGCCTTGGTGGAGGTAGTTAGAGTCACTAATGTCTTCTGTATCAGTTAGAAGTGACTCCCTTGTACCAATATAAGCGTGTATGGCTTGATATGAAAAACAGTCAATGAGTTAAAGAAGTCCAAATGAATGAATCAGTGTTTGAAATAATTCATGTACACATCAATCTAGTATCAGAGAAAACATATCGCTGTGTTCATATCTACTCTCTGTGTCAAGTGTTGCTCACATGATGTACATGTAACTTCTCTTCTTGTATTCATCAGAGGGTAGAATGGGTATTTCCTAAGATGATCTCAATAATAACATCAAGATTAGCGAACTACTGACTCGGTCTGGACTTGTCAAAATCACATTTGCACCTTATGCAAAAAATGTCCTAGGTCATAGCATTTTTGTTTTCTGATACTCTAGGGATGAGATTATGATTCATGATAGTAGTAGCAGCTTGTTCATTAGGATCCTCATTCAAAAAATCACTGGACTTGCCTATACAACTGTGTGTTCAGAAATATTTCATAATATTATCTCTTGTGTGTCATCATTATGATTTATATACATTTTCAGGCAATCATGTCATGGATATTTGCATTTATACAATGGGAGATTTCAGAACTGGAAAAAATAATTAAAGGTTAGAATAATAAGTATTTAAATTATAAAGTTTGGCACATTAGTTGTAGTAAGATCTACATGAACATTCACTATTAAGTTAAAGGGAAACTATTTATCTGTTTATAATGGTGATTACAACAGAGCTGATGGATCACAGTACAGTTAACAGTAAAAGATGCGACATTTGGAACAAAATTTATTATAAGGAATATGGTGAATTTATCTCTACTAAGAGATTTCAGCTCAAACTAAACTAACAGAAAAAAAAAACTCAGCTTGAGAGCACAACAGTAGGAAAATATAAGCCTAAACTTTTTAACATAATACATAAATCACACACGATATCAGCAGAAGAGTAGAAGAAGATTTGCATTATTAGATCAGAAAAACTGGCAACAATATAAATATACAAATTGCATTATAAGATATGACTGGCAGAATCAACCACGATAAGACAATTAGACAATCATGCTAGGCTTAGTCAAGGCAACCACAATAGGTTGAAGCAATCAAACATACCAATGAACATAAATGTGGGGGTAAGTCAACCAAAACCACTAAAATGTAAAGATTCTACTTTGTAGAAATGAATACTGTACCATTATAGCTACCTAACTAGGAGATATGGTTACAAGAATACAAAACTGACAACATTACTTACAACAATCTTACCGGAATGGAATCCAGATGTGATAGGCGCCTTCCAACTGCACCGTTTGATTTTGAGTATTCTTCAGAAAGCATCTCTGCAATCATCTTGTCATCTCCAACATCTTGTTGACTGCTCAAGGAACTTGAGCTAGAACTTTCCCCATAACTCTCCTTAGCTCGATTCATATTCCCTGAGCTAAAACTTTCCCCAAAACTCTCCTTATCTCGATTCATATTCCCTGAGCTAAAACTTTCCCCAAAACTCTCTTTATCTCGATTCATATTCCCTGAGCTAAAACTTTCCCCAAAACTCTCCTTATCTCGATTCATAGTCCCTGATTTATAGTGCAGCAAAATGTTTTTTTACCTATGGACCATTCAAAGATGGTGCTAGATATGATCACTGTGTTTTTAGAAAAGATAAAAACCAGTTTTCTCTATTTCATAGCAGCAAAGTATTTTCCTCTCCTGTGAAGCAAATACAAGATAATGCTAGAGCAGTCGCCAAACTGTTGAAAACAACCTTCTAAATCACTATGCAGATATAATCATAATATACAATTGTCTTTAAACAGGAATGACATGCATCCATAGATCTTTTTTCATGCTCCTCAGACAGCAGGAAGACCCAAGAATCAAAAAGCAACCAAAAAACAAACCAGCTGCTTGTAGATTTCAATCTTCAGAAGCCAAAATCACCCCCAAAGCAGGAATGCAATTCTGCAATGATAACCATTTGACAAATCATCAAAACTCAACACATAAGGAATGATTGTGACGTGGTTGGAAAAGAAAAAAAAAAAAAACTCAGTTTTATTCACGCATTTGACTTTAAACAATGCATTTATTCACGCATTTGACTTTAAACAATGCATTTATATTCGGTATTCAGGAAAACTTAAGAACTAAGTTGCATGAATGGAATCATGAGTCCCCAAACCCGCAGAACAGTTGACTTTACATATATATATGAAAAAAATAAAAAAAATTATACAGATATAAGATAAGAAGATGACAAATGCATGTAAAATGCAATTATGTATTAAATCTCATATAGATTGCAATGCTTAATGTCAAAATTTAGCACCTTTACTTTGATGTTGTTATATTCATATGATTTTATAGTTTTTTGGGTCCCTTGGGAACATGAAACTTTGATCTTTTCAGTTATTTTGTTTAATACAGATTTTTGGAGGGATATGCACCCAACACAACTTTATATGCATTTGAAATGAAATGAAATGGTTTTAATTACATCCACAAGACCGAATGGTCTATGGGACCACTGATTGCACCAATTGCTCCAACCGCTCAAAGATTTCCGGGACCCAAGCTATCTTTTAGAAGGCTGATATGCCTTTTGTTGATCTGGATTAACATCTCCCCCAACCTTTTTATTCTTTTTTCCTCAAATACATCCACCATGCTGCCAACTCTTGAATTTTCTACATATTTGGCTCGAATGTCCATGAACAGAGGACATTCAAGGATGAAGTGCTCCTTCATTTCAACCGGCCCTGTGGTGCAAAAAACACAAACCCTCTCTTCCCATTGTTCCTTTGGAATATCTCTGGGAACATGGCCAATTTGACATTCGGAGCGTAGTGCCATTCCAGTCTTTTTTTAACAAACACCTGTAATTATCTTTATTTCCAGTAATAAAATGCTAGTTTTCAATTAAAAAATACTAGGTTTTACTGATTTGGCTACATATTTCATGCCTCAAATGACTGCATGGGTTATACCAAAGTTTAATGTCGTCTTTGGACCTTTAGGGTACAAAAACATGCTAAGTCAACCCATAACCCATAACTTACCTCTCATTTACAATCATGATGATGTATTCCATTTTTTTCTCAGTAATATACGAATGTTTTGCTATATTAGAATATGATAATTACATTAAAGCTTTAAACCAGAGGCCCTTTGCAGATCGAGTGTTAGGGGCTTGGATAATCATTCAAACCAGTGGTCATTATGTAATAGTTAGATGCTACTGAGCCCCCTTCCTCAAGGACTACGAAATGGAAGGATTCATTCAGACGTTCCCAATGAAAAACTTGAACCTACTGATAATCATAACACACATAATATTGTCTACTCTTCCTGACTGACATACAGATGCAAGAAGAAAGTGTATGACCATGTGATTATATATATGTATTTTGATATTCTATTTTCCCACAAAAGGCAAAAAAGATCAATGTTTGCAAGGACAGCTGCTCCATATGTGGTGGCGGGCCCATTCATGGTGATGGTACATGAGGGTTCAGAGGCACTCTGCTTGGCCATTTTGCACATCATGTTTTGCTGCTGCATGACTTCCTGGCCGATGGCACCCCATAGTCGAATCCACCCCTCCTGAAGTTGCCTTGCATTTGGCAGGCAGAGAAGCATGTGTTGGTTCAGTCCCAAGTCCACTTGATGATCATTTTCCCCGGCTCCTGGGGCTAGGGGTCCCAAACACGATGCCTTCAATACAGTCAATATTGAATTGCTGGTGATGCGGCATATGATACCTTTAAAAATAAACTTTTTCCAACAGGGTATGGTGAAATGTTGGCTACCTAAATGCAATATTTGAAAAATATTTATGTACATGTTTATTTTGTACTTAAAGCTCATATTATTTTGTACCTAAATGCAATATTTGAATAATATTTATGTACATGTTTATTTTGTACTTAAAGCTCATATGTTATGTAAGGTGTTAGTTCTAATACGATAAATGGCAAACCATCGTGATGTGGCAGAGACCCTCAAATAAATGTATCAATGTAGAACTAGAAGTCATGGGTAGGTACATTCATTGTATTCTGTCAATGTTTTTTTGTAGGTAGCTTGTGTGGGAAGCTACTCATTTTGTTATAGAGAAGGGTTTACCCCTCTCTATGTATCCATTGTATTTTCGTATCAATACAACTGAATGTGGTGTTTTAACATCTTTTGGAGAAGTATTCCCTCAATTTTTTAGGGTTTGCAGGTGCAATCCTAAATTTTGGGTGTGCACATGACCCCACCGATTTCATTCTTGTATAGATGTGCTTGTTAAGGTTGCAGGTATGCTGCAGGTGAAAGACATGGTGACCAATATTTTGACACATCAATTGCAGATTCCCGTCAATGGACTTAAGCATGTTCTTTACAAGTGGATCATCATATTTAAAATTTACACCCAGGATTAGATTTAAGAAACCATTACAAGGCAGGACAACATGAAGCGCTTGAAGCCATCTGATCTAAATCAAAAATCTTTATTTAAGCTAATGAGAATCAATTACATAGCAAAACTCTTGAAAGTAGATAGTATTCAACACTCGTGCATAAATACCATAATATATAACCATATGTAAATTAGATTAGAGGTTATTCGGATTCCAGATTTTCTTAATAGGCAGAGCTTTTTGGAAGAAGAATTCTTTAGCACAGTTGCAGATTTGTATTTAGGATGTATTGATGTTTACAAATTACAAAAAAGATAGATAGACAGCATATTACATTAAACAATATTCTGTTGATGTGATGTGTTAAGTTTACTTCGTTTTTGTTTAATTTCCAAGTTGAATAAGATCTATACTGTGTTGAATTAAAACCACTATTGGACAGGCCTAGAAATTAAACCAGGCAAAAGGAAACATGGTACTACTTATATTAAATTTGTTAAAAGCTTTGAAACCATTTAGAACCAAGTAAAGATACATTGGATGATGTTGAGTCCCTACAATCACATCTGTCCATATTAGTTTCTTCCCATGCATCTTTAAAGTACTCCTGTGTGACTTTAGACTTTCTTTGCTAGTGTCAATGCCTTTGCTTCTCACTTTCTTGGATCTTGAAATTATTCCTCAACCCAACATTTTTCCCTCCATAGGCCATATCTTCCTTTCAGTTTCCATTCTCATACTCTTGTAGCTTTCATGAAGTTTGTGTCTTCTTAAAAATAATGAAAGCTTTGCATGGTACACTTATCTGAATCCATAACACTAACACCAAATCATAATCTACCCAACACATTTTAAATCTTCTACTTCTCAATTGTAAATAGTAAAAATAGTTTTGTCAATTTGGGAAGATTGCGTATAATTACAATGATTGTAAGCGACAGAAATTCAACATTTGTAGCCATCAACTACCATTAGCTTTCGTTATTTTCCATGGACCAGCTAGGACTCCAACCTAAGACCTTCCCTTGGCATGATGGGGTGCTCTACCACTAAGCTACCGGCCTTTTTGTAGTCCAAAGTGTGGATTGTTCTTGTAATACCCCACTCAAGCCACACTTCTTTGCTTAAGGCTCTTGTCCTAGATTTAATACCAACCCCCCCCCCCCCCCCCCCACGTTTTCCCCTGGAAACCCTCCAAATACACTGTGGAAACACCCAGGTATGTCCCAAAAATGTACAGTACGTTTCCATGATGTACCCGGGCATTTACGATAGCAAAAACAGTCGAAGCCAACAAAAAAATTTAAAAAATTTGTAAAACCAGCCCAAACCAGACAGTATATAAATAAAATAAACATCCCATATATAGCCGGAGTCACAATGATGGTACAATGATGGCGGGTGCAATCTCGCCAACCGGCTTGATCGACTGACATGAATAGGATATGGCATCGGCCCTATATATCTATATGTGATGGCAATTTAAGTATAAGTTATATTTTATTTATATACTTTCAGGGTGCTCAAGAGTGGTTTCAGACCTCTAGGAGCTATAATGCAAATTCTAGGTTTTGGAGGATCCTATCATATTCAGACTTTGTAAGATTCCAGGGTTTCAAGGTTTTAGACTTAGCCATATTTCAGGGTTTCAAGATTTCAAGGAGACATCATAGGAGGTATGAAGGGATGTAGGTATGATAGAATAGTATGAGAACATCTCTCGCAAAGTGCCACAAGCTGATCCCACCCCATTCCCTGTGCACCCCTTAAGGCATACAATCTGGGAGATTCAATGCATTGGTGAGCCCCTACGAGAGAAAGCGTCGATCAATGATAAAGTTGAAAATAGTGGGAGTAGCATTCATGATTTTGAGGGCAATCTAGATGATTTATTCTAGATTTGAACATACATTTTGTCTTTGAAGTAATGAATGAATGAATACTATATATTTTTAAGTGTTTTACCTTTTATAGACAAATATTTCCATACCATGTATTTTCAAGTGTTTTACTAAAAAAATGAGTAATGCATTGTTTATATATATATGTGTGTGTGTGTATGTGTGTGTGTGTGTACGGATGTACCCACGGCATTTCCAAATCAAGGTTTTTGAAAAATGGCATTTCCGCATTAACGTACCTATACCAGTTCGGGTACCAAAACAACATAGTTTAATACCATGTTATTTTCTATGGACCAGCTAGGACTCGAACCTAGGACCTCCCATTATTATGCTGGGATAATCTACCACTAAGCTACCAGCCCCTTTGCACTCCAAAGTGTGGTTTTATTCTTCCAACAATTTCCAGTCAACATCATTAATTGCAAGTCAAAGCAAGCTCAGTAGTCAAAACAACAGTCAAACAATCAACTTACCTCTTATCGATGTTAGATTCGTACCTTACAATACCCAATGGTCAACAACAATCAATTCCAGTAAATGCACCAATCAAGCAGATCAAGAAACAGTTATAAAGTCTACAATGGTAACTTGTTGATGACATATGTGTCACGCCGACGTTAACACTGGATAAATGTCGTAATCCTCACTTCTATCCTCTTGGTCCTCATTTTTGTAAGGAAAATAGAAACAAACTTTTGTATGCATTGAATAAGCTTATTTACTTCCATTTATACATAAGTTTTTAAGCAATTAATGTGTTAATAAAAATGTAAAAGATAATCAAATGGGCAGTCAAAGACAAGGATGTCATTGTTGATGGCATAAATAACGTCAGGTGAGTTATAGTGATGGCATGAATAACATCATATGAGTTATAATGATGGCATAGCAAATGATAAGAATAAACCGACAATCTCACAATCATCTCATCGTGTCATATTTTGGTCTTCTTTTACGCATTTTAATGCTTTCTGCCTACAAAATGTTCTCCATTATCTTGAATATGTAACTGATGGTTTATCTATGTATAATGGGCCTAGTCAGAGCTGTAAAAACACTCGATGGTTTATCTACATATAAGGGGCCTAGTTAGGGTTGTAAAAATACATCGTTGAAAAGACTCGCCACCCTCAATGAGTCCAACTTCTCTAGTGAATGCAGAATTCTCCAAGTTCCCCCCTATACTAGTTTGTCAGACCCCTCAACAAGATACTCCTGTATTACAGTATTTCTCTATTCCTTTTTTTCTCTCTTTCTTCTAGAATTTTGATAGGACCATGAGATTGTTTTTCAGCTTCTTCGACATCCACATATGAAGGAAGAACATTATTGAATCTCAATAGTTTTTTCTTTAATAAATTTACATGGAATATTAGGTAAATTTTGACATGAGGCGGTAGTTGGGGTTTGTAAACCACTTCATTTATCTTCTCCAATATTGTAAATGGTCCACAATTCCCAAGGGAGAGTTTAGTATGTTTTCTTATTGAAAATAAACTATTAGTCCTGACTCTTAGATCCACCTTGTCTCCTGCTTCAAGAGAACAGTGAGTTCTATATTGATTTTCGTACAGTTTAACTCTTGCTTGAGCACTCTGTGTTTCTTTTGAATTAATTTGGTTGTGTGTACATTTCTTTTAACATCTGACATGATACCTTTGTTTTACCCTTGAAATTGTGGAGGTCTAAGGAAACAGGTATGAGAAGTTTGAAACTATTTACTGCTTTAAAAAGGCTCATGCATGTGGTGAGTGAACACTACTATTGTAAGTGAATTCTACAAAGAACAATTTCTCTTCCTAGAGCATTTTCTTGGTTGCAACAACATGAAATCTTATAATATCCTCCATATTTTGATTAAATCACTTTATTTAACCATTTGATTTAGTGTGGTCTTCACTGCTAAAATTTAATCGGGTCCTCAGATGTTGAAACATATCCTTCATAATTTGATTATATCTCTTTATGGTGGTCTTCACTATCACAATTTAATTGGGTCCTCACATGTTGAAATATATTATTCCAAATGTCTTATATATATTTAGGGTCCCTGTAACAAGCGATGTTCTTGGGTTGTCTGGAAGATATTGTGTTGGGGACACTTATAAGATCTGATTCCTTATACGTCATTCTGTAAGGGATGAATTTTGCTAATTTAGTTAGCTATTTAATAATAATTTGGTCATTGTACTTAGCAGTTCTAGGTAAGCAGGTAAAAAAGTCTATGAATATGATTATGGATACTAATAAAGACATTACGTTACTTATATATGTCCTTCCTCAAGTTTTTCCAATACTATTTGTAAGCTGCCTCATATATTTTGTTACTACCTACATGGCTGGCAAACGGACTGTCAAGAAATTCGTGAAGGATTTTGTACTTGAGAGGTTCATTGTTGGGGCACTACTATCAGCTTGGTATAAAGTGATTTTCTTTAAGGAGGTTTATGATGTTTTACAGTTTTTGTATTCTTGATCGTTTGCTTGTTCTCTCACAAACATATAGAATACTAATCTGTAGGTTTCTATGGTGTTACACTAATTCCAATGTGATGTCTAGACAACATTTCCTCAGCTCCTAATGTCGTTCTCGACCCTTTAAATGGTTTAGTGGAACCTTTCTAGCACTAGAACGCATCCGATTTGCTAAATTTGTCAGACACTACATTTTAAAAACACTTAATCATGTTTTCTTTGGGTTGTAATTTTTTTGCTAGGTATATGACTACCCAATTCTAATCTAAGATTTCATTCATTTGAGATGTTTAAATATATACCGTCCAAGATCTCTCAAAACATTTAGAATCATGTGTTATCCCAACATTTTCCATACCATAAATCCTTTGTGCACTAGTGGGAAATTCCTTGGTTAGTCAAAAATTAATCAAACATACGAGGATTGAATTGATAATCACAAGGCCTGAAGTTTTATTTTTCTGAAAGATATGGTATAAGAATTGAGAAATGGGGCAACGAAACAGAAATGAGCTTGACTTTAAACCAAGAGCAAAGGTTTTACAATTACAGTGATAATATACATTTTAGGGTATTTTTATACAAATGATATAATTGGTAATTATTAAATATCATAATATACAAAACATTTAATTTTCTGTAATTACAAAGATATATCATAATTAGTTTCATCATATATAGTTAATAAACAATAAATAATGTTCACACACAACCACGATCTTAATTTCCACATACTTTCAGTTTCACTAGATGATATCCTCCAATCAGAACATATATTAAAAACTATACAGCACAAATCTATGAAAAGTCCCAAAAGGAGACTGAGTGAATAGAAGTGCATCTCAATGGAGAGCTCAGGTGACAGAACAAAATCAATAATTGTAATGGACAGATGCTGAAATGATTAATGGACGGTTGACAGAATTTTCTTTCTATTTTTTATGTTTATTTTTCCTGATTAATTCAGCCATTTGTTGTTGCCCTGCAGCGACCTGAAAAACACAGGTTTTTAAAAAACAGGTTTCAGACCATGACATCCCCTCGCTGTCCCTTTTCCACTAACTTAGGTTGAAAGTATCAAAGTTTTCTGAAATATTTCCTGGCAATTGACTATTTCAAGAGATTGTTGAATCAAGATCATAAATAAGTAATATAATTAATCATCTAGAAGTGGTGTTTTTTCCGAGTATAGAATAGTTGGTGAATTAATACATTTCAAAAAAACATAACTGTAAAAACTATAGGTTAACATTTGAACAGAGTTGCATGGATACGGATACGGTATCGGATACTAATACAGATACAGTATCGGGTACACATACAGCTAATTATAAAAAAACCCTTATATGGATACAGTTGGATATGGCATATGTATATATATAGAGAGAGAGACACACACACACACATTATATTTAAATTACTATGCATTATATGACTTCTTTTTCTTCCATTCACAGCCTCATTAAATGCATGTGAAATACACACTCCCGGCCCACTAGAAAGGTAGGAAGTTGGGTATTCCATGGATGAAAACAAATTGCAGGTTGCTTAAGCAAAAGGAAAATAGACAAAATGAAAGAAAAGAAATAGAGTAGACCAAAGGAAACAACTCAAAAGAAATCATAGCAGGTTGAGCAGAGTCAATGTGCAATTTTGAAGGAAAAGATCAAATCAACACTCATTCACCTCCACGTCCTCTATTGCTGCTGCTAAAATGCAATTTAGAGGGTTTTTTGCAGATTTTTATTATCTTTTTAGTATTTTGAAGGGTTTTTTTTAACTTAATTTTTATAAACTTTTAAATCAGATACGGCTATGGATGTCCTGTATAACGTATCTGACTGTATCTGATACGGGTCCGTATCTGGATACAGTGTGTACAGAATCTGGGGCATATCTGAGCCAAGTCGTACACATATCCATATCTGGCACGCAGATACGCGCAACCTAGCCCTATGGTTGGCATATCCATCAATCGTGCATTTGAGATAACAAAGAATTGTACAAATGCTTGTAAGATTTGAGGAATCTAGTAAACTTATGGGGATATCATATTATTTTTTTTAAATAATTTTTTTAATTTAATGTAGGTATTAGTCTCCAATGGTGGCCGAGAAAGGCCAACAGGACTGAAAGTACACGATGGGACTGCGTGGTGTATCTCCAATATAGTGATATATAACAAGTAAAATCATAAAGCAGCAAAAAATAAAATGAAAAAGATATACAAAATCACAAAACAACAAAACCCTAGACAGCAATGCTTAACAACTGAAATCTATGTTTGATCCTGAATTATTGAAAATTGCCAGACCTAATTTTTCAAAATTTGGAATAAAAAATAACTAACTGCTAAAAAGTAGCCCATAAAAGTTTAAAACCTTCCCATGTCTAGAAAAACTGCTCAAGTTACAATTATTTAAATAAATGCAAATTCAAATTTATGGCCATTTTATTAAAGTTTGTGACATTTGTTTTGCATTGCACAAGCTTCCATCGGAAATCTCTATTTTGTATGATCTGAAGAACCACCCAGTAAGCTATATGAACCAGTAAGCTATATGAAGAGGGCAAAAAGGTAAAAAGATAAAGGTAGGAAAACTAGGGATAATTTTAAAGAAGCATACATTTTTAATAGTTTAGAATTCATGGCAAATCTTTTTCAACTAAATTACCAGATTAACCCCTGCGATCAGGTGAAATCTCCATGTCAACAAAAGCAACCGCTTCAAACTTGGTTCAAGAATTCCTATATCAGGACTCAGGAGAACCAAAAAATCTTTGTGATTTTGTTTTGAACCTAAACACCCTTCGAATCAATTGTGTATGCAAGTAAATAAGGATTTGGTGGTCCAAGTTTTTCTTTCAACAAATGGGGTGTTAAAAAAAATTAAAAATTAAAAAAAAAACTCAGTTTAATTATTTATAATCTTGATCTGTTTCTAACTTATTACTTCTTTTCCTAGGCACTTCGATTGGGAGGAGACCAAGGATTGCGAAGGCAGTTCAGTTGATAAGAGTCCAATGATTGCAAAGGTTGGCGCCAACAAAGACAGCAATAAAATCACTTGCAGAGACTATTCAAAGACAATTGCATTATCTACACACTTTGTGGGTCCTAGAGACCAATTTTGTCTAAAAGAGATCAAAGGTTTTTCATCATCAACCCCTGCTAAATAATTTCTCTGCAACTGAGCTCAAACTCCAGCATCCTAATAAGCGCAGGTTAGCATATGAGCACTAATTCTTGCCACGTCAAATTCGAAATAGCATTCATTATAAAGTTCACATTGCACACAACAATTTATGAGAAGTTTCAGGGGGTCATTCTTCTGAGAGGCAAGGATCTTACAAAAACTAATAATCCTCGCCAGGTCAATTCAAAATAGCATTCGTTATAAAGTTCACATTGAGCACAACAATTTAAGAGAAGTTTCAGGGGGTCACTCTTCTGAGAGGCAAGGATCTTATAAAACCAAGGGTATGCAGAAGGAGGTGAAGCACAAATGGTAAGCATATAGAGGGCCTACCCTACCTAGTTTCAAATCTTTGGAAGCACGGAAACAACGGCTCAGACCTTGACTCTCAGCTAAAAAAAGGTAAAAAAATAAAAATAAAAATCAACGGTTCCTTAAATTCAGAGCAGAGCTAGGTTTTCATCAATTCTACCCGTGCAATTAAGATTTCGGCATAGTCTTTGAAACAAACATAATTGAATGCATTTTGACCATAAAAGTTGCAAATTACAAAGGAAAATTCATCAAATTTTACTTAAACAGTAAAAGCGTGGACTTACCTTTTAGTATTTGTTCCCTGCTACAAAGATCTACAGAAAAATTCTGAATTGCTGGCAAAACGAAACGACTGAAATTGCGGGTAAAAAGCTAGGCACCAACCTCAAATGATATAGAATGAAAACCTCAGAAATTGCGGTTTCCTGACAGTAGGTCGGAGATTATAATTTTATGCAAGGATAATATATAAAAAAATCACAGAATCAGAAATACCGGGCGTGGAACTGGCAAGGGATATACGCGTGCGCAAATAATTAGTCAGCCAGAATTTTTCAATCTGCTGTGAGCCGCCAAAGGGCCAAAAACAACGAAAAAGACAAGACAGCGTAATTCGGAAGCTCGGTAGGTAGTTGTCAGCGAACTCATTAACGTGTAGATGGGGTGATCCAGGGACCTCAAGTTCGCGGGTAGCTTTTTTTAAAAATTAATTGCGTAAGATTGGTTTTGTCAGATTTTTAGGTTTTAGATGTTTGAATCTTCTTTCTTTCTTTTTTTTAAAAAGCGTCATTAATCTTTTGATTTTTTATTTATTTTTTGCTTTTAAATTGTATTTTCTTTTCGTCCGGCCGACATAAGTGATTAAGTTTGCTGGTAGTTTTTTTTTAAATTAGTTGTTTAAAATTGTTTTTGGTAGATTTTAGATATTTGAATTTTTTTTGAAACGTTTTCTATTTTTAGTTTTGGAGGGTATATTAAAGTATTCAATTTGTTTTAACTTTCGGTTAAATTATGTTTGTTGGATCAATCAGAATGTATTATTTTTCGTACATAAAAAATTTTACATTTTTTCAAAAGTTGAGTTGTACAATTGTTAACAAAAAGAAAAAAGAAAAAACATGTTTATTTTGTTTTCATTCGTTGGCATCATTTACGTGTTACTAAAGAGCAAATCACTGATGTAATGAATAGTACCCCCCTGAGTGAGAGTAATTGCAATAGATGTAGAACAAGGACATATCAAAACTGCATGTTGTCAATTCCTGTCTGCCACGCCTAAGTGAATGAACCTCTATTCCCGTGACAATATTTATTTATTGTCCATTGACCTTGATCGGATGACCGAGGTTCATTGTATCAATTTTTGGGTGATGTTTTAACGAATATCAGCGAGAATAAGTTGTCACAGTCACTAGATTCTTAACGCCCGCGGATGTTTGTGTACTTTTCATTTGGGATCCCAGCGTTTCTCTCACAAGTGTAAACCATGGCTTTGGCAAGGGGCCTAGAAGCTAGCAAGCAAGTTTTCATTTGGTCCATTAAACTTTCCTCAGAAGCTGCCTCATCTACACCTAGGAACACAGCAGAGAATTTTTGTGGCGCCTACTGGAAGGATTTATAGAGAGAGCTAAGGGGTTGGTCATATGGGGGTCGGCACCACAGCGGGTTACTCTCTCCCATCCATCCGTTAATACCTTCATGAGCCATTGTGGATGGAATTCTACTCTTTAAAGCATCTTGATGGACGCCCCACTAGTCAAATGGCCGATGTTCGAAGTTCAACATTTTAACTCTAAGCTTGTGACTAAAGCACTGTGCATCGACGTCCAGTTTTGCCAACATAGAGATGTGATCTCGTGTGAAAAAAAGGTAGGGAAATCTGTTAGACTCCCCACGAGTAGTGAAGAGGGAGAAAATATGAGGAAACGTGCAGAGAAATTGAAAGAGGTGGCTACACGATCTGTTGGAGAAGCTGGATCTTCAACCTCAAATTTACAAGCTTTTGCAAAACTTTGCAAACTTTGTCTGCCCTTGCAATTCCTTAAAAGTTGCATATCTCTTTGTGTTTCCCTTTTCCTCTAGACTTTGATTGAGATTTAGGTTTGTGCATAAACTTTATGGGTATGAAATTTGGGATTGAACTACTTCTAAGGATCCATGAGCTATAAATGTTTCTTTTTAAATATTCCCCTATAAGTTTTGTTTACATCCGTTTTGCACAGAATTTTGTGGCTCATGATTTTGGAGATTTTGGTTTGCAAAATACTGATTCAAGTTTTGTACATACTAATGATTCCTAAGAAAACTCTTTTCAAGTTTTATGGGTGACTATCTTATAGAATTTCATCTTTCCATCTTGAGTTTGTGCTTAGTAAGCGAGCTATGCATTTGTTTTAGTAAGATTTTGCATTTATCTTTGATTTACTTTTTCAATTTTGGCTTAAGGGCCATCGCCAAATCTTGTATGGGTGGGGCTTGTAAAAGGTGGTTTTGTTGGGCTTTTCATTTATTGGTTGGTGTGATCCCCCAACTGATTAGATGTAACCTCACGACCTAATCTAGTTGTGGCCAATGAGTCTTATCCATGTGATGTCTCTAATTTACAGGGTATTCACTACAATGGCATATCGCTATGATAGGAGTTTGTTCCACATTAATAATATCTTTTCAGGGGTTCCTTGGAACCATCATTGGTAACTATCAATGTGCCTCCGACTGTTTTATTAAAACCACCGGTGAGTCCCATTCTTTGAATAAGAACACCTAATAAGTGTTTAAATTTTGAATCTGGAGCCTTGAGGCCCGCCAACAAAAAAATAAAATATTATGCATTTGAGTCATGTTTTTGTTTTCAAATTCCTGCCTCATTCGTGTATACTATGAGTTTGTGTTTGTATTCCTATTAATTTTGATTGTTTCTAGTACTTTTCAAGTTTTATAGGTATTGTATTTTGTTTCTCCTGTTTCCAACAATTTTGAGTAGACTTATGTGTTTTGGAACTCTTCACAAGCATTATGAGCTTTATGTTTAGCTAAATTGATGTTCCTAATTTGTTTTGTTCAGTCTGGAATAACAATTCTATGGGACCTTGTAGTTGGAGGATGGGAGATTACCTATTGGGTAGAGTTTGCCCCAAGTGTAGACAGAAGCTACACAATTGTTATAGACAAGACTAGGACGTTGTCTTCCTCAAATGAACCAGTCTGCAATTCTTTCAAGGCATCAGAGGCAGGAAAAGTGGTTCTCATAATAGATAACACCTTATCAAGAAAGAAGAAGCTTGCAGCTTATAGGTACATGGTAAAGAAGAACTTGGTCTAGGAGCTCAACTAAGTTCTTAAAGAAGGTTTTTGTTTTTTGCATTGAACAATGAGAAGTGTTGTTCCTCAGAGCTGAGAATGTGTTATCATATAGGGGAATAGAGAGAGTAGAGAATGAAGCATGTGTATATGTATTTGGATTGCAAGTTTTTACTACACACACACACACACACACACACACACACACACACACACACACACACACACACACACACACACACACACACACACACACACACATCTATGTTGTCTTATTTTAAAACTATGTTGCAATAACAAAGGTTATGTTTACATTGATATGGTTCTTATGGATTGTATTGGGAATTTTTTTTTGTGATGGGGACCAATGCTATAGCTTATATATTTAAATGGGTACACTAAATCTCAATGCACATGACCATCAAAAATATTTCTCAATAGTTAGATATCCAACATGTTTATATGAAATGATTTTAGTTGTTTTTTTTCAATGAACAATAAAACTCAAAGATTATTCAAAAAGCTATATAATCTTTGAGAACTAATGGAACTAAAAGATTATTAAGATTCATAATACTCTTTTAGTTATAAATGTTAGTTTTTTATTGAAAAGGAAACACCCTTTCATATTAGTTTTTAAAAAACTTATGAATTAAAGAACTAAAAGATTAATAAAAAATTTATATGGTAATTATTTTTTCATTGGAGAGGAAACACCCTTTCAGCGTAGTGCCAAGGTCTAGGGGTAGGGGTAATCATTTTGTAAAATTTTGTGTGGGATTTGAACCCGGCCTCCTTACATTGTGGAAGCCTTTGCACTTCACAAGAATTGATACTTGGTATCAATTTAAATCAAATTAGTTTAGAAATGAAACTATGTTTTTTCACAAGCACTAACATTAATTATGTGTTAAGTAATTGAATAATTTAAATAGATTACCATTTTTGGGGGGATTTTCTTAGTGTGTATTATCATTCATCATACTTGTATGTAATTCAAATAAATGAATTATATTTAAATAGGTATCACAAATACATTTAAAATAATTACTATTCCAAATTGACTTGGAACCTAAATACATAGGGTTGAGAGGCATATCTTCAATAGATCACTCTCAAAGACTTCTCATCTGAATCTAATTTGAAGGTGCATTGTCTTGTCAACAACCTTGCCCAAAAATATGGATTTGATGTTGGGATCATTGAGAGAGCTTTTGACAAGTGTTGGGAGCATCAAGAGTGCTTCTAATAGGTGATTGTTTGCTCTAAACTAAGTTAACTACCATTGTTCCTTTTATATGTTTTTCCATTTCCTCACTCTAATTTGTGTGTTGCAACACATGTACATGCAATATATAATTCTATCTTCCTTGAAGTCTTAAGGAAAACACGTTATATTTTGGAACGTGTTCAATGGGTGGTTTTTTATTTATTAGGCCCTTAGGTAGGAAAAAAAGATGTCGAAAAATAATAAATTACATAAATAGAAATAACTTCAGTTAGGGATGCAATAGATGATAACTCAAACAATGATAAATTCTCTAATGGTTTCTTGATTGCTCGTGTTTGTTCATGATTTCTCTCAGGGCTTGATTGTGCTTCTTGTTTAATTAACTACAAAACTTGTGTATTTATAAACAATTCAAATTAGGATCATATTGGTGTGCAAATCAACCTTTAATGGTTAAAAGTGAAAATGATAGAGAACGAGACAATTGAAGCCTAACTTAGCAAAGACCAAGAAAAGGAGCCAGGGTGCTTTTAGAAGGTTTTGGGACTATTGGCGATGCTTTTAGCACAACAACCAAGAAACATGGGAATCAAAGAAATATGTTTGGGGAGTTAAAAAGATGGGGGGGAAACCAATGAAAGTCGATAGAACATAATAATAACACTTAATTTGGACCAATAATTGACAAACAAAGAAGCACACTAAAAATACATTGAATAATACTAAATAAATGCTTCAGTGGCATTTCCATGGCTCTATATTCTGTCCCATTTTGAATTGCATGTAAGTATGCACTTCCAATTAGAAAAATGATATATAAATAGGATATAATTATAATCTTGATATTTGGAGATGATGTGCCTCATAACCTACAAAACTACTTATCATTTTTGCAAACATGGCATGCACAAATTGATAACAAATGTTAAAATTTGATATATTGAAATATAATATCTCCATCGAATCTTGTATGATAGGTTCATCATATATTAGAAGGAGATGCAAAATATGAAATTGAGTTAGATACTCTATTAGGCACAAGCATCCAAATGTAAACAAAATCTATATCACTAGGAATTGAAGCTATAAACCCTATAAGGGACGAGCCTCCAATTCTACTATGATAATGAATAATTTATCTACTAAAAGATAAGCAATGATTAGAGTATCAAGATGATAAATATAGAATATGGTTGGCCCCATCAAGATTCGAGAGGAACATATAAAACATAATATGAATCGGATCTCGAAAATGATAAAAGGTTACTACCCTTGCATGATGTTTTACTAATTAGTGACACAATGGGTAAATGCTACTGTGTAAATGTAAACCAAAGGACACAAACGATACCTATAGAGTAGAGGTAACAAAAATGGTTTCCCCTTCCTCCTCTCTCTCCTCTTCTTTTTTATTTTCTTCTTCTTTCTCTCTGTTTCTTTTAATATATTTAGAGGAATCTATAAAGTCTTGGATGAAACAACGTCGAGACTTTAGTTCAAAACTAGACGGTGTCAATATAAATTTTAACAGGTTTTTTTTATTAATAGGTGTCCATTGTAATTGTAAAATATATTAATTGATTCCTCATTTGCATGATGCAATATTTTTTTTACTTGTAATATTGAAACTGCAGAAAAATAGTCCGTAAGTTTCTTGTATTCTTTATGATGTATTAGGCATGTGTCTTATGTAGAGGGTTAAGATGTCATTGCATGTTGTTTGCAGTTGTTCATTCAGATCATTATGTAGAGGGTTATAGTTGTCATTGTGTGTTGTTTGCAAAGATTTTATAGAGATTTTGTTATTGCATGTTGTTTGCTTAATCATCAATGCAAACTAGTGCAAGCTTAAAATCTTACTGTTGCAGGACAACCTCTTCATTCAGATCAAAACTCCTGCCATGCATATATTTATCACTTATATGATGGGTTTTCTTGGGTACCACATAAGAGCTTGAGATGTTCTTTGTACAAGAAATTAAATACCTTTGTGTGAAAGGTCCATCTTTCCTGGGTGTGTCAGAAAAGTCCTGCCACTCGAATGAGAGCTTCCATGGAGATTTAACTTTGATAACATTGTCATTCACATCTTCAACTGTAGATTTGACTCTTTAAGAATTATAATTCATATTTTTACATAAAATGGTTGTTGATTGCTTGGATTTTGTCCACCAAAGTTAAACATTCTTGGAACCCATCTCTATTGCAATGTGTTGGTGGACATTGCCCTCTTTTGATCCATTACATTCTAGGTCCTTATGCTTTGTACAAGGATGTAACTTCTTTACTCCGTAACAATTCATGAAAAGAACAAACGAAGCCCTTAAAAATTATGGGTATAGGAATCTTCGATGTAAAAGTTTATTTCTCATCAAATTATTTGTTGATCAGCGTTTGAGATAGTTGGATCACAATTTTCCTTTCCAACCAGCGTCAGTTCAGCTTGACACTTGGTTTTCATGCTCATCTGTTGTCTTTATCTCTTGAATGATTGACAATATTTTATATTAAAGTGAGTATGTTATTGAGCTATATTAATATATAAATATAAAACATTGTTTCTTTAGTTATTTAATTTATAATGTAATTTTTATTAAAATATTGATAATAATTTAATATATAATTATATATAATATAATAATAATAAATATATAAAAGATTTGTGAAGTGAACGAGTGTAATTAGGTAGTCGTATGTCACTCGAAACACGTTACCATTGACCCCATCTCACCCTTTGTGCATGAAGCATTGAGAAAAATAATTTTATATTTATGGTGGAGGTGATGATAAAAAATACGGTTGTGTTCAACACTATTATATCTAAATAAAATATTGGTTGCGATTAGTGCACAAAAATGTTATAGTTGAAAGCACATACTAACATACAGGTAGATATTTCAAATACCTAGAATTGGATTCCACCAAGCTAAGCAATTTTTTTTTTTGCTACTTTTCCTCTTGTGTTGCTTAAAAAATACAACGCTTTGTTTCAAATATTTGTGCATATGATTTTACCCACAACCTTGGCCTTTTTGAACAAATTACAATTTTTGTGATTATTTTTCAAAAAGTGTTCAAAGTTTTACAATAGCTTCATTAATGCCATTAACACAATTATGATATTGTATTATGACTTTAGATACATAATTATGTGTAGATTCAGATATCCAGTTTTGTTAAACAAGAATAAAGCTATCAAATAAGATAATGGTCATTGTTAAAGCTAGTATAATTTGTTGTATATAATTTCCTTGCTTATTGTTTAATCTAAAGTAGTTATATTTTAAAAGTATCTCAATTCGCAAGGACTCGGTGCACAACGCCCTTGTTTGATTATGTTTTTTTGTTTTTAAATTTTAGATTTCTTTGGTCTAGTGAACATTAAATTAATTTCATTTTTTTATTGAGAAGTGCTTATATATTAATATAAAATAAGATATGGTATAATCTTAATGATATAAAAAAAAATGGGTGGAAAAAGTCACACCCTACGAGCTTAAAAAAAATCCTTCATAAAAAGTCATAAAAAGTGGTTAGAAAGTGACCACACAAAAAAAAGCTACATAACATCACTTGCTAGTAAATAAGAGAAACCAAAGTACAAATATCATAAATGAGAACAGTTATGCAACAACAATAAACATGGACGTCAGGGGAGGTGGAGGAGATGGCAAACCCAAAGGATTATCACCCCATCCTCCCATGGCCAAAGGATCTCCATTAGTAGGTAATGGCTCCCAACCAGAATTTTGATGCTCTTTCAAAGTCTCGATTTGATTTCTTTCAGGGAGAATAGCCAACACCAAGCATGGGAAAGTGTCTTGGGGAGGCAGATCCCAGCTTTTGTTATCACCATATTGAGATGAGGAAGAGATCCCCAACCCCTACCATCACCTCCAAAGCGGGAGGAACCACTCCAACCACCACGATGAGGAATAGGCCAATGAGGTGGTGACCATCATGGGTAATAGCTCCTGCATCTTGGTATTGATAGTTGCCGCCTTGGCCCACATCCTCGACCCTAGGGGGTGAAGGATTTCATGGGGGATCAAGAGGTTCTAAGCTAACCGCACATGGATCATTCCCCCGGTGATCAAGTAAACACTGAAGGTGGTTGAGCTCCAGACGGACCTTGTCTATTTGGGTTTGAATCTAAAGAGTGACATTCCAAAGAATAGTAATTTTGTTAGAAACAAAAAAATTACGCTCTAACTCTTCATGATTAAAACAATCATAATTCCTAGCTTTCCATATTTGAAACATAATGTCAGCTCAAAAGATCTGTCAAAAGAGACTATATTTAGCATGAAGTAAAGCTAAGTCCCCCAAGCGAGCCATCTCCCACGTGAAGAATTATGGGTGAAAATGCTAGAAAATAGAATGGATCCAATACCACACAGACTGAGCGTGTGGACAGAACCAAAAGAAATGTTTAATTATTTTTGGTTGTTGACAAGATAGATAGATGGGGTTAGGCACACCCAGATGCTTGAGCCAGTCACCCACATGCAACCCTTGGTAGAGAAGGCACCATAAAAAATGAGCTTTTTTGGGCTCAATAGAAGCAGATCACACTGTGTTGAAATGCTTGGCCCAAATCTCGTCATGAGAATGAAGATTCCATCTAATATTGAGCATATCAACTGGAATATGTTGAGTAGCCAATAATTTATATCCCAACTGTGGAGTGTACTAAGTGAAAGGGATGGTTGTAGGCCAATGCCAATCCCTCCACCAAGGAACAAGAGAATTAACTCCAATTTTATGCAAATACTCATCAAGTATGGAGCCTTGAATTTCTACAATAGCCTTTGCATCTGAATTTATTAGTTGATACTTGTTTTGAAGTTGTTACCAAGTGAGCCAAACCTTACTTTCTTTACAAAAGAGGTCACTGATAACCTTCACGCCTTTTCTAAAAAGGCGTAACCCTTTAACCCAGGGGACCAAGGCAAAGGGAACATTGTGAAAGTTAAGACAAGGTGACAACCAAAAAATCTCAATTTTTTAATAAGAAGGCAACGAACTTTTATCTTATATGCATATTCATGTCTATAAGGAGGGGAAGGGAAGGCTATAAAAAAGATTAAATTTATTTTTGAACAAATAATATATCTTCATTTTTTATTTTTTTTATTGTATGAAATGTATTGTAGTAAAACAAGAGGTGTAAAGATGATAGTTTACATACAAATAAAATATCTTAATTTTATTTTTTTTATTTTTATTGTATAATATGTATTGTAGTAAAACAAGAGGTGCAAAGATGATAGTTTACATAGTGTGATGTATTTCTGATTTTTTTTTAAAATTATTGATAAACGCTTTTGAGCGAAGTTTTTTGAAAGGGATCCGACCCTTTTATAAAGTACAGAGAAGGCCTCACATGCTAGATGTAATAAAAAAGTATACCAACATAAGTCAAAACATTCAAGGAACATCATAAAAAACTAAACAAAACTATTAGAGAAAACACAACCAGAACACAACCAACTAACAACATGGAAAAGGAAGCTACTACACACTACTCACAACAACTACTCATGCCTTGTATATATCAGATGCAAGGTGAAATTTTAGGGAGACCGTCATAAACTCTAAAAATTATAATAATTATATATGTTATTTTTAATGTTTCTTTTTTTTTATGAATTATACTAATCGTTGAAGGATAATATCAAATAAATATTATTATCAAAAGAAAAAGACTCGTCAAATTTAAACCCTACCTATAATCATCGTGAGAGAAAAAAAATAATAATAAAATATATATATATATATATATATATATATATATAAACTAGAGGTACATATTTTATTTAGATCATGACCCCTTTTAATAAATCATAATGATATTATCATTTACTTTTTTATTTTTATTTCTCATTTTCACAAGAATTCTTGCGACCATAATTGTATTTTTTAAGATCCACCTCTAGACAAAAGGGAGAGCGAGTTTGAACTCTTTTTTTATTAGATTTGTAAAACACTTTTGACTAGAGCTATGAATCGATATGGGACACAAACGAGGGTCCATTCCCTGCAATAAAATAGAAAGAAGAAAGAAGAAAAAGAGCAGAAGGACACCACCTCCCAAAAGAACACGAAATATAGGACATAAAAGCCGTAGAGAATAAAATGAAAGGGATAACAAAAAGAGAGGATACAGATAACCAAACACCCAAACACCCAAAAAATAAAGTAGAATAATACATCCCTCACGACCAATCTTTGCAAACTGTCTGCCAGAAGGGCTTATCCACAAGACAATATTGCTCGTTGCCCTCATTTAGAAAGGAGGTCTTCTAGGGTCCATTGAGATCCATTGCATATGAGAGGTGCGCTTCCGCCCTTAGTAATTATGGATCTGATCTACAACCTTTCTTCTTCGAAGGGATTCCAACATCCGTGTGTCGCTTACCAGGCCTGGATGGAGGAGACCAAGGAGGGTTCGCTTAAAGAAGGATTGAATGGGGGGTCAGATTTTCCTATAAGGGATCTTTTGCAGAAGGGAAGGACTAGGGTGGGGAAGGGCAGACCTCAACAAGCTGGAGGGGTGGGGAGGGGCAGGAGGAGTAGGCCTAGGACATCCCATAAGAGCGTCGTCATCGTCACTGAGTGAGAGAAAGGGGGGCAGTACACTTTTCATAATTGTGTCACTTGAAAAATGGGTCAAGCTCCCATTCTTTTCTCTTTTAGACTTACTGAGGATGCTAATGAGGCTTGGAGGAACATTTAACAATACGATGACCAGAGAAGTAGCAAGGAAAGCAATAGAAGGGAAGGCCTTCATAATTAAAATATAATATTTTATTTTATTTTTCATTTCCAAGAAAGTTTATTTATTTATTTTATTTAATTTTTTGTTTAATTGTTTGTTGTAGTTTTGTTTTATGTTTTAGAGTAACTTTTTTACCTTTAATATTTTTTAGTTTCTTATTTTTACAATGTTTTAAAATCTTTATGGCCATGTTTTGTTTTTATGAGTTGTGTATTTATAATTTTGTTTAAATTAGTAAGAGATTTTAAATTTATTTTTTTAAAATAGGTTAAGAAATATTAATTGTAAAGTTTTTTTTAGAGATTTTTTACATATCATATTGAATAATAATTTTATTATTTTCTAAGTCATTTTTATTAATCGGTGATAAAAAGTAGTATTCTAGTTATATTATAGTGTTATATTCAAAAAAATATTTCTAAAAAAATAGGGGACTCCAAATTTTATCATATGGCCAAAATATTATGATTGAGTTCTTCGGAGTAAGAAGATAAAACTTCCAAAATGATAGTCAAATAAATACCGAATTTAAGATTGAAATTACCATGTGATGATCAAATAGATATTAAATTTAAGGTCAAATATAATTATGAACAACTCCCATGACACTCCAGCTCACATTGTAAAACACCCATTAATATGATTATGTGTGTAAATCATTGTGTTGATATATTTATTGTCATTTTTAAAATTCTCCATTTATCTTAAATATATTTATGATATCAATTTCAAGGTTCTTACCTTGGATTGGTCACATACCACATTGATTGATAATTTATCTACTTTCTCTAATTTTCTATAGCTAATAACAAATGGCATCCATATAGTTACATTAATATGTTAGGCTCGAAAAAATATTTTCAAGAAGAAAAAAGGGACTCTAAACCCCAACTTATGGCTAAGATATTACAATTTTTTAATTGACTTTTCCAACCAAAGAGATAAAACTTATAAGTTATGGTTAAATGCACATCAAATTTAAGGTTGCAATTACCATGTGATGGTCAAATAGAAGTCAAATTTAAAGTCAAATATGAAGTAAACAACTCACTACATTACACTCCACCCCACCAATGTCATTGTAGAACACTTATCGATGTAATAACTATTACTAATATCTTAAATACATATATCTAAAATACGTCGAGAGACATCCATCTCAAAGCTCTTACCTTCTCTTCCAATTTTCTACTAACTGGTGACAAGTGACATCAATCTAATTACACCATTATTTTAGGATCAAAAGATCTTTTCAAAAAAAAGGAGTCCAAACTTCATTGTATAGTCAAGATATTACAATTTTTTAATTGACTTTCTCACAAATATATATATATATATATATATATATATATATATATATATATATATATATATATATATATAAGTGGTAATCAAATAGATATCAAATTTAAAATGGAAATTTCTTCATAGCGATAAAATGGACATCAATTTAAAATTGGATATAATTGAAAACTCACTACATTTCATTCCCTTCCCATATTATCATTGTACAATACCTATCAACATAATTATCTAAGTGAAATTATAAATTATTGAAATTTAATTTCTTATAAACTCCATAAACAAACAAACAAAACAAAACAAAACAAACTATTTAAATATACCTTTCATCTTCCTTTTATTTCATATATACCTTTCATTTCACACATATATATATAAATATACCCTTCATCTTTCTTTTATTTCATATATATAAATATACCTTTCATCTTCCTTTTATTTCATATATAAATATACCTTTCATCTTCCTTTTATTTCATATATATATAAATATACCTTTCATCTTCCTTTTATTTCATATATACTTTACCAACTCATGTAAATATCCCAAAAATATCTAAATACAACTAATGTTTCTTTTTATTTCAAATATATATAAATATACCTTCCATCTTTCTTTTATTTCAAATATATAAATATACTTTTTATCTTCTTTTTATTTTATATATATAAATGTACTTTTTATCTTCCTTTTATTTCATATATATACTTTACCAATTCATGTAAATATCTCAAAAATATCAAAATGCAACTAGTGTAAATATCCCAAAATAAATAAATAATAAATAATAAATAAATAAATCAATCAATTTAACTGCACTTTAATTATTCTTACAAATATAAAATATATGCATATCTCACTATATCTTCTTTTTCAAATATCAAGAAATTATATCCTATATTTATCTAATATCAAAAATAAGTATTTAAAATTATGGATGTGCTAAATTCGATCCCCTTCTTTATATTATTCTAAAAAAGTGAAGTAGTGTGACCCGTGGGGATCTCATGCCATTATAATATCTAATTAATTATACCCTATCTCTTTTCACATATATTGAACAAAATATTATTTAAAATAATTTTATTAGTTCTAATTTAAATCTGTTAACGAATCACATTATATTAATTAACACGTTAAAAAATATATATAAATATTTTACAAAATAAAATAGTAAGCTTTTAACAAAGTGCATAAAATAGTGTTATATGGTACAAATTGATTGGGATATCAGAGATTTACTTCACCAGAGATACATTTACTTCACCATAAAGACATGACAAGTTGGTACAACATGGATTTGATTTGGCATTGAATGTTATATTTGTTCACATGGTGTGGGTTGTTTAGTGTGATGGTTATACATTGAATGCTAAATTAATCAAAATAAATGCAAATCAATCTTAAGCATGATTTGGAGTTCCTAGCAATTTATAAGTTCACTGTAATAATTATTTTTTAGATTTTTTTCATGATTCTGACAGACATTAAGAATCATTGATAATGTTACGAGATGCTTTAGTAGGAAGTTTAATATCTTTTTCTCTAAAATCTATAGCAAACATGGCATAACTCATTTGTTTTATGTAATGGAGACTCTTCGCTGGGCAATAATTCAAGGGACAATTCTGGTGATGGGTCCACCCCAATTGATGATAGAATTTTTGGGAGCCCTAACTTTTACACCATAGCTCCAATTGACTCGTCGTTTGAACTGTTGGAAAGCTAATAATGAGGGAAACATCGTGAGATGGCATGGAGCTCCACTTCATGAAGTTTGACTACTGAAAACCTGATAAAAGTGCCCCAAATTTCAATTTTAGTGGTGCAGTCTAAAAATAATAAGTTTTTAAAAATAGTAATTCTTCGAGTTCTATATTGTTGTAAATTGTAGACGCTGAACCACTTAATCTCCCTCGAGATTGGTGACCTTTCACATCCTCCTCACACTTTCAAAACATGTATAAATGAAAATGTAATCCGAAATGAAAATCAAACATCTCTTCTCAGAGATAGGCATATGTTTGGGTCTATAAATTTGATCAATAAAACATCTCTTCTTAGAGATAACATCATTTGAATTGTGTTGTTCTTATTTCTAGAATTATCTTTCAACCAAAGATTTCAAGTTTTGGATCAGACTCAAGGGTATTAAAAAAAGACCCCTGGTAATAGGTCATCTATAGATTGAATCCACACTCTCTTTTGCAGGGGCTTGCCTTGCAAATGTTCAAGTGTAATCATGATTCTCTATACGTTGTAGTTTTTCATCTTAATTATGTTGATTTGGGTATGCCCAAGGGTTTTGTTTGTAAATCCTCGCAAGTATTCTGCTCATATACCTAACACCATTGATACCAAGGTCTGACCCAGTTTATTCAATTGTTATTGTGTATGAACTCTAGCATTTCTTCAATATGCAATTCCTTGTAACATTATAGTATGGATTGTGGATCTCTTGTGGATTTGACTTTTGTAATATTGAGATTCAATCTTCTATCTTTTTAGACATTTACTCTAGGTTCTCCAATTGAAAAATCTCAGCGAACCATCACATAAATGTGTTTTAATCAACAAAGAGACCTCCTCCTCATACACTGTGGCAATGGTAGTCTCACACTTTAGAATATGCAAAAGGCACACAACAACAAAAGTAAATACAAGGGAACATTATTCACCACTTATGCACACATTATCCCTGGCGCAAGATCTACATAATGCACATTAATTCAAAGCCATACGTGGTGATTCCAAAGGACTTGTTCTTCTACATACCTTTGGTTTTACTTCCTCTACTACGCCAATTTTTTGTGACTAACATAGGTAGAACATATTATGTGAACATATATTGTATGAAAACATTCAAACTTAGATAAATCAATCCAAAAGAATCTTTAAATCTTTTGTAGTGGTTACTTTGACAATTTCATAAAATATTCATTTTTTTTAAATATCTAGTTGATTTAAGCAATATCAAGAAGTTATCTTTTTGTTTGTTTGATTGTAATGCCTTTTTGACGGTCAATGTACTAGGACATTTTTTTCCGTGTTTGCACTTCTGGTTGATGAATCTCAAACTAATGCTTCTAATGTTTGCTCATGGTTGCCCTTCACTTTCACCTGGAAGTTTGGATAACATGATGGGAGGTGTTGTTGGGTGACTTGTAGGTCGAGAGACGAGCAAGAAATGTTTCAATGATGGTCCTACATTAGAAGAAGCCGTGGTCTGGTTATATTTGTCACACAACAAACCACTCTAGTGGTATGAATTTTGGAGGGATACGCCAACTGTATTTTTTTGTGAAGCAGTTTACTATCAACATTTATTTCAAGTTTTAAGTTAGTTTCGTTGGGGTGCAATAATTCCTTGCGAATGTAATTATTTCCTGTATGTAATTTATCCACAATTGTTTCTCTTTAAGTTTCATTGGGCGTAATAATTCATTACAAATGCAAATGTTTCTTGTATCTAATATTTCCATAATTGTTTATGTTTTAGTTTCATTGGGGCCAATAATTCATTACAAATATAGATGTTTCTTATATCTAATCTATCCATAAGTGTTTCTCTTTATGTTAAGTGAAATGCATTCTTTACAGGTATGCTTGACTCCCTCTCTATAGGTCTATGCAAAGCACTCAAAACTTGATGGTATCCATGAGGATGCCATGCCTTATACAACATAGAGGCATATTGTCAATCAACATGGGTCCTCCAGCCACAAAATCAATAGTAATAACACTTAAAATGGAAATATAGATTTAGAGACCTATGGGTTGACACCAATGCAATAAGGTGCCATAACAAAGGTTTCCCATGATACTAAACACTTGAGTAATAAGGCAACATTGCTTACAACTGCATGGGACAAAAAAGTCCAAGTCGCTTAATTAGTGAAGTCAGAATTATAGGTGTGAAGAGAGTGGAACCTTGATAGCACAACACTACGAGTAGCATGGTTAGATGAGCAACTAAGTTATATTGGATCATATTATAAAAAGAGGAAGCTTCAAACAACTATCAAATTAAACAATGAATCTTTCTTGTGAATTGAATGTTGCATCTGGATAGTTGTTTACTTTTTTTTTGAGATCTCTTCTAGATATTAGATATTCTCACTTCAAAAGCTCAATTGTCTTTCTTTAAAAAAGAAGGAATGGAACTCGACTGATTTAGACTACCCATTGATGACAATGGTTTATATTTTATTGTTATATATCAAACATACTTTTTCAATTCATTTGGAAATCCTAAGAAGTCTTATCACAATTCTATTGTGGTCAGAGGAGCAACTATATATTTATTGGGACCTTCATAGCTTTTCAGATCTCCCCTATTACCTTGGAAGGAATGAATTTGAAATACTACCTTCAATTTGATAACAATCATTTGGTTAAATTATCTTTATTGTGATTTTTTTGCAAAACTTTTAGTTTTGTTAGGGTTTTTTTTTTCATACATCAAACAAAGTAGTAACTTCATTTAGAAATTTTTGTCTTATTTTGTTATAGATTTTTTTAAAGACAACACATAGATTATAGTCTTTAAAAGACTTTGTCTAGATTCAACATGTTAACAATCATTTGCTAAAATTTAGCCTTATTATTGTTTTTGCTCATTTTTAGCTTGGTTAAGATATTTTCATGCTTCAAACAAACTATGATAATGTTTCCTTGAATATTTTGGTTGACTCCCATAAGATCAAGTTTTATTATCATTTTTGGTATAATTATATGGAACTATATATAGGGAAGAGATATTGCATGGTCACATGCTCCTTGCTTGTGTGGTGGAATGTTTTATTCTACTTCATATTGTTATATATGACATTAAATGCATTGCTTATTGTGTAGATAACTAAATTTTGGTAGTCTACCATTTTCTTGAAAGGCAACAAATTCATTTTAGGTTGCATTTGCCTCCTTTTTAAAAGAACTCTCAAGTTAAGTTTGGTTGAATGTTTAGCTTATCTAAAATTATTTGTCTTTGTTATTTTACGTAATTTAGTTAAATTTAAAATTATTTTTATATAAATTAAAATTGTAATGAAATTCATTTTAAGTTGTACTTTAATTAGAGTTATTTTGCCTTCTTAAAAATGATTTTTTTTTGAATTTGTATGAAAAGCATTTGTTTTATCTGCTAAATAAACACATATTATATTATTTTTATTTAAAAAATATATATTATTTTTTCAATTTGTATTTATACGTGCAGAACTTTAGAGTCTTTTTCTATTCTCCTGGATGGAACCCATCTATTCTACATAATGCTTATCCATGTTGGATTCTTTGCTGGAAAGTATTAATCTTACAAAGACACCTATACTACCACCACTACAACTGAGCCTCAGAAGGGAAATGCAGTTTTATCGTCAGTATGATCAAGCCCAAAGCATTAAAAAAATAATCCTTCCTTGAAAGTCTATGTGTACAATATTTTTAATCAATGTCTCTTAACCTTTCGATCTTTTGGATTCCATTGAACTATAAGCTACATTAAAACCTATGTAACATTTTTTTTTGTTTGTGTTTCAATTGTTTATGGGGGTCCTAACTTCTCCCTTTGACACCATTTTTAGAACATTTATGTATGTAAACACTTTTAAGAATTATGACACATCCATATAGTTTACATGACATTTAATACATCTCAAAATCATCCTAACCCCTAGAGGGACTTCGCGCCTAGCGCCCTTATTTATTAATTTTTTATCCCATCATAATATCTTACTATAACATGCAAATGAGAACACAGATCTTGATAATTCTAGTGCAGATCTGAGCATGAATCACCTCATGCACTGTATATTGAAACCAAACACAAAGATAAAAGTTGAAACACAATAATTAATATTCTCACTCTATTGTATTATTTCATACAAACATATTACAACAAATATATAGGGAATGTCTACCCTATAAATAGGGAGATTCATATCCCTTCAAACTCTCAATTAATTAACCAAATATCACTAATAACCTATCCGTACAACAATAACATACCAAAAATAATATAACTGTAAGTATTACTTTATGTAACTAAACTAACACGCATATAATAATAATGTTACTAGATATTAATTCGTAACATTCGCTCCTTTAACATTATTATCTCTAGTCACATCCCCTTAATCTAAACATGGAGAGAATATCAACATGTACTGCATCTGAATTTATGACTGTGTGATTTTTTCAAGGATCACAAACCTGAAAAATGGTTGTTCCATAGCTAACCAAAAACCAATGATGGTTTTTTCCATGACTTACCAACAACCAATGATGGTTTATCCCATGGCTAACCACCAATCAAGTGGTTTTGTTGGTTTACCACAAACCATGTCATGTATGTAAGTACATATTTAATTCTCATTATTTTCTAACTTAGAGGGATTACAAAAGGAAATAATTCTTACTCGAACAAGAATTGCACTTTTGTTCTTATTTAGCTACCACACAAAGCAATAAAGCACACACATTGCACACAACTGAAACAAAAGTCACCACATCATTGGTGCAACGCCGTTATTGGTGATTGGTGAGAGGTCGTTGAAAGACCTCCAACCCCCTGTGCCTCAATCCTCCATTCACTGAAGCTATTTACTCAATCGAAATCTTAATGAGGCTCATATTGTTGTTGAAAATAAGACCTCTTCATACAAACCGAGACATTTGACTCAAAATGTCACGTACAAACGATAATGCATCCTTTACAAAAATGGGTTTTTCGACTTGACAATTTAACTCAATGAATTTTAAACTCATTTTTTTTAAATGACCTTTCGACCCCCAAAAAATGACACTTTTTTGAATTTTTGACAATAACTCGTGATTTTGATTTTTGAGTACTATGACCCATAAACAACAACTAAACAATGACTCGAAAACAAAAACTTTGCATGAATCTGGAATGAGTCAGAACGCCAAACACCAAGATTAAATGACTTGAGAGAGATACGATTGCACAACCGAGCTATTAAGACTGTTTCTGGATGACAACAAAGGTGCAGAGAAGCACATGGACTGCTGCTGATATCGGGGAAGCTCGAGACCATGGAGAAAACAATACTCAGCTGGGTCGAAGCATCGTTGGAACAGGAATTACATTAGATTGGTACGGCGAACAAAACTTTTACGCAGATCTCAAATCGATTAGACCAGAACCGATCTCCTTTTGTTCCCTGAGATGATGATAGATTTGCATTTAACAGGTCCGTTTAGCAAATCTGAAGATTTAATGCCGAATAGATTGTCATGATCTGGCTGGTCGATGCATGATAGATCTAATCCACAGTGTTGGTGGAGAATTGATAGATTTTTGCGCAAATGATATAGAAGGACGTTGAACCTGCCAGAGGACCTGATGGTCTACATGGAAATAAACCAACTTACTTTGCTTTGTGTCTCAGAATTTTGTTGACACGTTACCTTCAGAATGTAAAATTTGAAGCTACAGCTGCATCAATCTGAAAAAAAAACAGAGCAGCAAGAAAAACAGAGTACAGAAAGGTAGACCAAGAAAGAAATTGCAGATACTATGATATTTCCTTCATAATTATTAAAAAAAAAACTTAGCTTTAATAAAGGTTACAAAAGCTTCTCAAACGCAGCAAAGAGAAGCGGTTAACAAATGAAAAAGCAGAGTCAACTGTTGTTTAACCATCGCATCATTATTTGCATGAACGGCGGAGAAAACAAGGGAACTACTTATGCATTAGTTAGCTTAGTTACACAGGCAGTTGGTTGGCGTTGGACTGCCCCTGTTGGAGGAGAAGGAGAAATTGACGCTAACACCCCCCCTTAAGCTAATTAAGGAGAAGAGAAAAAAAAAAGAGGAAAGAGGGAAAACCCTGTGGGAACAAAACCCCCCCTCAAAAGAGACACTAACTGCACATGGCAGCTATTGTGTTGCAGTGTTCTTCACACCAAGAAGGTCTCGTAGAAAATGAAACTTTTGCTCAGTGAATGTCTTCGTGAAGATGTCGGCAATCTGTTCAGAAGTGGCACAGTACTGCAAGTCGATGACTCCATCATGTATCAATTCGCAGATGAAGTGCATGTGGATCTCGATGTGTTTGGTCTGTTGCCGTTGTATGGGATCTCTACAAACCTTCAGTGTACTCTGATTGTCACACCAAATGACAGTCGGACGATGAAAGAGGATACCAAGCTCAGTTAGGAAGTGTTGCAACCAAATGACTTGAATGGTAGCGTTGACTGCACCTCTATATTCAACCTCTGTTGATGATAAAGCAATGGTAGATTGCTTCTTACTTGACCAACAAATGGGCCCTGATCCCAAACTAAGAACATATCCTGAAGTGGACTTGCGATCAATGTTATCACCATCGCAGTCAGAATCAGTGTAGCCAATGAGATCCAAAGCACAACTTACTGAATAATGAATCCCATAGCAAATGGTTCCTTGGACATAGCGAAGTATACGCTTGGCAGCCTTCCAATGTAGCTCATGCGGCTCTTGCATGTATCTAGAAACAACCCCCACTGCATATGAGAGATTTGGACGAGTGTGAGAGATAAAGAAGACTCCCCACAAGTTGACGGTAGCGTGTGCAATCAACCAATGGTGTATCCTTGCCATCGTCAAGTTTGACCCCTGATAGGAAAGGTGTGACAGCTGACTTGTAGTCAGTCATGTGAAACCGAACCAAGAGATCTCGTGCATACTTGGATTGAGCAACTGTGATTCCTGATTGATTCTGGTTGATTTCAAGGCCAAGAAAAAAATGTAGGAGACCCATGTCTGTCATAGAAAATCTATCATGCAAAATGGTTTTAATTTCAGCAATGGCGGTGGGTGAATCGCCTGTTATTAGTAGATCATCTACATAGAGTACTATGAGCAACAAAGAATCAGATGTTCTTAGCATATAAACATTTGGATCAGATTTGCATCGTATGAAATTTTGAGACAGAAGATAAGAATCCATTTTAGCATACCAAGCTCTAGGTGCCTGCTTGAGGCCATAGAGTGACTTCTTGAGTTTACATACCAATGAGGAATTTTGTATATACCCTTGTGGCTTCTCCATGTAGATCTCCTCCTCAAGATCACCGTGAAGAAATGCATTCTTCACATCCATGTGATGAACCTCCCACCTTCTTGATGTTGCAATGGAAAGAGCCAATCGAATGGAGTCCATTTTTGCCACTGGAGCAAAAGTCTCATCATAGTCAATGCCATGAACTTGTTGAAAACCTTTGGCGACCAGCCGTGCTTTGTATCTGCTCACATGTCCATCTGCTGATTTCTTTGTCCTGTAGACCCATTTACATCTGACAAGCTTGCGATTGGAAGGAAGTGGAACCAAATCCCAAGTTTGGTTTGCAATGAGGGAGTTGTACTCCTCATCCATGGTTGCTTCCCAAAGAGGATTCCCTGTAGCTTCTGCATAAGTCTGAGGGTCAGATGCTAGAACCACATAGGCATGCATCGGCATGATGGGCTCGGTAGCTGAGAGTGCATGAGGGACTTCAATATATCAGCTAAGCTCCTAGTTCTTTAATTTTCCACATGGGATACTGAATCATCACTCGAATCCAAATCAAGGATTGGTTGTGGATCAGCATATGCATGCTCATGTTCCTGTGAATCAGATTCAAAAATATCTGAAATAAGATCAGAATGATTGCATGTATCTCTGAAATTTGTAAGATGAGGAAGCATAGAGGTGGTGGCATGTTGTACCTGAGATGCATGTGGAAGATTTTCATCAAAGTAGACACTCCTTTCAATGAAGAGTGTTTCTGTGTAAAGATCTAGTAGTATGTATCCATTTACACCATCTGGATATCCAACAAAGATGCATTCTTTGCTTTGAGGCTCCAAAGCCTTTCTCTTATCTGTAGGAATGTGTGCCCAAGCACGGGATCCAAAGATGCAGAAATGTGTGACTTCTAGTTGTATGCCTCTCCATGCTTCAAAAGGTGTTTGTCCTATGACAAATTTGTGAAAAGATCTGTTTTGTATGTACGAAGCATAGTTGATTGCTTCAACCCACAATTTGGAGGGAAGGGATCTAGCATGCAACATGCAGCTAGCCATCTCTTTCAAAGATCGATTCTTTCTCTCAGCCACCCCATTTTGCTGTGGAGTGTATGGAACTGTGTTCTGCAATTGTATTCCTGCTTCATCACAAAGATGTTGGACATCATTGTTGACATACTCCCCTCCATTATCTGTGTGGAGGATCTTGATCATTTTCCCAAACTGCTTCTCTGCATGGGCTTTGAAAATCCTGAGATTCTCAAACACCTCATATTTGAATTTGAGAAAATACACCCATGTGTATCTTGTGTAATCATCAATGAATGTTAACACATATCTGGCTTTGCTCATGGAAGGTTCAGGAAATGGACCCATAAGATCACTGTGAACAAGCTCTAAAGGAGAAGAGGCTCTCCATGCATTCCCCTTTGGAAACTTGTCTTGTGGATGCTTTCCAAGAGCACATCCTTCACAAATTCCATCAGAAAGGTCTATGGCTGGCAAGCCTTTAACCATTCCTTGTTTGTTAAGTTGTTGCATGTATCTAAAATTTAAATGACCATATCTTTCATGCCAAATTCTACTTTCATCATTTGCATGTGTTAGAAGTAAAGTAGAATCTGATTTAGCAACAAAATCAGAAAAAGTGTACAGATGAGATTGATGATTTGCCTTACCAACAACAATTTTGGAGTTGTCTTGCATGTCAAATATGGTGACCAAATCAGGGGTGAATTCAACTCTCCTACCAGTTCCAGTATGTGTCATTTGATACACAGAAAGAAGATTAACAAAAAGCTTTGGAATATGTAAGACATTCTCAAAACTTCCAATTCCAACCTCTACCCTCCCTATTCCAGTTGCCTCTACAGGAGAACTATCTCCCATGAGAATAGGAGAACCAGAATATGGTTTCAAAGAAGAAAGAGCTTCTTTTGTGGCTACCATGTGGTGTGAAGCTATAGAGTCTATGATCCATGCATATGAAGAAGAATGAATAGCAATCAATGCACGAGCATTGTCTCTTGTTTCAGGTGCTTTTTCTTCCTGCTTCTTTTTGGCACTCTCAGGGATAAGGCTACCAAGATTATGTTGTTGAAGTGTCTGAGCCATGAGATCAATGGTCTTCTTCATGCATGATGATTCTGGATGGTACCCACAGTTGCAATAGCTGCACTTTGATTTGCCCTTTTTGTCCTTCTTTTCTTTTGAGCCAGTAGATCCATCTGGAGGTTTGGGATTGCCTTCCTTTCTTGGATATGAATCCTTTTTTTCTTTGCCTTTGAATTGCTGGTTGGATTTGGAATTGTTCTTCCCACTTGCATGCACAACAAGTGCATGAGCTTTGGAATTCTTCAATGTGCCCATCTTTATAAGTTTATCCTGCACATGTACTAGAGACTCAATGAAGGTATCCAGTGTGGGCATCTTCCAAGTTGCTCCTGTTGTGAGCCTAACTGTGTGGAAAGCAGAGACAAATACTGCATATTCTGGACCCAACTTTGATAGAATAGAAAGGATTAATTTGCTTTCTTCCTTGGATTTGTCAATACCAGATCCTTTTAGCTGAAGCAATAAGGCCTTGAACTTTGTGAAGAAATCTTGAATATTATAAAAAATCCTTGGATCTAATGAGTTGAGCTCATTTTCAAGGATATGACCCTGCATTTCATCTTGCTTTCCAAAAAGAGTCTCCAATGTATTCCAAACTTGGTTTGGAGTTGTACATGCCTCAACATGAAACAATAATTCTGGAGAGATGGATAAGCATAGCAAACCAAATGCTTCATCCATGCGGTTGAAGTATTTGGATTTTTCAACTGCTGGATTGGGTTCAACCTCTGTATTCATAACTATCCGATAAAGGCCTCTACTTCTGAGCTGAAGTAGAATCTTTGGCTTCCAATCAAAATAGTTGTATGGTGTGAGAATGGCAGAGGGTGAACATTCCATTTTTCAGCTCTGATCTTCTATATCTGCAAAAAAAATACTGTACTTCTTCTTTTTGGTGACCAGGCTCTGATACCATGTAAAATTTGAAGCTACAGCTGCATTAATCTGAAAAAAATAAAGCAGCAAGAAAAACAGAGTACAGAAAGGCAGAGCAAGAAAGAAATTGCAGATACTATGATATTTCCTTCATAATTATTAAAAAAAACCTTAGCCTTAATAAAGGTTACAAAAGCTTCTCAAACGCAGCAAAGAGAAGCGGTTAACAAATGAAAAAGCAGAGTCAACTGTTGTTTAACCATCGCATCATTATTTGCATGAATGGCAGAGAAAACAAGGGAACTGCTTATGCATTAGTTAGCTTAGTTACACAGGCAATTGGATGGTGTTGGACTGCGCCTGTTGGAGGAGAAGGAGAAATTGACGCTAACACAGAACATAACGTTTTTCCTAGATATGTATGATTATAAACTACGCACTTGGCATCGATGCTATAATAAATGCTTTTATTTGCTTCTTCTCAGGTTTTTGAATGCGTTGCACTGTACTTTGTGTTCACGCCAGGTGTATTGAAAGAGTGAAGACAACGCTGAAGCTATTGAAAGACAAATCCGTTCCTCTCAAGATTCTCATTGTTTTTGAGGAATGAGATCATACCCTGCTCTGATACAGATGATACTTTTGGTGCAGATCTGAGCACGAATCACCTCATGCATTGTATATTGAAACCGAACACAGAGATTTAAAGTTTTAAACACAATAATTAAGATTCTAACTCTATTGTATTATTTCATATGAATACATTACAACAAATACATAGGGAATGTCTACCCGATTAAGGAGATTCATATCCCTTCAAACTCTCAACTAATTATTTAAATATTACTAATAATTTATTCCTACAATATTAATATACCAACAATAATATAATTGTAAATATTACTTTATGGTAACTAAACTAATATTTATATAATAATAATGTTACTAGATATTAATTTGTAACAGATTTGGGGTGGAAGCAAATTTTTGCATGTCGTACCATGCTTCATTCAACATCTATCTATATCCATGAAGAATTCCGGAGTAGAAAGATTCAAACATGTGTAATAATTGATGCCCCTATCTTCCTCTATATGGAAAGATTTAAACTCATTTTTTTAAATGACTTTTTGACCCAAAAAAAAATGACACTTTTTAAATTGTTGACAATAACTCATGATTTTGATTTTTAACGACTATAACCCATAAACAATATATACACAACGAGTCAAAAACAAAAACTTTATAACTTAAAAAAATATTTTTAATAGAAATGACATAGACCGACTATAGGTCTTAGATATACATATTTAGACTCAAAGTTCATACGACTCCCCAATGACAATACAAACTTTTAACTTAACAAATCTAATCCTAATACATTAACCTTTCATGAACTTATAATGTGACTCGATGCTCTATATAGACAAATCTAAAATAAAATTACAACACACTTAAATATCATTAGTATAAACTTTAACTATCGACCTATACCTAAAAGAACAAATTATTATAATTGAAAATTTAAAACTAATCAAGCTAAGACGTATTGACAAAATAAAACAAACTTAAGACTACAGCTTGCAGAAGTAGGCGATGGTGTCACAATCCAATACACGGAACACGGACGTATGGAGATGAACCGAGCAACGTGTCTTGCTTTGACACTTTGCATGAATCTGGAATGAGTCAAAATGCCAAACACCAAGATTAAATGACTTTAGAGAGATACGATTGCACGAATCACCTCATGGAGTTTATATTGAAACCTAACACACACATTTAAAGTTTTAAAGACAATAATTAATTAAGAACCATTTGGGACTGTGAGATCAGATTGATATTCAACATCTATCTAGATGTTGGGAGAACCATGGAGTGGAAGGATTTAAACATTTACATGTTGGTACCAAAAACGGATGCTTTACCACTTGGGTTTACTATATAAGGGTGAATGGGGAAATGAAGAACAAGAATGAACACTTCGATCAATGTCAAGTGCTTCCAAGACATTAGGGTCAAGCCCCCCTCCCCCCTCTATATATAAATATAACTATGTATATCCCTACCCCTATCTAAACATTGGCAAAGGGGGGCAACGACCCCTATCTATATATTATATTATATGGGGGTGAGCGATAGTGAACTCATATATAGATAGGGAGACCAATGAGAGAGGGCCCTCTATCTAGTCTTGAATATCCCTCTAGATCTATATGGCAAGGCAACGGCCCCTTTCTGTTAGGTTGTGGAGCTAAAAGCTTCAACCTTTGCAAATTGAGGAACAGATGGTTGCTGAGTTCTACAGGAACCGGCGTCGGCATTAGGACCGACGTCGGCAGAGTCCAGTGCAGAATGCCACCGGCGACGGCAGGAAGTCGGCCGACGTCGGCAGAACCAGACAAGCAGGGACCGACGTCGGTCGCCTGTGTGTTCCAGAACTGCTCGTTTCACGGACAGTTAGTTAAGTGAACGAAGAGTTTGCATGTTGAGACCAGTTAGAGTCTTGTGCTGCGAGGACTATTGTCTAAATTAAGAGTCTAAGTTATTGTTTGAGTTAGGGATCTATTTATAGATCCATTGGCATGTATTGTATAATGCATGAGATAGAAAGGAAGAGTTCCTTCTAGTTGTAAGATCTGTGAGTTGCAGGTTGTTGCAAGCTCATTGGGGATCTACATGTAAGTTTGGTCTTTGAATTGCAGGTTGCAGGTTCATGAGAGATCAGCTTGAAGTGCTATAGAGTGCTTGATGTACCGGCAGGGTTATTACTGACTGGTTGGTGAGGTGAACACCAATTCTGTGTGTGAGTTGGTTGTTGGGACCCTTTTTTTGTGTAAGAGAGTGTGTGTGAGAAGAATTACTGAACACTTGAGGTGTGGCGAATCTCTGTAAGGTGAAAGAGTGTGGCGGCTCTTTGTTGTATTCTTTTCTGTTAGTGTTAATACAAGATAGTGTATTGTCTCTCATATTATGTGCTATTGGTGAATTCTAGTTACTTGTGTTTCTGGTTATTTCCGCATATTCAATTGCTTATACTTGGTAATCATACTGTGCTTTTTCTGAGAGGCAAGATCCCAACTAGTGGCATCAGAGCATGTTTGTTGTTCTAGATTCCTGTCAACTGGTATCAGAGCCTTGGTTGTAAGTTCTTAAGCTTGATACCATCAATCGGTATCAGAGCTTTTGGTTGGGATACTAACAGATTGGTGTAGATCTGGGTAGTGTGTTTTGATTACAGGTTACTCACAGGGTTTCTGTTTGAGTGGGAGTTGAGCAATGACAGAAAGCAGTCAACTACGAATGGAAAAGTTCAATGGCAAGAACTACCAATTATGGAGGATGCAGATTGAGGACTATCTGTATCAGAAAGATTTGTACTTACCGTTGGGTGGGGTTGCTAGCAAACCCTTGGATATGAAAGATGAAGAATGGGAGGTTCTTGATCGGAAGGCTCTGGGATCTGTTAGATTGAGTCTTGCATCATCTGTGATTTCCAGCTTATCACAGTGTAAGACAACGGTGGAGTTGATGGAATCTTTGGCAAATTTATATGAAAAACCCTCAGCTTCGAATAAGGTATTTCTTATGAAGCGTTTATTTAATTTGCAAATGTTGGAAGGTGGATCTGTTCATAGCCATCTTAGTGATTTCCATGGTTTATTAAACCAGTTAAGTTCAGTCAATATTGTATTTGATGATGAAATAAGAGCTCTCTTAATCTTGTGTTCATTACCTGAAAGTTGGGAAGGTATGGTAATGGCAGTTTCTAACACTGTGTCTCCTTCAAAAGTCTTAAAAGTGGATGATATTGTGAGTGTAATCTTGAACGAAGAGATACGCAGGAAAAGCACAGGTGAATCATCTGGAGATGCTTTGAGTGTTGAAGGAAGAGGAAGGCCAAGAGAGAAGATAGAGCGTGGGAGATCAAGGTCGAAGACGGGCAAGAGATCCAAGTCCAGGTATGGCAGAATAACCTGCTGGAAATGTGGAAAGCAAGGGCACTTAAAGAGAGATTGCAGATCGGGTACAGATCAGCATGAAGAACATGAAGAAGAAGCAGATGCTGCAGGTTACATTGCACAGGATGCTCTGGTATGTTCTTTGGATAAAGTAGAATCTTGGGTATTAGATTCTGGTGCCTCTTTTCATGCATCCCCACATAGGGAATTTTTTCATGAGTATGTCCAGGGAGATTTTGGAGAAATTTGTGTAGGGGATGGTAAGTCTTGTCAGATTGTTGGCAAAGGCAAAGTGAAGCTGAAACTGCAGACAGGTAACACATGGGTGTTAAAGGAGGTCATGCACGTCCCAGTTTTGAAGCGGAATCTGATTTCTGTTAGAAGTTTGGGTGAAGAGGGTTGCACAGTAACTCTCACAGCGGACTCTTGGAAGGTTACCAAGGGTACACTTGTCATAGCTAGAGGTAAGAAAGTAGGTACGCTTTATCTACCTACTTGTTTTACTGATTCTTCTTCTGGGTTATCTACTTCAGCTGTAGATTCGGAGATGTGGCTTGATAGGCTTGGTCACATAGATATGAAGGAGATGCTGGTTCTTGAGTCAAAGGATATGCTTTCGGATTTGGAAGGCATGGATCGTGGTTTCTGTATGCAGAAGAAAAAGGTGAGATTTCTTGAGGAATCCGATGTTAGTGACAAGAACAGGAAAGCCTTGGTTTTCAAGGAGAAAGTGACGGACAGAGTTCAGCACAAGGTGCAGGGGAATTCTAAGCAGAGCAAGGGTGTTTTGGACAAGGGTTTGATCCAAAAGGAGCTCGCGGGAAAAAGTCAGGTCTCACAAGAAAAACACAGAGACCGACGTCGGCAGGAAAACTGGCGTCGGTGTCCAGATAGGGACCGATGTCGGCTATGTGCAGCCCGACGTCGGTGACTCGGGGCAGACAGAGACCGGCGTCGGCCAGGGGAAAACGACGTCGGCGGAGAGGCAGTCGCAGGGAACCGACATCGGTCGGCTGTAGACTGAGATGTGACCGGCATCGGTCACTGAGACGAATTTTGGGTGGACAGCAAGCTGTCATGGAGTCTCAAGCGCCCATATGGAGGACTGAAGGTGTAAGTAAGTTCTTAAATTCGTCATTTCCCTTCTTTACACTACTTGTTGCTCACTTATGGCATAGGACCAGGAAGTTATTGAAGAAGCAGAACAGGTAGATCCAGGAAACAGTGGGAGCTAGGCATGGATGAGGATGTGATTCTTTGGAGGAGAACCAAACAGGGGTTTTGGGTAGTGTGGCCAGCTGGAAGTAAGCACTGAGAGACGAATGGATGTTAAGGATGAAGAAGAGCGGAAATAGATACGTGAGATGGAAGATCAGGGTATTTGATCTTGTATTAGCTGCAGGGCAATGGAGGTTTGTTCATTGTGTTTCTCTTTACCAGGTTGGATAGTATTAGCTACACTATCCTATTTTCTGTATGATGTGCTTGTTGCAGGGTTACATATACAGGTATTGCTGAACTAAAGGTAAAGCTAGTTCAGGTGTTTGTCATGGAGGATCTGGGAGCAGCAAGATTCTTTGGCAAGAGTGTGTTCTAGAGACATGGTAGGTCATTTGTTGACTTTGTTTCAGGATGATTGTGTGGAACCGGTTAGCACACCGATGGTTAGACAGTTCATAGAACAGGTGTCTTGATTCACATAATGAGGTTGAGTGCATGGTATGTACTAAACCTGAGTTTTCCCAAGCAGTGGGAGTTGTCACAAGTTAGGAGCCAATCCGGGAGAGAACCATTGGAGGTCAGTTCAGTGGATTCTTACAGGGACTAGTAGCAGGTGCACATGCTATGCAAGTTCAGGTTTATTTCTACATGGTTGTAGATGTGGATGTGGCAGGGAATTTGGATGACAGGTTTTGCACCACGGATTTTGTGGTGGTTGGTCTTCAAGGATGATTTTGAAGATAGATACATAGACAAGGTAACAAACTAGACGGTGTACAGGTACATGTACAGGTTGCAGCTGTTTATCTCCAAGTGGGAGATTGTTAGGTTGTGGAGCTAAAAGCTTCAACCTTTGCAAATTGAGGAACAGATGGTTGCTGAGTTCTACAGGAACCAGCGTCGGCATTAGGACCGACGTCGGCAGAGTCCAGTGCAGAATGCCACCGGCGACGGCAGGAAGTCGGCCGACGTCGGCAGAACCAGACAAGCAGGGACCGACGTCGGTCGCCTGTGTGTTCCAGAACTGCTCGTTTCACGGACAGTTAGTTAAGTGAACGAAGAGTTTGCATGTTGAGACCAGTTAGAGTCTTGTGCTGCGAGGACTATTGTCTAAATTAAGAGTCTAAGTTATTGTTTGAGTTAGGGATCTATTTATAGATCCATTGGCATGTATTGTATAATGCATGAGATAGAAAGGAAGAGTTCCTTCTAGTTGTAAGATCTGTGAGTTGCAGGTTGTTGCAAGCTCACTGGGGATCTACATGTAAGTTTGGTCTTTGAATTGCAGGTTGCAGGTTCATGAGAGATCAGCTTGAAGTGCTATAGAGTGCTTGATGTACCGGCAGGGTTATTACTGACTGGTTGGTGAGGTGAACACCAATTCTGTGTGTGAGTTGGTTGTTGGGACCCTTTTTTTGTGTAGGAGAGTGTGTGTGAGAAGAATTACTGAACACTTGAGGTGTGGCGAATCTCTGTAAGGTGAAAGAGTGTGGCGGCTCTTTGTTGTATTCTTTTCTGTTAGTGTTAATACAAGATAGTGTATTGTCTCTCATATTATGTGCTATTGGTGAATTCTAGTTACTTGTGTTTCTGGTTATTTCCGCATATTCAATTGCTTATACTTGGTAATCATACTGTGCTTTTTCTGAGAGGCAAGATCCCAACTAGTGGCATCAGAGCATGTTTGTTGTTCTAGATTCCTGTCACTTTCGATATGTCTATCTATTTGGGATCCTTATATAATATATATTCTCAGGGGGCAACTGTATGTAGTCAGCTCCCCCTTCCCCCCTCTATATATAATTATAACTCTAACTATCCCTATCCCTATCTAAACAAGAGAGGGGCAACGACCCCCTATTTATATATTATATGGGGGTGAGCAATAACAAATCCATATATAGATAGGGAATCAGTAGAGGACCCCCTATCTACCCCCTCTAGAAACACCTATCTATATATGGGATAGGGGTGATAGATCAAGGATTTTCCTCAATATTCTTTCAGGTCGAGGATCTGAAAGACCCTCTACGAAGGAAAGGGCCTTTAAGGCACTTATAAATAGAGTCGACTCTCCCCCGCCCCTACCCTACCCCACCCTATAAGTCTGATCTATCTGGCCCATATAGTTATAGTTTATATAGATTGCCCCTCTATATATATCTAACTCTAATCTATATAAAGGGGTTAATATGTATAGGGGGGGGGGGAGCGGGGCAAGGGGCGCAGGCGGTGGGGGCGGGGGCGCGAGAAGTAGGGTAGTTGTATATAGTTTTTTTGGCAACCCTTCCCCCGTCTATATAAACTAAACTTTATATGGCCTCCCCACAAGATAGAGTTTTTTTGGCCATCTATATAAACTAAACTATATATGGGAGTTAGTTTAAACATAGAGGGCCTCCCCATACATATAGAGATGGGGGGAGGGCCTCTATCTAATCTAAATCTATATTTAAATCTACGCATGGGGTCCTCATATTCATATATAATATAGATCGTGCCAATAGATACTGTGCCAATGAAACTCTATTTCTATCTTGATCAAATTCCTAAATGAACCAAGGGCCAACAAACTACCCCAAAATTGGCAACGCTTATGATCTCGACATCTAAAAAAGTAAAATAATATTACTCATGGAGATTTCATTCTATTATAATAACTAATTAACTATAACCTACTTCTTTTAACAAATATCAAATAAAATATTATTCAAAATAATGTCAATTATTGAAAATTTCATCCCATCATAATATCTTACTATAACAAGATTGAATTCCTAAATGAACCCATGGCTAATAAACTACCTCAAAAATAGTAATTCTTGTGGTCTCGACGATAATTTTACCTTTCTGACAATCATCAAATAAAGAGAAATATGCACTATTGTGATGAATATAATCATTGTTATTAGTGTTACTAAGAATGAGAATGGAAAATGCTTAAGAAATCTATATCTTATCTATTTGCATATGACATCTTACATCAGTCGATTAAATTGTATAGGAGATATCTTTCATTGAAGAAGCCTTTACCATTTTTTGCCTGATTAATTTTAGAGTTGTTTGATTATGTTTTATATAATTAAAGAAGTCAAATTTTTCATCTAATTAGTTTTAAACTCATCTAAATTGACACACAATGTATTCTCTATGTTTTTAGAGGAGTCATTGGATATTTGACACTTGTTTTCATTGAGATGACAACTATTTTAATCATGTATAGGGTAATTGAAATAGTTTGGTGGAAGCTCGAGATTGCATTGACAAATGTGACATGTCATTAAACTTTGCACATGTCTCTACCTAGGCTTCTTCGCGCTGATCAACTAAAATACCGTCATTATCCCTGACCATCATCGCCTAGCTCGTCTTGAAATATTTGACCACTTTCAAGCTTTGTATGGCCTTGCCCTTCCCCACTACTTTGCCATTGCTCAAGTTCACTATGAAACAACACATCTCCTCTGTACACAACACACTGTCATTTTGTATGAAGGAACACACCCTCATTTTCCAATGTCACCTCCACCAAACATATCACATTATTGTTGGTTGACGCTTCCCTATTACAAAGATCTATAGTATTTGTTCCTTGATACAAATATCTACACAAAAATTCTAAATTGTTGGCAAAATGAAATAATTGAAATTGTAGGTAAAAAGTGATAAATGATATAGAATGAAAACCTCAAAATTTTGTGGTTTCTCGACGGTAGGTCGACCATTATAATTTTATGTGGGGATATTATAAAAAATCATAAAGTCAAAAAAATTAGGGGTGAAACTGGTAAGGAATGTACGCATGCATAAATAATCAATCAACCATATTTTTTCAATCTACTACGAGTCGCCAAAAAACTAAAAATAAAAAAAACAAAAATCGTGATGTGACTTTAGTACATGTTATATAACGTGAAAGAGCTTTGAGACTTGTTTAAAGCTATAATAATATACTATACATAATATTATAATATGTTAACAATATTTATATTATATATTTACAATTAATAATTAATTTTATATACAAAATATTAACATAAAAAATAAATATTATAATATATAATAATACTAATATAATATGTTATACATTTAATATATTATATCATAGAATATTAATATTACACATCATTATAATATATCATATTTTTTAATATATATTATATAATATATATTATACTATATATTATAATTTCATTATATTATTTATAATACTATTTACTAAATTATATTTACGATACATATTACATCTATATAGTATATTATTATATATATTATATTAATATATATAATATTAAAAAAAAAAAAATTGAGCAAGGGAAGCAGGGCATGATTAGAGGAAAGGAGTTACTATTAGTATTATCACATTGTTATGTTGTTCATTCGGGTTGGATCCTTTGTTAAATTAGATGAGGGCTCTGAAGGGAAAAAATTTATTAGACCGTGTGCAATTGTTGATCTATCCAAGCCCTTTTGTCTCTTTGTTAGGTTTTGTTCATCTCACGGTTCGTAGATCTAGTATCTCAATTTTGAGGGTCTTCATTTCAGAGGTTTTCAGTGCAACTTCATCGGGCATAGCACTGTAGGGTGTTCTTTAAAGGGTTTTTAGAGATCGAGTCTACACTCTTGACTGATTTGGAGGAAGAAAGTTGGGGCCTCCGATCAAGAGTTCTTATGGTGGAATCATGGTATCTTTTACCATTTATCAGGGGCTTCCCTTCTCCCTGCCCCAGTTGGGGATCCCTCACCAAAGATGGAGGCTAGTCAGAAATCGGTTGAGGACCTGGGTAAATCTTTGATTCCTCTGATTTCGGATTGTTCCCTCTTCGCCCTACTTTGGAGAAACTAAAAGTGCCTATGGATTCCACTGTCAAAAAGAAAGGGCACATGACATAGTCTCAAAGGCTAAGATAATATGTAGGTGAAATGATGAAAGATGAAACACAATGGACCATGGAAGGTCTTCTCTCGTGGCATGGAAAAAGATTGACTCCAATTGGATTGGCTAATTTTCTGATCCCTTGTTGCTCTAAGGGGGTGGATGGGAGGATCCACAATAGTTTGTTCTCTCTTTTCGGTTGGTTAGTTTGGGTTTATGTTTGGTTTCTTGTTGGATGCAGGGTATTCCTTGCTGAATGTTGGTGGGTTTTAGGCTGAATCCCAATTGTTATGCAGATTTTAGGTGGATTTTTGTTGATGTCTTGGATGTTGTCTCCTTTGAAGGCTAGGTCGTGTTGGGTTGTGGGGTGTGTTGGGGTTTGTGGTTGAGCCGGTTGGGCTAGGGATGTTTTGGTTGACTTTATAATGGGTTGTGGGGTGGGACGGGCGGACGTTGGGAAACGGGCAGTTGGAAGGAAGACAAGTTGAAGGTGGTGGTTAACACGTAGCACAACAATGTCTAGGTGGTGGCAAATAGGGAAGTTACAAACACAACTGCACAACTGCACTCCTTTCCAATACGCTTATAATGCTCTACATTTTTGAAACTTCAATCATTCCTTATATGCAAATGCACTTGCATTTTGGGATTTATTTGTTGATGTTAAAATGCTTGTGTATCTTTAGAAATTCTATGTGTATTTCTCTTGAATCCCTCAATAACAAGATATGGCAAGCAAATTCTAAATTGGTATCCCCAAGTATTAAGCATTGTTCTGATCTAAGCTTCTCATGTCAGAGTAGAAGTAGGGTTTCTACTGCTCAAATTAACAAAAATGGGCACTGGTCTGCCTACCAAAGAGAGCAATCTCTTCAAACTTATTGTGGTATGATCGTTTATTCTGCTTTCTTCTAACATATATTCACCGTAAATGCTCCTATTAATTTCAGAGATTGTAATGATCTTACAGGAATATATTTAGATGGAAGCAACTGTATGTTTCCTCTGAAGTCACCTTCGATTGATGAGTTAGTATGGGCTCTATGGCTATGCATTTATTTCAATTGCATTTCTGCCTACCTTCATTGTTCAAATGTGAATTTCATTGTTTGACATGTTTTATCAGTTCACAGCTAGGGCCACTGCATAGCACAATTACCTTTTGCATTTGGTAAGGCTATTGGCTGTGTGATAAGATTGAATTCCATATAATTCACTATAGATTTGATTGACAACGATTAAGAGCGGCCGTTTGTCAGAAATTATTTTTGTAATGTCTCAACGTTTTTTCTTTTACTGTACTCGAGTTTCCCAGCGTCTTAATCACACCAGATAAAATTTATTCAATAAAAAGGCAATAAATTGATTTATTTTTTATTTTGTATAATATATATTTTAAGTTTAATATTAAAAATAAAAAATGTATTAAAATATTTTATTTTTATTGGATGCATACTAGATTTTTTTTTCGAACAATTATAATATTTGATTTAATTCTTGTTATTCATATCTTCTCTTTTTTAACAAGGTCTTCAATTTTTTGATAATATTTTTTTGTTTTTAATTTTATATATTCTTTTGGTCTTATGGACATTAGAAAAATCTTTCTCACAAATAATATATATTAATTTTATTTTTTCTAATATTTTATATCCAATTGTTGTAATAAGAAATTTTTTTTTTAGATAGAGGATCCTTGTATCTTATATAAATTGTTGGTGTAATTATAGTATGATATTCCTAATAATGAGGTATAGTATGTATTATGGTAAAATAAGTACATAGAGGATATGTTTTTTTAGAAAAACTCTGCTAATTTTTATTTGATGTTTAAGATCACAAATGATAATAGAGACTAAATTTAATGGCCATATGATTGTATTTACATTTTTAAAGAATTTCTCCACAACTAAGTTTAAACTCTAGCATCCTAATAAGCATATAAGCACTAATCCTTGCTAGGGCAAATTTGAAATCGCATTCGTTATAAAGTTCACATTGCACATAATAATTTATGAGAAGTTTGAAGAGGTCACTCTTCTGAGAAGTAGGGATCTTTAAAAATTAATAATTTTCGCCAGGTCAAATTCGAAATAGCATTCGTTATAAATTTCACATTACACACAATAGTTTATGAGAAATTTCAGGGGATCAATCTTCTAAAAAATAAGGATTTTAAAAAATTAAGGGTATGCCAAATGAGGTGAAGCACAATTGGTAAAGTACCCCCATATAGAAAGCCTACCCTTCCAAAATTCAATTCTTCGGAAGCAAGGAAATAAGAAATGAGGTTGGGTGCAAGCCTAAGTACCACTCAGACCTTGACTCTTAGTTAAAGAAAGGTAAAAGTAAAAATAAAAAAATCAACGGTTCCTTAAATTCAGGGCATAGCTAGGTTTTCATCAATTCTACCTATACATTTATCATTTTGACAATCTTTGAGAGAAACATAATTAAATGCATTTTGACAATAAAATATGCAAATCACAAAGAAAAAATCATCAAATTTTAGTTGGAACATAAAAAGCATGGACTTACCTTTTAGTATTTGTTCCCTGCTACAAAGATCTATAGAAAAATTCAATATATAGTATGTGTCATTTGTTATAAATTGTTCGTATAATTTATAGTATCATATTGCTAATAATGAGGTATAATATGTGTCATGATAAAATAAGAGGTACATAGATGATATGTTTTTTTAGAAAAACTCTATTAATTTGTGTCCCATGTTTAAGATCACAAATCACAATAGAGACTAAATTCAATGGTCGTATGATTATATATACATTTTTAAAGAATTTCTCTACAACTGAGTTTAAACTACAGCATCCTAATAAACATATGAGCACTAATCCTTGCCAGGTCAAATTTGAAATCACATTCGTTATAAAGTTCACATTGCACACAATAATTTATGAGAAGTTTTAAGAGGTCACTCTTATGAGAAGTAAGGATCTTTAAAAACTAATAATTTTTGCCAGGTCAAATTTGAAATAGCATTCGTTATAAATTTCACATTACACACAATAGTTTATGAGAAATTTCAGGGGATCACTCTTTTAAAAAATAAGGATCTTAAAAAATTAAGGGTATGTCGAATGAGGTGAAGCACAATTGGTAAAATACCCCACATATAGAGAGCCTACCCTACCTAGGTTCAAATCTTCAGAGGCACAGGGATAAGAAATGAGGTTGGGATCAAACCTAGATACCGCTCAGACCTTGGCTCTCAGCTAAAGAAAGGTAAAATAAAAAAAATCAATGATTCTTTTTATTCAGGGCATAGCTAGGTTTTCATCAATTCTACCTGTGCGTTTAAGATTTTGGCATAGTCTTTGAAGGAAACATAATTGAATGCATTTTGACCATAAAAGTTGCAAATTACAAAGGAAAATTCATCAAATTTTACTCGAAACAGTAAAAGCGTGGAATTACCTTTTAGTATTTGTTCCCTACTACAAAGATCTACAAAAAAATTCTGAATTGCTGGCAAAACAAAATGACTGAAATTGTGGGTAAAAAGCTAGGCACCAACCACAAGATTCCTTGATCAAATCCTATAAGAGAAAATTAGACTTTTTGAAGGAAGGCTAAGTAATGAAGTCAAGGAGTATGATGAGATCACACAACAGTGTGAAACTCAAGCTTGTACTCTTAATGAAGAAGTAAAGAGTAAGGATGAAGAGTATCATGTATCAATCAGAGATAGAGTGTTTGTAGATGAAACTAGATCAAGCTATGAGCAAAGATACAATTGATAATTTAGATAATAAGGATGAATTGATTAATGCTCTTGAAGATCTTAATATTGAGAAGAAAAAGAACAAAGAAATGATGTCACAAATCAAGGACTATGAAGAACAATTCAGTGTGTTTGAAGCAAGAATGAATGAAGACACCAAGAAGCATGAAGATATAGTCAAGCATCTCAGTTGTTAATTGGAAATCCTATCTACAAGCTTGAAAGCTAAATAAGATGAGTATTCAAGGTATGTGATTAAAAATGAGTCATTAAAAGTTGACTTAGATAAGACATCTTGTAAGGTAAAGTCATTTGTGAAGTATGAAAAGAGCTCAAATGATCTTGACAATATTCGGAGTAGTCAAAAGCAAGTTAGTGATAGATTTGGTCTTTGATACAAAGAACAAGAGCATGTAACTCAAGACAAGATAAAGGCTTTGAAGATCAATCATCAGTTAAGGAACAGAGGTATTGATATAATAAAGATAAATCAGATCAGACAACCAAATGCTATGAGGTATGCGAATTTTAATAGTTATTGTTACTCTTGCAATTAGTTTGGTCATAGGTAAAAAGATTGTAAAAGATCCTCAAGGAATGAATTTGCATGGAATTATGAGCAAGACAATGGAAAGCATGAAGAACATCAGCACTCCAGACAATGAATAGGTTCACAAGGAAATAATGACATCTTTTGCTACAAGTGTCAAGGATTAGGTCATATTGCAAAGTTTTGTAATATCTTCATCAGGAGACCAAATGATCAGGTACATAATCATGAAACTTTAAGGAATCATCATATATCTCAATCATAATGTATGTACAATCTGAGAAACCTCATTTGTTTCAATTGTCATAAGAGAGGTCACATAACAGGGCTCTGAAAGAATGATCAATATTCTACTTCTCCTGTCATGAAAAGAATGAGTCATAGTGAATGGAGGCCTAAGCAGGGAAATGAAAAATAGGCTCAAAGTGGATTATTTACCATGACAGAATAGGAACAAGTTCAAGTATCAAGGAACAAGCCTTATCTACCCAAATGAACAAGGAAATCAAGAAGGATTTTGAGATAAATGAAAAGAATTAAGTTGAGAACTCATTCAAAGTCAATTTGAAGATGAGGAAGGACTACAAATCAAGTAAGAACATGGAGATTTGGTAATATCTGGAGTTTTTGGATCTTTATTTCCTCTATGACAATTGGGTGTCTCTACCTATGCTTCTTAGGAGACATCTTTCATGTGTGGAAGCAAGTGTGTGTGCCCTAGGTAAATGATCAAAATGCCCAATTAGAACAAAGGTATGTTTTCTTCAGTTTGATAATATGCAAGGTATGCATTGACTAAGGGGGAGAATGTGTGAGATGTTTCAAAATAGATGACATGAGATGGAGCTTGATGTTAGGGGGAGCTTTTTAAGCTATGTGAGTAGTTTATCAGGTCCAAGCATCAGAGAAGTCCAAGTTCAAATTGGTGCATGTCAAAGGGGGTGCAATTGATTCATATGTTTGAAAGTATGTAAGTATCCTGAGCATCTTAAATAGTTTTTGAATGCATAGATGATGTTGAGGAATGATTGTTGGCATGTTGAAGAAGACACCCTTTGTCGTTAATGTAAAGGGGGAGAAAGATCAGAATGAAGGAGTTCAAATGAAGTCATTGTTCAAATGAAGTCATTTTGAGGGTGTTCTACCATCAATGACAAAGGGGGAGATTGTTGAGCATGTTCGTTGATGTTTGGTTGTCATCGATGTCAAAGAGAGCATGTGGTACTAGTGCATTAATGACAAAGTGATCAGATTGACAGTTTGGAGAGTGTTTGACTTTGTGTGACAATTGATGGATGATACTGATGATATATACATGTTATAGAGACCCTATGGGGTGTTATGAGTGCTTGGAGTGCTCATATAAGTGAATGGTATTCATCAAAATAGTCATATGAAGGTTTAATCTCAAGTAGTCATCTTGATAGATAAAGCTAAGTGAGTATATTGATGACATCATATTTCACATATATGAAGGTTTCAAGAGTAGTTTGATACATGGATGGATTTCCCTATGTGAGAAGATCATATGGTTCAAATTTTAGGTCTAGAGATGGAGCGCAGTAAAATTTATTAAGGTACAAAGTTAGATTCTTAGATAGAGTTTACCAAGTTCCCATACTTAGCCAAATTTGTGATATCGAAGATCTACGACTAGCATTTAATTAGATCTCAAATTTAATGATGAGTGTTTATTCTGATTGGATAAGGACCCAATGGTGCAGTTCAAAGTCAAATAATCAAGATTGCACACACTAGTCACATGTGTCTCTATCTCATTGATTTAAGAGAAGATCAACGATTCACAGGTGTTTGTACAGATAGAGATCGACGATGTGGGTTGAGTCAAAGAGTCAAATGTGCAGAAGGCATGAAGTGCTACCAAGTGGTGTAATTGTGGGAGCTCAGATCGAAGATCAACAGTGAACATTGCAAGATAACGACCAAGTTACTTCCAATTAGATCGATGGTGCGTATTTATTCAAAGTTGGTAGGAAGCACAAGATGAGGTCAAAGTGTTTGATGTTTAACATTTGCTCAGTAACCATTGGAATTTGAATATTCAAATTAACAAAGAAAACCAATATATAGTTTTTGAGCTATATCTTTTGATCGAGGATGAATTTATTGATGTAATAAAAAACAAAGTTGTAAAGGACTTCAAGGCACATCTAGAGAATCTAGTTAGAAGGTCTAAATATTTGTAAAGTCAAAGTTATAGATCTTTAAATTTGACTATTTGTTCATTCATGGTGCTATTGTGTACAAAATATTGTTTAAATAATTTATGTTTTAGTAGAAGAGTGTTTTCAAAGGAATAATCATTTGAAGATGTCTTTGAGGTCATATGGAGTGGACCCATGTATTTAAAAGTGATTTTATGTTCTTAATTTGTTTAATAAAGTCCTAAAGGTGTAATAGGTCCCCATGAGACATATAAACGCTGCTTAGGCCTAATTGAAAGTCGTAACTACTTAAGTGTGACCCATAGGTGTTATGGTCGACCTATGAGGATGGTATTGATCTATGTTTTTAGCATTATAGAATTCTTAAGGGTTATGGCAAGTATTATGTCCGACCTAGAACTTGATATTCATGAAGACTCTATAAAGAGTGAAGACCACGACAATGGTTTATAGACTTGATATGAATGTGTTGAGAGAGCAGAAGATAGTGAGGAAGGAAATAGACTACAAATAGTGTGATCAGTGGATGGACTGAAGTATAAAGCAGATTGAGGATGAGCGAATAAGTCTAGAGTGATCCAAAAGGGGTATTTGGATGCATTGCTTGTATGATCAAGGTTAAGTCCATGTAATAAGTTGAAAGAGTGGTGTTAAACATTGTTTCTCCAATCAGATTGATCTGCAATCAGAGTTTTGGAGTTGTTGATTTCATAAGATGTAGTGTGGGTGCTCAACATCTAAAACAAGTGGGTTTTCCTTGTGAAGTAGGTGATTCAGTAAAAGTTCTCATGTTTGTGATCATCTTATAGGACAAGTAGTCCATGTGTTTGTAGTCTTGAGAGTAGGTTTTAATCCTCAAGAGGGTTTCCCACGTAGATCTTGTGTTATGTGTGTGATCTTGCATCATCTTTCCTATTCCTTATTATGAACATCTTGTATGCTTTATGATTGCTTGTGGTAATTGATTAAGAGTTTGAAAGGATTACAATTAAAGTTTGAAATAGCTTGCATCAATGATTCACCCCCCCTCTCAGTGATTGTACCTCTAACAATCGGTATCAGAGCAAGACCTTCATTACAAGTTTAACCACTTGAAAGCGATCTAAGGTACAATATGGCAAGTCAACAAAAGCAGGGTTTCTCTAAAAAACAAGCACCATTATTCAATGGGTCAAATTATGCTTTATGTAAATCAAGGATGAGGACATACATCATGTCTCTAGGGTTTGATACTTGGAAATCTATCATAAATGGTTATACTACAATAGCTACTCCTCGAGCTTGTGCTGCTCACAAGAAATTGAGTGAGAATAAATCTAAAGCTATGAATGCTATCATTTTTGGTCTATTTGAGGTTGAGTTTATAAAAGTCATCCATTTCAAGTATGTCAGGGATATTTGGGACAAATTACAGACTATTTATGAAGGAGACTCAAAGGTAAAACTCGCTAAATTACAGACCTATCAAAGGCAATTTGAAGGTCTCAAAATGAAGGAAGAAGATAATGTGACATCCTATCTTCTAAGGGTTGATGAGGTAGTAAAAATGATTAGAGGTCTTGAAGAGGTGATTGATGAAGCTACTATAGTATAGAAGGTATTGAGGACTCTTACACTCAAGTTTGATTAAAAAGTTTCTATTGTAGAAGAAAGTCATGATCTCACTTAGTTGAAGATGGATGAACTACATGGCATCTTTACTTCCTATGATATGAGAGTTGATGAGGACAAACATCCTAAGAAAGAATCAACCTTCAAGGTGATCAAGGAAGCTAAGAAGAACATGTTTAGTCTTGAATATTTTGATCTTAATGAAGATCAAATTGAAGCCATGATTGCAAGAAGATTGAATATAGGATCAGGTAAGTATGAAGGAAAACTTCCTTTTAAATGTTTTTCATGTGGTAAAGTTGGTCATTTTTCAGCTAAATGTCCAGACACATTTAAACCCATAAAAGCTTATGAGGAATCTCATGATGATGAACATAAGAAATCTGAGGGTACTATCAAGTACAAAAAGTTATTTATCAAGAAAAATGGAAAAAGGAATCATACAAAGGTAGTAAAATCCTTTACAATGTAGAAGATAATAACTCATATGTAGTAGAAGAATTAAACACATCTGATAGTGATGATTATTTTTATAATAAGGACATAGAGACATTGTTCATGGCTTTTAGTGATGATGAAGGCAAATGTTCTTAAGCAGATATTTCTTTAGCAAAGATAGCTCAAAGGAAGAAGATGAAAAATTCACTCTTGAAGATAAATACCTAGATACTGTGGAAGAAATTAAGATACTGCAAAGGAAGAACAAAAAACAAGGTTCCTTAATCAAGTCCTATGAGGAGAAAATTAGAATTTTTGAAGGAAGGTCGAGTAATGAAGTCAAAGATCATGATGAGATCACACAATAGTTTGAAACTCAAGTTTGTACTCTTAATGAAGAAGTGAAGAGTAAGGATGAAGAGTGTATCATGTATCAATCAGAGATAGAGTGTTTGCAGATGAAACTAGATCAAGTTATGAGCAAAGATACAACTGATGATTTAGATAATAAGGATGAATTGATGAATGCTCTTGAAGATATGAAGATTGAGAAGAAAAAGAATAAAGAGATGATGTCACAAATCAAGGACTATGAAGAACAATTTAGTGTCTTTGAAGCAAGAATGAATGAAGACACCAAGGAGCATGAAGATATAGTCAAGCATCTCAATTTTCAATTATAAATCTTATCTACAAGCCTAAAAGCTAAAGAAGATGAGTATTCAAGGTATGTGATTGAAAATGAGTCATTAAAATTTGATTTAGACAAGACATCTTGTAAGGTAAAGTCATTTGTGAAGTATGAAAAGAGCTCAAATGATCTTTTCAATGTTCTGAGTAGTCAAAAGCATGCTAGTGATAGATCTGGTCTTGGATGCGAAGAAGAACAAGAACATGTAACTCAAGATAAGATAAAAGGCTTTGAAAATCAATCATTAGTCAAGGAATTAAGGTATTGACAGAATGAAGATAAATCATATCAAACAACCAAATGCTATGAGGTATGTAAATTTCAATGGTTGTTGTTACTCTTGCAATCAGTTTGGTCACAAGTCAAAATATTACAAAAGATCCTCAAGGAATTAATTTGAATGGAATTATGAGCAAGACAATGGTAATCATGATGAACATCATCACTCAAAATAGTCAACAGGTTCACAAGGAAAGAATGACATCTTTTGCTACAAGTGTCAAGGATTGGGTCATATTGAACAGATTTGTAATATCTTCATCAGGGGACTAAATGATTAGGTACATAATCATGAAACTTTAAGTAATCGTCATATATCTCAATCATAAGGTATGTACAATATGAGAAACCTCATTTGTTTCAATTGTCATAAGAGAGGTCACATAGCAAGGTTCTGCAAGAATGATTAGTATTCTACTTCTCCTGTCATGAAGAGAAGGAATCATAGTGAATGGAGGCCTAAGAAATTAAATGAAAAACACGATCAAAATGGATTATCTTCCATGATAGAACAAGGAAAAAGTTCAAATATCAAGGAACAAGCCTTATCTGCCCAAATGGATAAGAAAATCAAGCAGAATCCTGAGATAAAAGAAAAGAATAAAGTGGAGAACTCATTCAAAGTTAATCTGAATATGAGGAAGGACTAAAAGTCAAGTAAGAGCATGGAGATATGGGAGTATCTTGAGTTTTGGGATCTTTAGTCCCTTTACGACAAGTGGGTGTCTCTACCTATGCTTCTTAGGAGACATCTTTCATGTGTGGAAGCAAGTGTGTGTGTTCTAGGTAAATGACCAAAATGCCAAATCAGAACAAAGGTATGCTTTTTTCAATTTGATAATATGCAAGGTATGCATTGACTAAGGGGGAGAATGTGTGAGATGTTTCAAAACAAATTACATGAGATGGAACATGATGTTAGGGGGATCTTTCTAAGCTTTGTGAGTAGTTTATCAGGTCCAAGGATCAAAGAATCCAAGTTCAGATTGGTGCATGTCAAAGGGGGAGAAATTGATTCATATGCTTGAAAGTATGTAAGTACCCTGAGCATCCTAAATAGTATTTGAATGCAAACATGATGTTGAGAATTTATTTTTAGCATGTTGAGGAAGAGACCCTTTGTCATTAATGTCAAAGGGGGATAAAGATCAAAATGAAAGAGTTAAAATAAAGTCATTGTTCAAATGAAGTCATTCTGAGAGTGTTTTGCCATCAATGACAAAGGGGGAGATTGTTGAGTATGGTCATTGATGTTTGGTTGTCATTGATGTCAAATAGAGAATGTGGTACTAGTGCATTAATGATAAAGTGATCAAATTGATGGTTTGGTGAGTGTTTGACTTTGTGAGGCAATTGATGGATGATATTGATGATATAGACATGTTGTAGAGACCTTATGGGGTGTTATGAGTGCTTGGAGTGCTCATGAAAGTGAATGGTATTTATCAAAATAATCATATGAAGGTCTAAGCTCAAGTAGTCATCTTGAAAAAGAAATCTAAGTGAGCACATTGATGATGTTATATTTCACATGTATGAAGGTTCTAAGAGTAGTTTGATACATAGATGGATTCCCCTATGTGAAAAGATCATATAGTTCAAATTTCAGGTCTAGACATAGAGTGCAACAAAATTTATTAAGGTGCAAAGTTGGATTCTCAGACAGAGTTTCAAGTTCCCATACCTAGCCAAATTTGAGATATCAAAGATCTACGACTAACATTTAATCAGATCTCAGATCTAATGATGAACATTTTTTCTTATCGGATAAGGATCCAACGGTATGGTTCAAAGTCAAATAGTCAAGATTGTATGTGCTAGTGGCATGTGTCTCTATCTCATTGATTTGATAGAAGATCAATGGTTTGTTGGTGTTCATACATATAGAGATCAACGGTGTGGGTCAAGTCAAAGAGTCAAATGTATAGAAGGCACGTAGAGCTACCAAGTGGCACTATCACGGAAGCTCAGATCGAAGATCAATGGTGAGTGTTACAAGATAAAGACTAGTGTACTTCCAAGGAGATCAATGGTGCATATTTGTTCAAATTTACTAGGAAGCACGAGATGGGGTCAAAGTGTCTGATGTTTAAAAATTGCTCAGTAACCATTGGAATTTGAATATTCAAAATTTCAAGGAAAACCAATGTACATTTTTTCAGCTATATCTTTTGATCCAAGATGAATTTCTTGATGCAGTAAAAAGCAAAGTTGTAAAGGACTTCAAGGCACATCCAAAGAATCTAGCTAGAAGGTTAGAATTTTTGTACATTAACAGTTATGGAGCTTCAAACTTTAATAATTATTTTATTTACAGTGCTACTGTATATAGAATATTGTTTAAATAATTTATGCTTTAGCAAAAGAGTGTTTTGGTGGGAGTAATCTTTTGAAGATGTCTTAAAGGTCATATGGAGTGGACCCATGTATTTAAAAGTGATATTATATTATTAATTTTCTTAACGAAGTGCTAAAGGGGTAATAGGTCTCCGTGAGACCTATAAGGGCTACTTAGGCCTAATTTAAAGGCATAACTGCTTAAGTGTGACCCGTAAATGATATGGCCAACCTATGAGGATGGTATTGAGATATGTTTTTAGCATTATAGAAGTCTTAAGGGTTGAGGCAAGTATTATATATGACCTAGAATTTGATATTCATGAAGACTCTTTAAAGAGTGGAGACCAAGGCAATGGTTTCTAGACTTGATATGAATGTATTGAGAGAGCAGAAGATAGTGATCAAGAAAAGAGATCATAGAGAGTGTGCTCAGTGGATGGATTGAAGTATAGAGCAGATTGAGGATGAGCGAATAGTCATAAAGTGATCCAAAAGGGGTATTTGGAAGCATTGATTATATGAGCAAGGTTGAGTGTGTGTGGTGAGTTGAAAGAGTGATGTTAAACATTATTTCTCTAATCAGATTGATCTACAGTCAGAGTTTTAGAGTTGTTTATTTCATATGGTGTTGTGTGGGTGCTCAACATCTAGAACAAGTGGGTGCTTATTCATACTTAGGTGTGGGTGCTCCTTGTGAAGCGGATGCTTTATTAAAAGGTCTCATGTTTGTGATCATCTTATAGGACAAGTAGTCCATGTGTTTACAGGCTTGAGAGTGGGTTTTATTCCCCAAGAGGGTTTCCCACATAGATCTTCTGTTATGTGTGTGATATTTCATCATCTTTCCTATTCATTGTTATGAACATCTTGGATGCTTTATGAATGCTTGGGTCATTGATTAAGAGTTTAAAAGGATTATAATTGAAGTTTGAAATAGGTTGCATCATTGATTTACCCTCCCTCTCAATGATTGTACCTCCAACAATTGGTATTAGATTAAGACCTTCATTATAATTTTAACCACTTAAAGGTGATCTAAGGTACAATATGTCAAGTCAACAGAAGCATGGTTTCTTTACAAAACAAGCACCGCTATTCAATGGGTCAAATTATGTTTTCTAGAGTGCAAGGATGAGGACATACATCATGTCTTTAGGGTTTGATACTTGGAAATCTATCATAGATGGTTATACTACACCAACTACTCCTCCAATTAGTGCTAATGACAAGAAGTTGAGCGAGAATAACTCTAAAGCTATGAATGCTATCATTTGTGGTTTATCCAAGGATGAGTTCACCAAAGGGATCTATTATAAGTCTGCCAAGGATATTTGGGACAAATTACAGACTATCTATGAAGGAGACTCAAAGGTAAAATTTGCTAAATTGTAAACCTACCGAAGGTAAATTGAAGATCTCAAAATGAAGGAAGAAGATACTTTGGCATCCTGTCTTATAAGGGTTGATGAGGTATTAAAAATGATCAGAGGCCTTGGATAGGTGATTGATGAAGCTACTATAGTACATAAGATAACAAGGACTCTTACACTCAAGTTTGATTCAAACGTTTTTACTGTAGAAGAAATTTATGATCTAACTGAGTTGAAGATGGATGAACTGCATGGCATCCTTACTGCTTATGAGAAGAGAGTTGATGAGGACAGACATCCTAATAAGGAAGTAACCTTTAAGGTGATTAAGGAAGCTAAGAAGAACAGTTAAGTCTTGACGATTTTGATCTTAACGAAGATCAAATTAAAGCCATGATTGCAAGAAGATTAAATTTAGGATCAGGTAAATATGAAGGAAAACTTCCTTTTAAATGTTTTTCATACGGTAAAGTTGGTCATTTTTTAGCTAAATGTATAGACACTTTTAAACCCAAAGACGCTTATAAGGAATCTCATAAGAAATTTGAGGGTCCTTGCAAGTACAAAAAGTTCTTCAATAAGAAAAATGGAAAGAATGAATCATACAAAGGTAGTAAGAGCATTTACCATAAAGTAAATAATAACTTATCTGCAAAATAAGTAAACACATCTGACAATGATGATTCTTTTTATAATAACAACATAGAGACATTGTTCATGGATTTTAGTGATAATAAAGGTGAATGTTTTTTAAGCAGATATTTCTTTGGCAAAGATAGCTCAGAGGAAGAAGATGAGAAAGTCACTTTTGAAGATAAATATCTAGATATTGTGGAAGAAATGAAGATACTACAAAGAAAGAACATAAAACAAGATTCCTTGATCAAATCCTATGAGGAGTAAATTGGACTTTTTGAAGGAAGACTGAGTAATGAAGTCAAGGAGCATGATCAAATCACAATAATTTGAAACTCAGGTTTGTACTATTAATGTAGAAGTAAAGAGTAAGGATGAAGGGTGTATCATGTATCAATCAGATATAGAGTCTTTGCAGATGAAACTAGATCAAGCTATGAGGAAAGATATAGCTGATGATTTAGATAATAAGGATGAATTGATGAATGATCTTGAGGATCTTAAGATTGAGAATAAAAATAATAGAGAGATGATTTCATAAATCAAAGACTATGAGGAACAATGTAGTGTGTTTGAAGCAAGAATGAATGAATACACCGAGGAGCATGGAGATATAGTCAAGCATCTCAACTGTCAATTGAAAATCTTGTCCACAAGCTTGAACAATAAAGAAGATGAGTATTCAAGGTATGTGATTTAAAATGATTCATTAAAAGCTGAGTTAAATATGACATATTTTAAGGTAAAATCATTTATGAAGTATGAAAAGAGTTTAAATGATCTTGACAATATTCTGAGTAGTCAAAAGCATGCTAGTGATAGATCTGGACTTGGATACAAATAATAACAAGAGCATGTAACTCAAGACAAGATAAAGTCTTTGAAGATCAATCATCAGTCAAGGAATGAAGGTATTGATAAAATAGAGATAAATCAGATCAATCAACCAAATGTTTTGAGGTATGGAAATTTTAATGGTTATTATTACTCTTGCAATCAGTTTGGTCATAGGTCAAAAGATTGTAAAAGATCTTCAGGGAATGAATTTGCATGGAATTATGAGAAAGACAATGGCAAGCATGAAGAACATCATCACTCAAGATAGTCAACACATTAACAAGGAAAGAGTGACATCTTTTGCTACAAGTGTCAAGGATTGGGTCATATTCAAAATTTTTGTAATATCTTCATCAAGAGACCAAATAATTAGGTACATAATCATGAAACTTTAAAGAATCATCATATATCTCAATCACAAGGTATGTAAAATCTGATAAACCTCATTTGTTTCAATTGTCATAAGAGAGGTCACATAACAAGGTTTTGCAAGAATGATTAGTATTTTACTTCTCCTGTCATGACGAGGAGTCATAATGAATGGAGGCCTCAGTAGATAAATTAAAAACATAATCAAAGTGGATTATTTTCCATGACATAACATGTAACAAGTTCAAGTATCAAGGAACAAGCCTTCTCTACCCAAATGGACAAGGAGATCAAGTAAGATCTTGAGATAAAAGCAAAGAATAAAGTTGAGAATTCATTCAAAGTCAATATGAAGATAGGAAGGATTGCAAGTCAAGTAAGACATGGAGATATGGAAGTCTCCTAAGTTTTGGGATCTTTAGTCCCTCTATAACAAGTGGGTGCCTCTACCCATGCTTCTTAGGAGACATATTTCATGTGTGGAAGTGAGTGTGTGTGCTCTAGGTAAATGATCAAAATGCCAAATCAGAACAAATGTATGTTTTCTTCAGTTTGATAATATGCAAGGTATGCATTGACAAAGGGGGAGTATGTGTGAGATGTTTCAAATATATGACATGATATGGAGCATGATGTTAAGGGGAGATTTCTAAGCTCTGTGAGTAGTTTATCAAGTCCAAGGATCAGAGAAGTCCAAGTTCAGATTGGTGCATGTCAAAGGGGGAGCAATTGATTAATATGCTTGAAATTATGTAAGTATCCTGAGCATCTTAAATAGTATTTGAATGCATACATGATGTTGAGGAATGATTTTTGGCATGTTGAGGAAGATACCTTTTGTCATTAATTTTAAAGGGAGAGAAAAAATAGAATGAAAGAGTTTAAATGAAATCATTCTAACAGTGTTTTGCCATCAATGATAAAAGGGGATATTTTTGAGCATGGTCATTGATATTTGGTTGTTATTGATGTCAAAGAGAGCATGTGGTACTAGTGAATTAATGATAAAGTGATCAAATTGATGGTTTGACAAGTGTTTGATTTTGTGAGGCAATTGATGGATGATATTTATTATGTAGACATGTTGTAGAGACCCTATGGGGTGTTATGAGTGCTTGAAGTGCTCATTGAAGTGAACGGTATTCATTAAAATAGTCATATGAATGCCTAAAATCAAGTAGTCATCTTGACAGATAAAGCTAAGTGAACGGATTTATGACATCATATTTCACATGTTTAGAAGGTTTTAAGAGTAGTTTGATACATAGATGGATTCCCCTATGTGAGAAGATCATATGGTTCAAATTTTAGGTCTGGACATGGAGCGCATCAAAAGTTATTGATGTGAAAATTTGGCTTCTCAAACAAAATTTACCAAGTTCCCATACTTAGCCAAATTTGTGATATCAAAAATCTACGGCTAACATTTAATTAAATCACAGATCTAACTATGAGCATTTATTCTAATTGGATAAGGATCCAACATCATGGTTTAAAGTTAAATAGTCAAGATTACACGTGTTAGTGACACGTGTCTCTATCTTTTTGATTTGATAGAAGATCAACGATTCGTGGGTGTTCGTATAGATAGAGATCGATGATTTTGGTCAAGTCAAAGAGTCAAGTGTGCAGAAGGCACATAGAGCTGCCAAGTTGCACAATCATAGGAGCTCAGATCGAAGATCAATAGTGAATGTTACAAGATAAAGACCAGGCTACTTTTGAGGAGATCAATGGTGTGTATTTGTTCAAAGTTACCAGGAAGCATGAGATGAGGTCAAATTTTTTGATGTTTAACATTTGATTAGTAACTTTTATAATTTGAATTTTCAAATTAATAAGGAAAACCAGTCTACAATTTTTGAACTACATCTTTTGATCTTGGATGAATTTATTGATGTAGTAAAAAGCAAAGTTATAATGAACTTCAATGCACATCTAGAGAATCTAGTTATAAGGTTTAAATGTTTGTAGAATCAAAATTATGGAGCTTTAAAGTTGACTATTTGTTTAATCATAATGCTACTATGCACAAAATATTGTTTAAACAATTTGTGCTTTAGCAGAAGAGTGTTTTGGTGGGAGTAATCATTTGAAGATGTCTTAGAGGTCATATGGAGTGGACCCATGTAGTTGAAAGTGATCTTATGTTCTTAATTTTATTAATGAAGTGCTAAATGGGTAATAGGTCTCCATGAGACCCATAAGGGCTACTTAGGCCTAATTTAAAAGTGTAGTTGCTTAAGTGTGACCAATAGATGCTATGATCGACTTATGACGATGGTATTGAGCTATGTTTTTAGCATTATAGAATTTTTAAGGGTTAAGGCAAGTATTATGAATGACCTAGAAGTTGATATTCATGTAGACTCTATAAAGAGTGGAGACCAAGGCAATGGTTTCTAGACTTGATATGAATGTGTTGAGAGAGCAGAAGATAGTGACGAAGGAAATAAATCAGAGAGAATGTGCTCAGTGGATGGACTGAAGTACAGAACAGATTGAGGATGAGAAAAGAATCTTAGAGTGATCTAAAAGGGTTATTTAGATGCATTGCTTGCATGAGAAAGGTTGAGTATGTGTGATGAGTTGAAAGAGTGGTGTTAAATATTGTTTCTCTAATCAAATTGATCTGCAATCAGAGTTCTAGAGTTGTTGATTTCATAAGGTGTTATGTGGGTGCTCAACATCTAGAACAAATAGGTGCTTGTTCATACTTAGGGGTGGGTGCTCCTTGTGAAGTGGGTGCTTCACTAAAAGGTATCATGTTTGTGATCATCTTATAGGATAAGTAGTCCATGTGTTTGTAGGCTTGAGAGTGGGTTTTATTCCCCAAGATGGTTTTCCATGTAGATCTTGTGTTATGTGTGTGATCTTGCATCATCTTTCCTATTCATTGTTATGAACATCTTGTATGCTTTATGAATGCTTGTGGTCATTAATGAAGAGTTTGAAAGGATTACAATTGAAATTTGAAATAGCTTGCATCATTGATTCACCCCCTCTCAGTGATTGTACTTCCAACATTGTTGACTATGTATTTTATAGTATATGAAAGTATTATTCCTAATGAGGAGGTATGGTATGTATTATAGTAAAACAAGAAGTCTATAGATGATGGTTCATGGAGTATGATCTAAAATGTTAATTAGAAATGTTTTACATATTTGTTTTAGGTTTTTTTAATCAAATAAAATATATAGATGATAGGTTTTTTAAATAAAAATTGCATTGATTTTTGTTAAATTTTGAGACCACAACAGAGACTAAATATGATCACAATATGATTGTATTTACAATTTTAATCGTAAAATATGTCTTTATGTATTTTTTAATTGTAAAATATAATCAATCTTTTGGACAAACTGTATCAGATGTAAGGTGAAATTGTGGAGAGGCCGTCATAAACTCTAAAGAATTATAATAATTATATATGTTATTTTTTTTAATATTTCTCATTTTTATTGTGAATTATACTAATATTTGAAAGATAATATCGAACAAATATCATCATAAAAAAATTCATGACAAGCATGATCGATCATTAAATTTAAACCCTACCTATAATCCATCATTCTCTCTCTCTCTCACACACACACACACACAGACATTTATTATGAAAAAACTGTGAGTACATACATAGTGATATTATCTTTAGGTTTTTTTATTTTTCAGTTCTAGGGTACTAATGGTTTCACTTGGGAAAATAATTTCTTTCTCCAACCAATCAAATTTATCATGTTATACATTACAAAGTTTTTTCTAAATTTCAACATATTAATTTCAAAATATTCCTTAAAAAATTATTTGAAAATATTCCTTTAACATTAATACATTTTCATAAAAATTTGTGTAATAATATTATTTATTTAATTTATACATTTTATTTATTCATTTTGACATTATTGATATCATAAATAATTATTAAGAGTGATAGTGTATATCCCATTAATTACTCCATTCATTAATACAAGTATACCAAGGAATAACGGGGATAAGGTGAATCAAGCATCACCCCACTAGTTGCATTTATCCACTCGTATGTCTTTGCTACAGTACCAAACCACTTGTATGTCTTTGCTACATTTGATAACATTCGAATGTTGAGTGCCCAATGTCAATGCCCATAGCTAAGTGTAAGACCCTTTAATAGTGGTAAATCTTAACTTTGAATAACTTGTTTGCAGTATGAAATCGATGTGCATTTCATATTAAGAACCTGTAAATACAAAATATGAATGCTACAACATTCATCTCATGAACTAAAATTAAATAATCTCAAATTAATACATTATTTTTGTTTATTAAATAAACTTTACAATGCACAATAATTATATGGTAAAACTATATCTATATTGAAGAACATGGCTTACAATTTTCCATCTCTCTTTTATTTTTGCATATACGTCATTCCCACTTTCGTTTCTTTTTGTGCATGGTCCTAATAATATTTTCTTTTGTTTCATATAATATACGTATTTTACATCAAATTATTTCTTCAATAAAGGAATGCATTTATTTATATGAAACCCTTTCATTTATTCATGGTTATCGATGTTCCTTTTTTCAATACATGAATGCACTTGTTTATATGAAACCCTTTCATTTATATATGGATATCGATGTTCCTTTGTACCTTTGATGACAACTATTAATAGTTATGAAATATGTTGTTCAGGGCATGCCTTTATACATTTTAGATACTGATTTAAGGTATAAAGTTATAAAGCTATAATTCTACCATTATGCATGTTATCGATAGTGGCATTCACCTCTCAATGCTATTATTAGTATTTGCCAACACCGACACTTTTTCAAACACCTTTAGGAATATATGAAAATGACTAGAAGATTAATTTCCTACGTAATATAAAGCTTATTCGGGTTCCACCAATTCTTATGACTATAACTGTTTCAATTTTGGTTTAGCTAGCTAGTGAGTTGATAGGACCTCTCCAAAAGAACTATTACAACAAGTTATACAATATTAAATTTGTATTTTTAAGTTCAAATTATTAAAATAAACTTACATTACAAATTTACATGCAAACACAAACACAAACAATTCTCAATATAAAGGTATGTACTAACCGATATGCAACCCCTTCTGCAAGACTTAGTTTGATTACCACGAAATGACACTCAAGACTGTCATTAAATCCACCTTCATTAGATGTCAGGAATTGCACCAACTATCTCTCAACATCATGGAAAATTAAATGCAATTCAAATGTTCCAAAGAAGATATTAGCTAATGCAGTGTGAAGTGATAGTTCTTTTCATGGTTAAGTTTGTCTCCAAGTTTAGTGGTGATTGTCTTCTCTATCAAACTTAACAAGCTTTCCAAATAATTTGGCATCGATTTTGATTATCCTATGAACTATCGTGACTTCTTCAAAGATTTATTTTTTATAACAAACTTTGCTGAAGCATTTAATATTAGTTATGATTGTTCTTTAATTTATTATTGTACTAAATATCAAAACTTAGTTTATTGTACTAAGTATGAAACACATTGAATACAACCATCTCAAAGCATGATCACCACTTATAACCGTCTCAAAGCACTATCTTCCAATTTATATATAAAAGAAGGGACTAGCAGCTACATGACCCTTATTATTTCTCATTTTCATGAGAATTCTTGCGACCATAATTGTATTTTTTAAGATCCACCTTTAGACATGAGGGAGAGGGAATATGAACTCTCTTTTTATGTGTGTAATATTTCTTTAGTTTGTCAAATTTAAGAGAGTTTATATATATATATATATAACCGTCTCAAAGCACTATCTTCCAATTTATATATAAAAGAAGGGACTAGCAGCTACATGACCCTTATTATTTCTCATTTTCATGAGAATTCTTGCGACCATAATTGTATTTTTTAAGATCCACCTTTAGACATGAGGGAGAGGGAATATGAACTCTCTTTTTATGTGTGTAATATTTCTTTAGTTTGTCAAATTTAAGAGAGTTTATATATATATATATATATATATATATATATATATATATATATATATATATATATATATATATATATATATATATATATATATATATATATAATAACCGTCTCAAAGCACTATCTTCCAATTTATATATAAAAGAAGGGACTAGCAGCTACATGACCCTTATTATTTCTCATTTTCATGAGAATTCTTGCGACCATAATTGTATTTTTTAAGATCCACCTTTAGACATGAGGGAGAGGGAATATGAACTCTCTTTTTATGTGTGTAATATTTTTTTAGTTTGTCAAATTTAAGAGAGTTTATATATATATATATATATATATATAATGTTTTAGAGTAACTTTTTTATTTTTAATATTTTTAATTTCTTATTTTTTAAATCTTTGTGACCATGTTTTGTTTTGCGAGATGTGTATTTATAATTTTATTTAAATTAGTGGAGATATATTAAATTTAATTATTTGAAATAGGTTAAGAGATATCAATTCTAAGGTTTTTATTGAGATTTTTGACATACTATATTGAATAGTAATTTTATTATTTTTTATGTCAAATTTTTATTGATTGGTGATAAATATCAACAATATCATCAAGCTATTATGTCATACTTAAAAAACTCTTTTTAAAAAGAATAGGGGACTTCAAACTCCATCATATAGTCAAGATAATACAAGTGAATTCTTCGAATAAAAAGATAAAACTTTCAAGTAATAGTTTTTTGTTATATAAAAATGCAAAATTGATAACTTGAGAGTGGCTTATGACTCCCAATCCATCAATCCCTCTTACATGCTCTCATAACCCTCACAGGCTTATTTTCACTGATTCCCAATTATTTGTAGCCTTTTGGACTTGATCCCAGCTAATTCAGGACCCTCTTTTCATGACCAATCCATCCCCCCAAGTCCCATCTGCCCAGGACAATAGAACCACACTAGGACTATAACACCAATGCCACTCCTATCCGCTTTCAACACTGTTGTCCAAGCTCAGTTTTAGCCCCAATGGTCAATTCCTTTCAGTTTCTCATCCTTATCCTTGTCGGCCTAACGCAAGCAAATTCAATCCATGACCAATATATCCCTATAAATCCCATTCAAAGATAATTTGGAAAGGGGTTGGCAAATATCATAAAGCAAGTAAGAATACAAGCAAAACTACTTAAGTACATTTCTCTATTCTTTGCATACAACCATCCAACACTATTTACAACTTATTTAAATCCTTACACGAGTCCCTGGTCACCTCCAACACACCCAGTTTAGCATTTCCTTCCATTCTCATATCAAAATTGCATCAAGCACTTTCAAAGGGAGAACTACATATGGCTTGATCCCTCTTCGAAGTATTGATATGTAGGCAACATGCCCACATAAGGGGTGTGGATCTATGTCCAGTGAATCTTACACACACTAACCTCCTCTTTTGTTCAAAATTAGTCAAAGTACAATGTAAGATAGGGTTTGAAGAGAAGATTTACTTTACAAGGAGCTCTATATACTTCCAACTATTGAAACTTCAGAGACAGGGTCACACAGACCTACTGAACAGAACCTAGAAAGCTCAGATCCTCAAGATAATAACACTAAACAAGGACTACAATGTCGGTGTCACTTCTATCCATTTTTTATGCTCTTATCCAATTAGAAAATGAATGTTAGAATCTTGTTTACAACAATGTCCCAGGCTTGCACAATGAATATTAGATCTTGTCTCAGTCGAATCAACATAGTTTAAACTGTCTTATTTTCTCCCTCTTATTATTATTTCATAAAAATCTCTAATTACCAATAAATTTCATAAATCAGTAACTTATTTACCACATATTATTTATTGATTTATCAATCTAGACCCTTTCACTGAATTAGGAATAAAACCCTAATTATTCTCAAAATTGTTAAATCATTCGGTGAATCCGACTTACTTCATTTGCACATAAAAACCCTAGAAACCCTAAGGTAATTTTTATACTAATTTTTCATATATTTTTCTAATTTTTTACCTGCATAATAACATAAAAAATTAGCATTAAATTTTAAATTTTTTTAGTAATTTTAAAATAATTTTCTTTCAAACCCTAGTTGCCCATACTAAGTCCCAGTGTTTTTCCAATCATTTTCTAAATTTTTACTAGCATATTTAAATTATAAAATCCATTCAAATTTCAAAATTCAATAGTAATTCTCAAAAACATTTATTTTTTAAAACCCTAGTGGCATCTACTAAGTCCTGTTAAATTACTAATTTTCCAACAAAATTTTGATTTTTTACTTGCATATATAATTCAGAAATTTAGTTTTAATTTCAAAATTTCATAGAAAATTGATCAAATAATAATCTTTCAAACCCTTGTTGCATACGTTAGGTCCTACTGCTTGTGAGATATCACCTTACATTCTAAACATCAGATTTCAAAAATGGACCTCACTTATTTACAAATTTTTCTTACATTTCTTGCAAAAAATAAGGAGACCATCATTGGTCCTATCATGTACATGAATGATAAAGTTTACAACATGTTAGTACAAATTTTTATTCTTTTCCTTTCATACTTAACTTCATAATAAGGGATGATATTACAAAATTTATTGTTAAGATTGCACAATATTTCAATATTTCTTTTGCATATTTTCTCTCTCTCATGCAAAATAATTTCTAACTCTATTTTGCTAAACATGTTAGAAATATTATGTTACAAATCAGATCTCTTTATGCATTCATGCAAAATTTCATGCTCTCTACCCTTTTATTTCTATCTCTCATATGATTTTTTTTTCAAATTTATCTTGCTAAACATATTAGACATATCATAGCACATGCCAAAGTTCTTTATGCATCAATGCACCATTCCATACTCTCTATCCCTTGTTTGCCATCTCTCATGTGGAATGTTCTTTATAAACATATTGTTATACAAATTATAACTCCAATTTCATGTATTTTATCCCACATACATGGTTTCTACCTAGAGGATCCATTGCATAAGCTAACAACCACTTGTCAAGTTTCAATGTCATATCTTATGCATAGGAAACAATTTTCTTCTCCTCCTCTCATGCAAGAGGGTGATAGTTACTTTCCCACTAACCAGATCCATGCTGTCACGCCTCCAAAAGGTAAGGCAACCTATACTATTGTTCCTAATGCATACATTCAACCTATAGCTTCTTAAAGTCTTCTTCAACATATGTGCTTACATGTTCAATCGAAAGCAAATAAGGTTCACATGTGTGAGACTCTAAGGGATCAAATCACTAGTATGAGCAAGATAATTTAAAATTTACAAACACCAAATCAGCTATTACATGAAAATATCACAACATTGATAAATCATATTATGATACAAAAGCCTCAAAGGCACCCTAGTTTTAATCATATATATGCACCTTCACCTAGTCAATTGGTTACAAGCAATGTTACATATCAAAACAAGAAATCACAACAAAGTAAATCTACAAATAGTGACTCAAAATACATTCAACGATCAAATAAATATTCAAGTGAGGTACGAAGGGAAATGATTAACTCTAACTTGATCAAACTACCTCCTCTACATCCAGTGAGAAGATCTAAATATTATTGTGCATATCATAGAATGCATGGGCATCACATAGATTCATGTTTGGCATTGAACACATATATTTAATAGATAATTACTAATGAGGAGCCTATACAAGGTAAATTAGTCAAGCAATCCATAGTGACATAGGAACACATTCAGAAAGGGTCAAATTTAGAAATAGTACAAAAGTGGTTACCAAAGCATAAATCAAAATAACAAAAGGATCAAAAAGCAAACTCAGAGTAAGAAACAGTACCACAAGCAGGAGTGAAGCATGAAAAAGATGCAAATCTACCTCTCCAAAATGAAACTCAACTTTCAAAGCAGTATGGGTTTGGTCAAAAATATATACAATAGTTTGATTATTAAGGTGAAGGGTTGGGCAAGCAGGATCAAGGCATCACTACTCCTATTCTAGCAACTGATAATGTGTTTCACTAAGGTTTGGGATTTATTGAACATCTTAAGGCAAATCATTCACATACACAATTTATCAAAGGAAAAGATCTAGATACAAAAAAAGTCAACACTAGCATTTCAATGGTTCAAAATCAAGATGATAATGATGAATGAAATAATACAGGTTATTATGATTTCCAAGATATTGATAATGAATCTGAATATTCAAAGTCATATTCATAGCCATTCCCTCTTACTTCACAACCATGCATTATTCTTTTATTCGATACAGGACACCATGATAGGGAGTCTCCCATGAGACTCATCAGTTAGTATCATCTCTTCTCAGTATTACCTATACATAGTCTTCTCATACTTGATTGTACATATTTCTTTTTCAATTTCTTATACATAATCTTCCTGTGATTGATTGTACATAGCTCATATTCCAACATACAAAAAAATTCAAATACATCTCAAAATAGTAAAAAAAAACATTCAAATACATCTCAAAATATAAAAACTTAAAAATAACTCAAAAACACCAAATATATTTCGATTGTATGCATTATCCATGCTTTACATTTCTACTACTGTGCTAGACTTACATTTGTTGTTTTATGCTTATTGTTTGTCAATTTATCTACACTACCATGCTTCACTTGATCTTATTTTGAGTGTGTGCAATGACATTTAGCTCTGTGATTGCTTCACTCTACCCATTGAGGGGGCATCCTACTTTTAAATTGAGACACACATCCATATACATACCCACTGGGGGCATCTTCTACATGACTACACCATCCAGGTTATGTCATTCTTATACCACACACTCTAGTTATCATATTGATGTACATTACTTACTAGCTCACATAGATTACTCTATCGATATTTACTAGTATATAGCACTTGTGTATTTCTTAGCATATACCTAGTCATGTCCTAACATGTCTTGCATACTTTCCCTCTTGCTTTGATTATTTAGATGTGATTGTACTCCTAGTTCCTTACATGCTTTTATTTTTTTCTTAGCATAGCTTGATGTGATTTTGTTTCTCAATTCTTATTTTTCTCTTGTATGTGTCTTAAGACATTTTCTAATGTCCTTTGCTTCTATTCATTTGTGTGCCTTAGGAAATTTGCCCACTTCCTTTGCATGTACTCCTGTATATGATTGTGACTTTCATGCCAACCTTGCTTGTTTCAATTGTATGTGTATGTGGCATTTGAACAAGTCTTGTATGCTTGCTTTCCACTTTGAGTGACATGTGACCATGTCCCTTATTTGCTTGGCCCCTTGGCCACCCTTGTATGCTTCTTGCTTTGTGTTATTGTTGCTTGTTTACTTTTGATTTTGCAATGCCATGATCCAAATCATGCATTATATTACTTCTTGGATGCCATGATGGACATCATGCTTCATCCCTTCACCACAACTAATAATTAACAACTAACACTTCTAGTTCTAGTTTAGTACTTTATACATGCTATTATATTGTTATATCTATATAGGCATACCCATGTTGATCTAATAATCTCTCAATACAAACCATGTTATATCTTGAGTTATCTTGTCAATTATCATTGCTATATCATATATTTTATAGCATAACACACTTGTAGGGATCTTTCTTCTGAGGGCAATCATTTCAAGATCTCCATTCCTACCCTCAAAAGAGGGGGCAACAAACAAGGGTTTTGTCACAAAGATCAGAGCTCCTATCATTAAAAAAATTAAATTTTAGAATACTCAGAATAATAACCAGACATCAAATCAGTCAAAACAGACTAGGAAGATAGTGAAAAATCCAAAATAGTCATCATATTTGGCCCAAGACAATAACATCGAGACTGGAATATAGTACCGATGGTGCTACTATCCATTTCTAGCACTCTTATCCAAACAACAAAAAAACTAGAATTTATAAAAGTAAACAAAAAGGAAGATTCAGCTACAGATTTACACAGTTAGACTAGTTTAGAATCAACAATTTCAGTACACATTTTGCTTAGAGAATCTAGATATAGGGGCATTTGTGTACCATGATGGCTCTCACTTCCAGTTTTAGATATGATAGTTAGTATAACTTCCAGATCAGAATCCATGTTCTAGATATTAGTGATTGGGGGCAATGTGTGTGGCATATTTGTTTCTTTTATTTTCTAATTCAGCATTATCCAAACATTCTCAATAGTTATGTGCCTTATTCCATCGATAGGTGGTTGGCATCATTTTAGAGTGGCTTTCATACAAGCCTACCCTCCACATTCCTGAGTTCCTGAGTGGTTTCCACATAAGCTAGATTCTCAGTCTCGGAGTGGCTTTCATATAAGCCTAATCTCTATCTTTCAAAGTGGCCAAGAGTGGCCTAGTTTCTAGTATACATTCAGCTATCCACACTAACATTATCAGATCACAATACATTCATAGGCTTCAAGATCCATCTCATATGGCATACAATTCATACCAATATCAGTTCATAGCTTCACTTCATAGGGTAAGGATGGAGCCAAAGGACTAGCTAGCCTTTATATTCTTGATCCACCTATTCAGAGGGATTGAACACAAAGTCCAAACATTGATCAGCACATGTATGCCACCTAGCTTCACTTAGTGGGCAACGATGGAGCCAAAGGTCTATCTAGCCTTTGTAGTCTTGAGCCACCTATCAGAGGGATTGGATACATAGTCCAAACATTGATCAACACACGCATGACCACTTAGCTTCACTTAGTGGGTGATGATGGAGTCAAAGGGCTAGCCTTTGCATTCTTGAGTTATTTTTTGGGGAATTGAGCACTCAACTCCATTCATGACATTACTCTTGGTACAACATCATCCAATATTACTCAACATTACTCAACATCACAACATGTTTTGTATTTATCCATGTACCCAATGAGGTGTATTCATTCTTTTATCTTCCTCTCTCTTATCCAACTTTGTATGTTCTTATTTTAGATATAGTGTATCTAGTAAGAATTGATATACTCTTGTTTTTTATTACAGATTCATACTTTACATCGTGCTCTCTCTATGCACAACTAGCATCACAATAATATCATGTGCTTCACCCTTATAAGTAAGTTCAAGTACACTTTCTCTTTTTTCTTTATCCTAATATTTCACTTTGTTGCATCACTAGAATAAAGGGTGGCAAATGTAGTCATATAAAAATAAAAAATTAGTAACTTGAGTGTGGTTTATGACTCCCAATCCATAGATCCCTCTTGTTTGCTCTCATGACCCTCATAGGGTTATTTTCACTGATTCCCAGTTATCTGTAGCCTTCTGGACTTGATCCCAGTTGATCTAGAACCCTCTTTTCATGACCAATCGATCCCCCCAGGTCTTGTTTGCCTAGGATAATAGCACCACACTAGGATTATAGTGCCAATGCCACTCTTGACTACTTTTGATGTTGTTGTCTAAGCTCATTTCTGACCCCAACAGTTAATTGCTTCTAGTTTTCCATCCTTATCTTTGTCAGCCTAACATGAGTAAATTCAATCCATGACCAATAGATTCATATAAAATCCCATTCAAAGATCATTTGGAAAGGGGTTGGAAAATATCACAGAGCAAGCAAGAATACAAGTAAGACTACTTAAGCACATTTTTCTATTCTCTGCATACAACCATCCAACATTATTTCTAGTTTGTTCAAATCCTTACACCAGTCTCTAGTCACCTCAAGCATACCCATTTTATTTTTTCCTTGCATTCTCATATCACAATTGCACCAAGAAATTTTAAAGGGAGAACTACATATGGCTTGATCCCTCTTTGGACTATTGGTATGTAGGCAGTGTGCCCACATAAGAGGTGTGGATCCATGTCCAGTGAATCTTGCACACAATAACCCCCCTTATTATTTGAAATTGGTCAAAGTACAATGAAAGATAGGATTTGAAGAGAAAATTTTCTCTATAAAGAGCTCTATAGACTTTTGACTTCCAAAACTTCTGAGACAAGCTCACATAGACCTACAGAATAAAACCCAAAAAGCTCAGATCCTCAGGACACTAACATCAAACAAAGACTACAGTGTTGGTGCCACTCCTATCCACTTTCGATGGTCCTATCCAATCAAAAAATAAAAGTTAGAATCCTGTTTATGACAGTGTCCCAGGGTTGCATAGTGAATATCAGATCTTATCTCAGTCAGATCAACATAGTTTAAGCTAAGTCTTATTTTCTCCTTCTTATTTCTATTTTTAAAAAAGCTCTAATTACTAGTAAATTTCAAAAATCAGTAGCTTATTTACCACATATTATTTATTGATTTATTAATCGAGACCCTTTAACTAAATTAGGAATAAAACCCCAATTATTCCTAAAATTGTTAAATTATAGTCAAATGGATACCAAATTTAAGATTGAAATTACCATGTGATGGTCAAATGGATGTAAAATTTAAAGTTGAATACAATTATGAACTCCATAGATTACACTCCAACCCACTTACATTGTAAAACACCCATAAATATAATTATGTGTGTAAAACATTGTGTTGATATATTTATTGTCAATTTTTAAATTCTAATAATATATATAAATCTTAAATACATTTATTTGAAATTTATATAGAGATATCAATTTTGAGGTTTTTAGCTTAGATTTTTCACATACCACATTGATTAATAACTTATCTACTTTCTCTAATTTTCTACTAACTGTGTATAAATGTCATCCATCTAGTTACACTATTGTGTTGGGCTTGAGAAATATTTTTGAGAAGAAAAAAGGGACTCTAAACTCTAACTTATGACAAAGATATTGTAATTTTTTTAATTGACTTTTCCAACCAAAAAGAAAAACTTTTAAGTGACACTCAGATGTACGTCAAATTTAAGCTTACAATTACCATGTGACGGTCAAATAGAAATTGAATTTGAAGTCAAACATAAAAGTGAATATCTCACTACATTACACTCCACCCTACTGATACCATTGTAGAACACCTATCGATGTAATAACTAGTACTAATATCTTAAATATATATATTTGAAATACGTCGAAAGACATCAATCTTAAGGTTCTTACCTTCTATTCCAATTTTCCACTAACTGGGGATAAGTGTCATCATTCTAGTTACACTATTGTGTCAGGGTAAAAAAAAAAAATCCAATTTTTTTCTCCAAACCCCATTATATGACCAAGATATTACAATTTTTTGATCGAATTTCCCAACAAAAAGAAAAACTTCTAAATGAAAATTAAATAGATATCAACTTTAAAATTAAAATTCTCCTATAACAATAAAATTGTTAGGTTGTGGAGCTAAAAGCTTTAACTATGCAGACATGGAGGAGGTTGCTGAGTTTCAGGGATACCAACGTCGACAATGTTACCGACGTCAGTCATATTCAGTGCATAGGGCAACTGGCATCGGCAGGAGGTCGGCCAACGTCGGTCAACTCCAGACAGACAGGGACTGACGTCGATCGCCTGTGGTGGTTCCAAAACTGTTCGTTGCACGAACAGTTAGTTCGTTGAATCGAGTGTTTGCATGTAAAGGCTATTTCGAGTCTCGAGCTGCATGTCTAAATTAGAAGTCTAAGTTATTTTTTAGTGTGGGATCTATTTATAGACCCATTGGCATGTATTGTAAAGAGTGTGCTAGTTAGAGTTGAGCAAGTGTAGCTCCTTCTAGTTCCACAAAAGAGCAAATAGAGGAAGGCAAGGAAGATCCTTCTAATTGTAAGCACAAGGTGATCTGCAGGTTGTGCAAGATCAGGGAGAAGTTCTACATGTGTAAGTAAGATCATTTGGATTGCAGGTTGTTGCAGGTTCATGGGAGATCTACTTGAAGTACTTTGAGTACTTGTGTACTGGCAGGGTTATTAAAGACTGGTTGGAGGTGAACACCAATTCTGTGTTTGAGTTGTGTGTTGGCACCATTTTTGGTAGGAGAGTGAAATCTTGAGGAGAATTACTGTACACTTGGTGTGGGAAGCCTGAAAGGTGTGGAAGAGTGTGGCATCTCTTCATTGTATTCTTTTTTGGATGAGTATTAATACATATTGTGTTGTCTCTCATATTTTGTGTCATTTGTGAATTCTAGTTACTTATTGCTTCTGTTTAATTCCACATTTTTAGTTGCTTATACAAGGTAATCATATTGTGCTCTTATTGAGGAGCAAGATCCTAACAAGTTGGATCAGAGCTGTTTGTTGTTCTTGATTCCCCATCAACTGGTATCAGAGCTTTTGGTTGGGTTACTAACAGGTGTTTCAGATCTGGTTAGTGTGTGTTGATTACAGGTTACTCACAGGGGTTTCTGTTTGAGTGGGAGTATAACAATGACAGAAAAAAGTAAGCTATGAATGGAGAAGTTTAATGGCAAGAACTATCAATTATGGAGGATGCAGATTGAAGATTATCTGTATCAAAAAGATTTGTACTTACCGTTGGGTGGGGTTGCATGCAAGCCCCTGGATATGAAGGTTGAAAAATGGGAGGTTCTTGATCGGAAGGCTCTGGGATCTATAAGGTTGAGCCTTGCATCATTTGTGATTTCCAACTTATCTCAGGCTAAGACAACAGTAGAGTTGATGGAATCTTTGGCAAATTTATATGAAAAACCCTCAACTTCAAATAAGGTATTTCTTATGAAGTAATTATTTAATTTGTAAATGTTGGAAGGTGGATCTGTTCATAGTCATCTTAGTGATTTCCATGGTTTGGTAAACTAGTTAAATTCAGTCAATATTATTTTTGATGATGAAATTAAGGCTCTCTTAATCTTATGCTCATTACCTGAAAGTTGAGAGAGTTTGGTAATGGCAGTTAGTAATACTGCGTCTGCTTCAAAAATCTTAAAAGTAGATGATATTGTGAGTGTAATCTTGAATGAAGAAATTCGTAGGAAAATCACATGTGAATCATCAGGAAATGCTTTGAGTGTGGAAAGCAGGGGAAGGCAAAGAGAGAAGATCGAGCATGGGAGATCAAGGTCCAAGATAGGCAGGAGATCCAAGTCCAGGTATGGCAGAATAACCTGCTGGAAATGTGGAAAGCAAGGGCACTTAAAGAGAGATTGCTGGGTGGATGAAGATCAGCATGAAGGACATGAAGAAGCAGATGTTGTAGATTATGTTGTACAGGATGCTCTGGTATGTTCCTTAGATAAAGTAGAATCTTGGGTTTTAGATTCTGGTGCCTCTTTTCATGCATCCCCAAACAGGAATTTTTTTCATGAATATGTCTAGGGAGACTTTGGAGAAATTTGTTTAGGGGATGGTAAGCCTTGTCAAATGGTTGGCAAAGGGAAAGTGAAGCTAAAATTGCAGACGAGCAACACATGGGTGTTGAAGGAGGTCATGCATGTCCCAATCTTGGAGCGAAATTTGATTTTTGTTGGAAAGTTGGGTGATGAGGGTTGCACATTAACTCTCATAGCAGACTCTTGGAAGGTTACCAAGGGTGCACTTGTTGTAGCAAGAGTTAAGAAAGTAGATACACTTTATCTATCTACTTGTATTACTGATTCTCCTTCTGATTTATCTACTTCAGTTTTAGATTCAAAGATGTGGCTTAATAGGCTTGGCCACATGAATAAGAAGGAGATGCATGTTCTTGAGTCAAAGGGTATGCTTTCGGATTTGAAAAGCATGGATCGAGATTTCTGTATGTAGAAGAAGAAAGTGACGTTTCTTGAGAAATATGATGTTCGTGACAAGAACAAGAAAGCCTTGGTTTTCAAGGAGAAGGTGACATACAGAGATCAGTGCAAGGGGCTAAAGAATTTTGAGTAGAGCAAGGTTCATTTGGACAAGGGTTTGATTCAAAAGGAGCTCACAGGTAGAAGTCATCGCTCACAAGTAAAACACAGAGACCGATGTCGGTTAGAAAACTTGTTGGGATGAATAACCGGAAGCACACAATTGATTACCAAATACAAGCAACTTAATATGCAGAAATAACTAGAATCAACAAGTAACTAAAATCCAGAAATAACACATGATATGAGAGACAATACACAACTTGTATTAATACTCATACAGAAAAGAATACAATAAAGAAGATGCCACTTCTTCTCCACCACCTCTTCAAAGGCTTTCCACACCTCAAGTGAATAGTAATTCTCTCCTCAAAGCTCTCTCTCTTAGGTCCCAACACCCAACTCAAACACAGAGTTGGTGTTCACCTTACACCTATGCTCCATGCACTCCACAAGTACTCAACGTACTTCAAGTAGATCTCCCCTGAACCTACAACAACTTGCACCTCAATAGACCTTACTTATGGAAGGATCTTCCTTGCCTTCCTCTTTGCTCTATTTGAGTACCCACTGTACTCCAAGTAGATCTCTCCTGATACTGCTCCCTGTTGTGTTGCTGTCCTCTCTGATCTTGCACACCTGCAAATCAATCTGGTTTTGCACACCTGTGAACCTTGACCTTGCACACACATACACCTGCAGATCAATGATCTTACTTACCATGTAGATCTCCTAAAGTAGCCATGCTCACTAGATGACCAAGATCATACATACATGAAGAACCCTGCTGATTCTCCAATCCAGCACCCACACTTGGTACTGTGGCACTAGGAGGAACACACCATGCTCACCTCACACACAGAAGGAACTTATAATATTGCTCTCTTACTCTCTAGCACAAGTTTACAATATAACCATGAGTCTAATATATAGATCTCATCCAAACAATAATTAGACATCTAATTACAATAATTAGATCTGCAACTCTCAGTCTAAAATTAGCTCTCAACATGCAAACATATGGTTCGTTAGCTAACTGCCCGTAATATACTTGCATTCGAACCACACAAGTGACTGACATCGGTCCCTATCTGCCTGGGGGTCGCTGACGCTGGCCGACTTTTGACTGACGGTGGTTGCCTTCTGTCTCCTCCCTGCCAATGTTGGTTGGCCTGACCGACGCCGGCGATAGTAACACTCTACAACCCTTCTGCAACCTCCTCCATGTATGCATCAGTGAATCTTTTAGCTCCACAACCTAACAATCTCCCATTTAGAGATAAACAGCTACACTATACCTGTACCTATACCCCGTCTAATCTATTTCCTGGCTTGTATCCCTCTTCAAGATCAATCTTGAAGATAACCCACCACACAACCTGTGGTGTACCCCCTGTCATTTGAGTACCCTACCACATCCGAACCTACAATCCCATGTAGTGAAGTCCTGACTCTGAATAGCATGAATACCTGTTGATGGTCCCTCTCAAATACCTGAGAACCCACTTCTCCGAATTGGCTCCTAACTCTCTGACAACACCCACTGCTTGGGCAAACTCAGGTCTATACTAGACCTCATGTGATTTTAGACACTGAACTGTCCATCCCTTGGTATGCTCTGGCTCTGCATCCTGAACCTTGCCAACCCCTGATTCACATCAACTCCCACTAGAGACAAAATCAACCTGTGATTTCCATGTCTCTCATGCCAAAGAATTTCGCTGCTCCAAATTCTTTATAGCAAACCACTGAACTAATCTTACCCTTAGCTCAACAAAACCCTGTATGTACAAACCTACTAGCTAGCATACTATCCACATACAGCAATAGAATGATGTTGCAGTCACCATCTTCCTGGTAAGATAAACCACAATAGTTACCCTGACATTGCCTGAAGCCATGCTTCATCTTCCACCTGTCAAACCTGTACCACTGTCTTGCAGCTCCCTCAAGACCATATGACCTGGTCTTTCATCTTACGTGTTCGTTCTCTCTATTCTTCAACTAAGGAATCCATTCGTCTCTGTGCTTTCATACCTGTTGGCAACCCTACCAAGTCTCTACTTGGTTCTACATCATATCCCTGCCACGCTCCCACTGTTTCATGGATCCTTCCTGCTCTGCAGTCAACAACTAGTATAAAGAAGAGGAACAATGAATTTGAGGCTTACTTACCACCTTCAGTCCTCCATATGGGTGTTTGAGACTCCTTGATAGCATGCTGTCCACCCAAAATCTGTTACAGTGATCGATCTCAGTCACCACACAGTCTGCATCTGACCGACGTCGATTCCTATGCCTGTCTTGACTACCAACCCTGCCGACGTCAGTGTCCTCCTGCTGTCGACGTCGGTCCTTATGACCGATGTCAGTCTTACCTTTTGTTGACATAATTTTTCCTGCCGATGTCGGTACCTGTATTTTCTTGTAAGTGATGACTTTTTACCCGTGAGCTCCTTTGAATCAAGTCCTATGTCCAAACTGCCCTACTCAGAAGTATCAAGCCCCATCCACTAGTCTCTGTCTGCCATCTCCTCCAAGAACACCAAGGCTTTCCAGTTCTTAAGCCTGTCAAATATATCTGTCTTCCACTTAAGAACATGCACCTCTTTCCTGCTCATGTGACTAAGCCTACGAAGCCACGTCTCCGCAACAGAAGAAGAATCAATAATATAAACAAGTAGATAAATAGTACCTATTTTCTTACCACCAGTGAATTCAAGTGTATCCGCTATGAGAGTTCTCATGCATCTCTCATCACCCAACTCTTTTGAAGAAATTAGCCACATCTCTAAACCTGGGACCTGCATGACCTCCTTCAACACCCATGTGTTGGTCGCCTGCAATTTCAGCTTCATTTCCCCTTTGCCAATTCTTTGGCAAGGCTCACCAGCTCCTCTATCTGGGGTTGTATGGAAAGAGGCAACATAATCTATAAAACAAGATTCAACTTTATCCAAGAAACCTCCTAGAGCATCCAGTGCCACATCACCTGCAACATCTGCTTCTTTAGTTCCTTCATGCTGATCTTCCACAAACCAACAATTTTCTTTTACCTGCTCTTTCTTTCCATAGGACTGTAAGTGACCATCTGTGCTTTTCAACTCCTCCATTCTTAGTTTACTTTGATCTACCATTGCTCTACTCCCACTCAATCAGAAACACCTGAGAGTGACCTATAACCAAACACAAAACCTGCTCCCTGCAACTTGGCTCTGATACCACGTGTTGGGATGAATAACCAGAAGCACACAATTGATTACCAAATACAAGCAACATAATATGCGAAAATAACCAGAATCAACAAGTAACTAAAATCCAAAAATAACACATGATATGAGAGACAATACACAACTTGTATTAATACTCATACAAAAAAGAATACAATAAAAAAGATGCCACTTCTTCTCCACCACCTCTTCAGAGGCTTCCCACACCTCAAGTGAATAGTAATTCTCTCCTCAAAGCTCTCTCTCTTAGGTCCCAACACCCAACTCAAACACAGAGTTGGTGTTCACCTTACACCTGTGCTCCACGCACTGCACAAGTGCTCCACGCACTCCACAAGTGCTCCACGCACTCCACAAGTACTCAACGTACTTTAAGTAGATCTCCCCTGAACCTGCAACAACCTGCACCTCAATAGACCTTACTTATGGAAGGATCTTCCTTGCTTTCCTCTTTGCTCTATCTGAGTACCCACTGTACTTCAAGTAGATCTCTCCTGATACTGCTTCCTGTTGTGTTGTTGTCCTCTCTGATCTTGCACACCTGCAAATCAATTTGGTTCTACACACCTGTGAACCTTGACCTTGCACACACATACACCTATAGATCAATGATCTTACTTACCATGTAGATCTCCTAAAGTAGCCATGCTCACCAGATGACCAAGATCATACATACATGAAGAACCCTGCTGATTCTCCAGTCCAGCACCCACACTTGGTACTGTGGCACTAGGAGGAACACACTATGCTCACCTCACACACAGAAAGAGCTTATAATATTACTCTCTTACTCTCTAGCACAAGTTTACAATACAACCATGAGTCTAATATATAGATCTCATCCAAACAATAATTAGACATCTAATTACAATAATTAGATCTGCAGCTCTCAGTCTAAAATTGGCTCTCAACATGCAAACACATGGTTTGTTAGCTAACTACTCGTAATATACTCGCAGTCAAACTACACAGGTGACTAACGTCAGTCTCTGTCTGCCTGGGGGTCACTGACGCCGACCGACTTCTGACCGACGTCGGTTGCCTTATGTCTCCTCCTTGTCGACGTCGGTTAGCTTGATCGACGTCGGCAACAGTAACACTCCGCAACCCTTCTGCAACCTCCTCCATGTCTACATTAGTGAAGCTTTTAGCTACACAACCTAACAATCTCCCACTTAGAGATAAACAAATGCACTATACCTGTACCTGTACCCTGTCTAATCTATTTTCTGGCTTGTATCCCTCTTCAAGATCAATCCTGAAGACAACCCACCACACAACTTGTGGTGTACCTCCTGTCATCCGAGTACCCTGCCACATCCGAACCTACAATCCCATGTAGTGAAGTCCTGACCCTGAATAACATGAATACCTGCGATTAGTCCCTCTCAAATACCTGAGAACCCACTTCTCTAAATTGGCTCCTAACTCTCTGACAACACCCACTGCTTGGGCAAACTCAGGTCTATACTAGACCTCATGTGATTTCAGACACTGAACTGTCCAGCCCTTGGTATGCTCCGACTCTGCATCCTGAACCTCGCCAACCCCTGATTCACATCAGCTCCCACTGGAGACAAAATTAACATGTGATCTCCATGTCTCTCATGCCAAAAAATTTCGCTGCTCCAAATTCTTTATAGCAAACCACTGAACTAATCTTACCCTTAGCTCAACAAAACCTTGTATGGACAAACCTGCTAGCTAGCATACTATCCACTTACAGCAATAAAATGATGTTGCAATCACTATCCCCCTAGTAAGATAAACCACAGTAGTTACCCTGACATTGACTAAAGCCATGCTTCGTCCTCTACATGTCAAACTTGTACCACTGTCCTGTAGCTCCTTCAAGACCATATGACCTGATCTTCCATCTCACGTGTCCGTTCTCTCTATTCTTCAACTAAGGAATCCATTCGTCTCTGTGCTTTCATACCTGCTGGCAACCCTACCAAGTCTCTGCTTGGTTCTGCATCATATCCCTACCACGCTCCCACTGTTTCCTGGATCCTTTCTGCTCTGCAGTCAGCAACTAATATAAAAAAGAGTAACAGCAAATTTGAGGCTTACTTACCACCTTCAGTCCTCCATATGGGCGTTTGAGATTCCTTGATAGCATGTTGTCCACCCAAAATCTGTTACAGTGACCGATCTCGGTTACCACACAGTCTGCATCCGATTGACGTCAGTTCTTGCGCCTGTCTTGACTACCAACCCTATCGACGTCGGTGTCCTCCTGCTACCGACGTCGGTCTTTGTGACCGACGTCGATCTTACCTTCTATCGACGTTGATTTTCTTGCTGACGCTGGTACCTATGTTTTCTTGTAAGTGATGACTTTTTACCCGCGAGCTCCTTTAAATCAAGTCCCATGTCCAAACTGCCCTGCTCAAAAGTATTCAGCCCCATCCACTAGTTTTTGTCCGCCATCTCCTCCAAGAACACCAAGGCTTTCCATTTCTTAAGCCTGTCAAATATATCTGTCTTCCGCTTAAAAACATGCATCTTCTTCCTGCTCATGTGACCAAGCCTACAAAGCCACATCTCTGCAACAGAAGAAGAATCAGTAATATAAACAACTAGATAAAGAGTACCTATTTTTTTACCACCAGTTAATTCAAGTGTATTCACTGTGAGAGTTCTCGTGCATCTCTCATCACCCAACTCTTCTAAAGAAATTAGCCACATCTCCAAACCCGGGACCTGCATGACCTCCTTCAACACCCATGTGTTGGCCGCCTGCAATTTCAGCTTCACTTCCACTTTGCCAATTCTTTGGCAAGGCTCACCAGCTCCTCTATCTGGGGCTGCATGGAAAGAGGTAATATAATCTATAAAACAAGATTCAACTTTATCTAAGAAACCTCTCAGAGCATCTTGTGCCACATCACTTGCAACATCTGCTTCTTCAGTTCCTTCATGCTGATCTTTCATAAACCAACAATTTTCTTTTACCTGCTCTTTCTTTCCATAGGACCGTAAGTGACCATCTATGCTTTTCAACTCCTCCATTCTTAGCTTACTTTGATCTGCCATTGCTCTACTCTCACTCAATCAGAAACACCTGAGAGTGACTTGTAACCAAACACAAAACCTGCTCCCTGCAACCTAGGTCTGATACCACGTGTTGGGATGAATAACTGGAAGCACACAATTGATTACCAAATACAAGCAACTTAATATGTGAAAATAACTAGAATCAACAAGTAACTAGAATCCAGAAATAACACATGATATGAGAGACAATACATAACTTGTATTAATACTCATACAGAAAAGAATATAATAAAGAAGATGCCACTTCTTCTCCACCACCTCTTCAGAGGCTTCCCACACCTCAAGTGAACAGTAATTCTCTCCTCAAAGCTCTCTCTCTTAGGTCCCAACACCCAACTCAAACACAAAGTTGGTGTTCATCTTACACATGTGCTCCACACACTCCACAAGTACTCCACGCACTCCACAAGTACTTTATGTACTTCAAGTATATCTCCCCTGAACCTGTAACAACCTGCACCTCAATAGACCTTACTTATAGAAGGATCTTCCTTGCCTTCCTCTTTGCTCTATTTGAGTACCCACTGTACTCCAAGTAGATCTCTCTTGATATTGCTCTCTATTGTGTTGCTATCCTCTCTGATCTTGCACACCTGCAAATCAATCTGGTTCTGCACACCTGTGAATCTTGACCTTGCACACACATACACCTGCAGATCAATGATCTTACTTACTATGTAGATCTCCTAAAGTAGCCATGCTCACCAGATGACCAAGATCATACATACATGAAGAACCCTACTGATTCTCCAATCCAACACCCACACTTGGTACTGTGGCACTAAGAAGAACACACCATGCTCACCTCACACACAGATGGAGCTTATAATATTGCTCTTTTACACTCTAACACAAGTTTACAATACAACCATGAGTCTAATATATAGATCTCATCCAAACAATAATTAGACATCTAATTACAATAATTAGATCTGCAGCTCTCATTCTAAAATTAGCTCTCAACATGCAAACACATGGTTCGTTAGCTAATTGCCCATAATATACTCATAGTCAAACCACACAGGTGATCGACGTCGGTCCCTGTCTGCCTGGAGGTCACCGACGCCGACCGACTTTTGACCGACATCGGTTGCCTTCTGTCTCCTCCCTGTCGACGTCAGTTGGCCTAATCGATGCTGGCGATAGTAACACTCTGCAACCCTTCTATAACCTCCTCCATGTCTGCATCAGTGAAGCTTTTAGCTCCACAACCTAACAAAATTAGTGTTGACATCTAGACAGGGACCAACGTTGGCTATGTGCAGCTCGACATCGGTGACTCTGAATAGATAAACACCAGCATCGATCAGGGGGAACTGACGTCGATGATGAGGTAGTCGCATGGAACCGACATCAGTCAGGTGCAGACTGAGATGTGACTGGCATCGATCACTGAGACAGATTTTGGGCAGACAACAAGCTGTCAAGGAGTCTCAAGCACCCATATGGAGGACTTAAAGGGTAAGTAAGCCTTAAATTCATCATTTCCCTTCTTTACACTACTTGTTGCTCACTAATGGTAAAGAACCAGGAAGTTATTAAAGAAGCAGAGCAGGTAGATCCAGGAAATAGTGGGAGCTTGGCATGGATGAGGAATGTGATTCTTTGGAGGGGAACCAAATGGGAGTTTTTTGGTGGAGTTGCCAGCTGGATGAAAGCATTTAGAGACGAATGGATGTTCAGGATAAAGAAGAGCAAGAATCGACACGTGAGACGGAAGGCTAGGGTATATGGTCTTGAGTAAGCTACAGGACAATGGAGGTTTGACCATTGTGTTTCTCTTTACCAGGTTGTGTAATATTAGCTACATTATCCTATTACTATATTGTGTGCTTGTTGCAAGGTTACACATACAGGGAGTTGCTGAACTAAAGGTAAAGCTAGTTCAGAGGTGTGTCATGAGGAATCTGGGAGCAACAAGATTCTTTGACATGAGTGTGTTCTAGGGACATGGAAGGTCACAAGTTGATTTTGTCTCTGGATGATTGTGTGAAACCGGTTAGCACGCCGATGGTTAGACAATTTTATGAACAGTGTCTTGATTCACATAATGAGGTTAAGTGCATGGTATGTACTAGACCTGAGATTTCCCAAGTAGTGGGAGTTGTCACAAGTTTGGAGTCAATTCAGGAAAGAAGCACTGGAGGGTAGTTCAGTGGATTCTTAGAGGGACCAGCAGTAGGTGCACATGCTAAGCAGAGTCAAGTTCTTTTCTACATGGGTTTGTAGATGCAGATGTAGCAGGTGATTTGGATGACAGGAGGTGCACCACAAGATTTGTGGTGGTTGGTCTTCAAGAGTGATCTTGAAGAGGGATACAGAGCCAAGGAACAAACTAGATGGTGTACAGGTATAGGTACAGTTGCAGCTGTTTATCTCCAAGTGGGAGATTATTAGGTTGTGGAGCTAAAAGCTTCAACTATGCAGACATGGAGGAGGTTGCTGAGTTTTAAGAATACTGGCATCGGCAGTGTTATCGACGTCGGTCATATTCAGTGCATAGGGCAACTGGCATAGACAGGAGGTCGATCGACGTCGATCAACTCCAGGCAGACAGGGACCGACGTCAGTCGCCTGTGGCGGTTCCAGAACTATTCGTTGCATGAACAGTTAGTTCCTTAAACTGAGTGTTTGCATGTAAAAGCTATTTCGAGTCTTGAGTTGTGTGTCTAAATTATAAGTCTAAGTTATTGTTTAGTGTGAGATCTATTTATATACCCATTGGCATGTATTGAAAAGAGTGTGCTAGTTAGAGTTGAGCAAGTGTAGCTCCTTCTAGTTCCACAGAAGAGCAAATAGAGGAAGGCAAGGAAGATCCTTCCAATTGTAAGAACAGGGTGATCTGTAGGTTGTGCAAGATCAGGGAGAAGTTCTACATGTGTAAGTAAGATCATTTGGATTGTAGGTTGTTGCAAGTTCATGGGAGATCTACTTGAAGTACTTTGAGTACTGATAGGGTTATTACTAACTAGTTGGAGGTGAACACCAATTCTATGTTTGAGTTGTGTGTTGGGACCATTTTTGGTAGGAGAGTGAACTCTTGAGGAGAATTACTGTACACTTGGTGTGGGAAGCCTGAAAGGTGTGGAAGAGTGTGGCGTCTCTTCATTGTATTTTTTTCTGGATGAGTATTAATACATATTGTGTTGTCTCTCATATTCTGTGTCATTTGTGAATTCTAGTTACTTATTGCTTCTGGTTAATTTTGCATTTTTAGTTGCTTATACAAGGTAATCATATTATGCTCTTATTGAGGAGCAAGATCCTAACAAGTGGGATCAGAGCTATTTGTTGTTCTTGATTCCCCATCAAAAATGGACGTCGAACATAATTGAAAACAACTTACTACATTACATTATCTTCCTTTATTATCATTGTAAAATACCTATCAACATAATTATCTACACAAAATTATAAATTATTAAAATTTAAATTATTACAACCTCTATAAAATAAACTTTGGAAAAAAATAAAACTATTTATATATACTTGTCTTCCCCTATTTAATATATATAAGTTTAAAACAATACTTTACCGATTCAATATCCTCCCAAAAAAATAAAAATGCACTTTATTTATTCTTACAAATATAAAATATATACATATCATGTATTTTCTTTTACAAATATTAAAAAAAATCATATCCTATATTTATATATGTACATTTACATATGGTACCTTGCATCATGAGGGAGAAAATTTTGACTTTTATAAAACAATTGTAAAAGAAAGGAAAATTACAAAGCTCTTTGTGAAACATAGATATTGGCCAAAAGTTAAGTCTCTTGTAGGATCAAATATCTGAGTTGGAGGCACAACGTAAAATGCAAGTCCAATATCTATGAATAGTGTGTACCCAAAATTTGATGTGCCTCTGACTTAGATATTCGATGTGAATGGTCTAGTTTGGATATTTAGATATTTAGTGTGAATGATTTAGTTTGGATATTTAGAACATCTGAGGATAATGTGTACCTAAAATTCTAGTCCAATGACCTATGCAAGTAGCATCTAATTTATTAGCTCTGTTTCTTTCTTAATACAGAATGATTTTCTCGGTATTTAGATTATGCTTTTCATTCATTTAGCTTTGCTCTTATGCCTTTACATGTTTTTTCACGCATCTGTGATATATCCAAACTAAACCATGACTTTGACGAGAAGAAATACAACACCATTGCCTTGCTTAAGTTTGTTTAGCCGTTAGGTGTCTCTATTCACTACAGATCGACTAGTGTCAATTCAAACCTAGTAATATTGTGCTCCTCTTGAGCATGACTCTCCTAACCACTTTCATGCCATTATGGTATTAAAGGAATGGAAGGTAATTTTTAAGCACTGATGATTAAAACCTTTTAGTTTTTATGACTACAAAGGGACATCTGAATCCATTATAAAAGTGATCTCGACTATATTCTTCCAAATAATTGCTAGTTTTTGAAACCTAACTTTTCATTTGGACAATAATCTAAAGAATGCTAGACACCATTTAACATTTCACAGATAAACATTTGAACCTGCTCTTAGTTGATGTTTGTGTTGTTTATTTTTTGCCATAAAATGCAGCTTTGAAAGGCAATAATGAAATTTGATACATATATTTTTAAAATTGTAATCTAGCACTGCAAGCTTCCAACATCCTTTAGCACAAATTGATTTAACAACACTACAAACTATACTAATGGATTTCTATCATGAACTCATCATAACATACAAACACAAATCATGAAGTGGGAGGGTGAAACATGTAACATAAATATCCAGATAACTTGCTAAAACATTTCTTTGGACAAAAATAAAATGATAGAAGTAACCAATTATCATTTATATGAATATACAAGATTGAATTAATGAAAACAAAGTGATAAAACTATATTATAGGAGGATGGCAAATTCAAACATTTTTTTTGCTTAGAAATCAGAATCCTCAAATAAAGAGAAATACATGAATCACATAAAGTAGATGCAACACTTTGAACACAAAAGATTAGTAAAATTAAAATAATGAAATACATTTTGAATGAAAAAAGTCTAAGAAAATTAAAATTTTTAAGGTATGGATAGTCAAAACCGAATCCTTGAATGCCAATCTTTGATTTATCAGTTTGCATAGTGACTGTGTCCCAAGAAAAAATGCATTAGCCATATTGTTTGAAGTTGAAAAAAAAAACTAACTATAAAATGAAAATTTTACCAATCATTTAAGTGTGTGACCTAAGTTCAATCCCACTCCATAATAAATTAGCCCATGGTCATGCCTCACACAACAAAAGGCAACCCACACTCTCACTGCCAAGCATTAAGCAAAAGTAAAAGTGATAGACCGGGGATTTTGGTTGCAGACCGATTATAATTTGAAAGTAAATGGAGAATAATGATGTAATATCCCAAGAGAGTTATAGTTAGGATATTAATCTAGTGACATGAAAAATAGTCAAGAAAAACTAAATACCCAACGAATATTCCCAAATTGGTAAACATCTACAACACTTACAATGCAAAAGAGAGGGTGGGATATCAAGATTCAACTTGGGGACATCTGGATATGTGAATAGTCTTTTGTAATCTAGGTTAATCCAGTCATCTAACATAAGATTGGAATTATTTAGTAGTAATGTGGATCACTTGCCACTAAGATGGCCCAGGTTCATGCTTGCTCATAAAAGTATTCTTTGGCAACGTATATAACATTTTGTAAAAGTGTGGTTTTCAAACAAAAAGAATAGAACATATCACAATGCCCATTTTCCAATTCCTCATGAAATATAGGGTATAAATCATAAAATAAATAATTACCAGGGGCACCCACTTGAAAAAATGTTTGTTTTAGAAGCCAAAGATGGATCAAATAAGCCAATACTTTCTAAAACCACTCTCTAATCTAAGACATCAAATTAAAAAATTGATCCCTTGTATGATGAGCTTATCACACTCAGGCTGCTTGCAGGGGATAAAAAAGGAGGCAAAATTCAGCTTTGGGTTTTCATTCAACATCAGTGCATCTCTAATAATCAAGTAAGCAACATCCTTTAGAATCGACATCTCTAAACATCCCAAGCCTGCAAAACAAAAATAAAAAATTATGGTTTTGAAAAGCTATAAGTGGTGTGTTCATCTAGACAAAAAAATTAAATTAATAAAGAAAAATACCAATCGATGTTCCTGATCCCTCGACCCCTACTTTGAAACCTTGACCCCCATTGTGCCATACCTTGCATAAATCCCTAAAACAACATCATTGGTTCTCTAAACCAGACAACTCAACATCCTCAAAAAGAAAACTCACAACTACTTTTGTTGCCTATATATTGAGTCGCCTATGTCATCTTCTTGCCTATAGTCACTGTGATCTAGTCATCTAATAATAATCCACCACTGCTTATTTTTTCAGCTCAACCCTCATCATAGACAACCCCTCTAATATGGCCCTTCCTTCGTTCAACTGAATTTTAATCCATCTATTCCTCACTAAAAATATTGAGTGCATTTAAGAAATTGCATGGTCCATGGATAGTTACAAGTTAGAATGCATTGTAGGCCATCACTAAGCACACTTAACATCAATTTTTTAAAAAAGTTTGGCACATTTTGTACTTGTTTGAATTGAACAAAAACTAACAAATACGCTTTATATTGCCTTCTCAATTTTGAATATTCATCATAAATCATGACAAATGGCACATTATTGTAACTCAGACTATGGCAGTGTCTTAGATATGGATATCTACCAATACCATGCTATGTAAATGTCATTCAAAGTAAGCCATAAAATATATGAAATTTTTACTTTTGTGTAGTGTTATCAGAACTTGAGAGAGGGCCAATAACTGATAACTCATATGTCAACTTTCACAAGTTGCGTTCATATGTCAAAGATCCTCCTCCTTTGTAGTTCATTATTTGAATATTTAATTGTAGTTTATATGCTCTATACAAAGGACTCATCCTATTCTCGATTCCCATGTAAGAATTTGCATTTATTTCCATGTACTATTCATGACATTAGTGCTTTGCCCCTTAATAACATGTCCATATTTTCAACCAATGATAACATAGATAAATGGTTTTTTACATATTTTTTGTTAACAAATGCACAAGTTGACTATTGGAAACTACAAATATTTGAATGCTCAAAAAATAATAAATTTTGATTGGTTTGGAAGGTAGAGTTTAATCAGGAGTTAAAGCAAATTTATTCTTTAGTATACCCTTCGGGACTAATAACGAGGTATAGTATGTGTTATGGTAAAATAAGAAGTACATAGATTATAGTTGTTTTAGAAAAACTCTCTACTCATTTTTATTTGATGTTTGATAGGTTTTTAAAAAAAAACTCTCCCCTAATTTTTGTTAAATGTTTGAGATCACAACAGAGACTAAATCCAATGGCTGTATGACTATATTTATGCTTTAGACGTAAAATATGACTATATTTATGCTTTTTTAGCTATAAAATAATGTTGAGCACAACCAACTAATGTGTTTGGCATGGACCACCATGCTGGCATTGACCCACGACTGGTCACCCTCAGTGCCTTTGTTAGTTGCCTTAACCGCTAGCATTTCATCCTTCCCTTTCCCTCTTCATCATGCACCACAATACATCAACCTTTAATAATTTCAAAATTTAAATGCATGCTATATCATCATTTTCAAATCTCACACCCCTTCATGAGCTTTGTATTCCCTTCTTTGTTATTAGTGCATCGCCATTATCGAACTTACAATCTGCGAAAGCACTATAAGTTCGAGTTTCACTGCTGCCCACCAAGAACATCATCACCCTCATTCAAACTACTTACTAATTAAGTTGTTAGCGCGCCCCCTATGATCTTTATGTTGAAAAGTGAATATGCAACATCATTTTAATTTTAGGGTTTTGTTGAATCTCAAACCCTGTACTAAAATAGTTTCAACTTGTTCCATCTTCCCAATGTTGTACCTAAAGGAAACTCAAATTAATTTTATGAGTTACATTGTCCGCATTATTGAATCTCAAACCTTGTTTTGGTTCCCAATGTTGGATTATGTTATGCCTGAGTTATTAAAGAAGCTTGAGTTTCCTTCGATAAAGGGACAGAATGGGAAGTTGATTTATGTTACCGTGGAGATTCATTTCAAAACTATAATTAATAGAGTTGCTAGAGCTTCCACCATTATTAGCTGAATATTCTCTAGGGCTTCTGCCATTATTAACTAGGGCTATAACTGTTGAGACCTTGTAAATATTCTAGAGGATGAGAAAATCAAAATTGAAATAAATATCAAACTTGTTATGGAGACCTTGCAAGTAATGATACCAAACTTTAGAGATTGCAATAAGTATTAAAACCAATCATTTGATGTTTTAAATGTCCATTTTTTCCATCAGTAAAGTTAGGCCATTTATTTTGTGTATTGTTACAACTCATGCCATATTAGTATCATTAGTTGTAAGGTCTCCACATCGATATCCCTAGCTAATGATACTTGCATATAGTGGAGACATTTGTTATCTTAGTTCATGGGTATGCACTTTTTCAGTTGTTATCGGGGTTGATTATCATTTTTGTTTTTTTATAATTGTATATGGGTGAACATGTTGTCAAAAGACAATATAATATTTGTGTTATATATGCATTTGTTGATTAAGCAATGCCATAGTTCTTGGATTTTAGTTACAAGTGGCCACCTACTACACTTGTATTTTCATCTAAATTTGTTACAATAATTTTTACTCTATTATATCTCATTATTGCTTACATCAGTTTCTTTCTCCTAGAGGCCTATCATTGCCTAAAATAATCTTTGAAATGATCTAATCGATGTAATTTTGTTAATCTCCAAATATTTATTCACATCTTGTTGACTACGTTTTAAACGCATATTTATGATGTACTAAATATAAACATACCTAGCTGCTAGAGAAAATGTCTCTTCATAGTTTTTTCCATACCTTTGACTAAAACCTCAAACCCAAAACCTAGAATTCTATTATTACCATCAACGACATCCTTGTTCTTGTATATCTCATTGAAGTCAACCACTAATCTCCCCACAAGTCTAGGCACCACCTTCAAAACAAATTTCTTCAGAATTGAAGAATACAAACAAGTTCATGTATTGTCTCTTTAAAAGTAGTATATTTTGCCTCAACAATTGAAGACATAAGAATAGGATAAGAATTAGACTTATTGGAGTGTTTACTCACTCTCATTGTTAATTTTATTTCATCCACAAACATTTCTACCTCCCTTATCACTTGCGTAAGTGACTTAGATTTTATGGTTATAACTTGCAGCTTCCCACCACTAGAACTAGATGTTGTGTTGGATGGACTGACACTCTTGGTTTGATTAACAATTGATCAAGCAAGAGTTTACATCACTTAAATCAATGGAGAGGGCTCAAATCTACTATAATACCATCCATCTTCCTTGAATTTGACACCTTGGGCAACTATAACCTTCCACCAACTTTGTATACTTTTGAATCTCACTATATACAACAAATATGAATTTCACATTAGAAGGCTCAAGCTTGGATCTCTTCTCAATCAATCCATGAAAATACACAAGACAATCATTGATTTGATATTGTCTTTGAGTATTTTATGAGCAAATTTTTTTAACACGTAAATAGTTGTGTTACACCCCTCTTCCCAAAGTGGCATGCCCACGTCCATTCCATATATCATGTATTTGGTAGTCTCTATGATAGAACAATTATTCCTTTCTATAACACAATTACAATTGAGGGTTGTAAGAAAGCATGAGCATGGGTATGTTTGTAATATCCCGTATGAGGGATCGTCTTTCCATCCCAATTGAGATACTTGACAATGCTCTCTTGATTTATTATTGAATAAAGATTAATTAAAAGTAAAAAATGATTAATTGGAGTTAAGCCTCTCATATTTATTAGATGGATTTACAAATTTAGAAAATGGATTTTATTTTTTTAGGAGAGTTATAAGGCTCCTAGGGAGCCTATGAGTTCTACCCTCCCATAGGTTCTCTAGAAAGTCAACTTAGAGCCTAGCCTAGTGTAGGGACTCATCCCACTTGGTTGAGTGTTTTGGGAGTAGGAAAATTTTAAATAATTTAGTTGTAAGAGCCCATGTGAGCTTGTAAGAAAGGGTACTCTCTTTGACCAAGGAAATGATGGGTCATTTGAGAGTGTTGGGAAGCAAAAAATAAATAAAATAATAATAATAATAAATTAAATTGAGGTTTTAAATTTATTAAAAAATTAAAAAAATAAAAATATTAATAAAAATGATATTAAAAGAATATTGGGGGAGGGGGGCGGCCGCTACGCCGACCCACGTGGCCCTCCCCATGACCTCGACACCATCGAATGGTTTTAAAAATAAAAAAAAAATGCGTTCATGCGTTGGAAAAAATAGAGATGCTTTGGATATTATGCATTTGACACTATTATTTCATCATTGAATAATGGGCGTTTCAATTTTCTTAAAGCATAAATCGGGTATGGTTAACTTTTAGTTTTTAAATTATAATTTATAATCTAAATTTATATTTATATTTAGATGTTATAACATATGGGTATGTAATTTATAATATATATTTTATAATTTATAATATATGATTTATATTTATAATTTTAATTTATAAAATATATTTATATTGATAGTTTATAAAATATATTTTTATAATTTATCTTTAATATTACATGTAAGGAAGGAATAGTTATATTTTAATGGATAATAAATATAATGTAGTGTATATATTTATAGAATGACGTTTATGATAAATAAGGTTATTATTGATGTCATGGTATTATAATATTATTATTATATAATAAGTGATTCATGCATATTAACTGATATTACGTGTAAATAAACGGAAGTTTGTAAAAGAATAAATATATGTAAATATGTAGTGGTCAAATTATAAGTGGCGAACACATCAAGTATAATGAGTGGTGTGTCAAACAATAAAAATACATTTTGGAGAATATTCTTGTATAATGTTCTTGACTAACAGATATGTGAATTAGCATATCATAATTATTAAGTCAAGTGGGAATTGACATGATATAATGTGAGTGGTAGTAAAGAGTTAAGTTCAAACATTGTCTTAAGAACTAGTACTAACATTATATTGGTGGATATAAATAAGGGATATAGAGAGATTTGTAAATTGTGATCTATATATTCTTTATTACATATGTGCAAAACTTATATAAGATAACATACAATCATTATTAGAATGAATGTTCAATTGTCATTATTATTTTATTTAAAATTTTAGGAAAAGAAAGATTTTTTTTTTTTAGTGAGAACGTGTTTACTTGCTCAGCATAAGCTAACCTATTGTTGCATATGTCTTAGTGTTGGGGGAAGATTTAATAGTGATAGACACAGTTTAGAGATATTATCCATGTTATGATTGACATTTGTAGCGTCTAAATACTATTTGTTTTGTGTGTTGTAATTGATGTTGATTATATGGTCTTGTCAATTTGGAATGGTTGAAAGGTTGTTCATGAGAATTGTCTTTAGTCTTGACTTACCTTGCTATTGAAAGAACCATATTGTGACTCATGTTCTTGATTATTATAAAGGTTGTTGTAAGGCTCTAGTTTAGATTGTGATAGGAAGTAGTTTGTCCTCATTTTCGTATGGAGGATGTAAACTTTGGATTGTAATGTAATTATTGTTTCTTCTATTGAAATTGTGTATGTATTTGTGTAAATCAATAGAGAATTTGTATAACTCTTATTATCATTATTCTGTCATTGGAATAAAAAATGATTTATTGTATCAGACATATAAAGTCTTTGCTTAATGTCTTCCATTTTGATGGCGTAATGAATAACACAACTTTTGATTTTATAAAAGAGAAAATAATTACTCACGATAAATGAGCCTTACAAATTCAACAAAATAACTTTTATAAGCCAAGCCTTCATAACTTATAAGAACATAAATTGACAAATAAATTTGAATTAATATTATTGTAAATTTAAAGTGATTTTATATTTGACAAAATAAAATTTTGAATCAAAGGAATGTAATTTCGATAAACAAAACCAAAATATTTTAAAGGCTTAGAAAATCAAGTTACCTTGCTTATAGATCTAGAGATGTAACTACAATGGCCTAAAACATTGTTAAAGAATTAGCCTTGCGCTCTAAAACATGTATTGACTTCTTTGATATAAGAAATCATAAGTAATAAACTAAGCTAATTAATTTTAGAATCCAACTTAAGTCAATTAAGATTTGATGCGAATAAATAGTTGTGCTTGTTAGGTGACTTATACAAAATCTTAAAATCTCTTCCCCTATATGAAACTAAATTAATTCTTAGACTTGAATCATCTTGTTTCATTTGATTGATTTTTTTAGCGAAACCTTTTCGAGAGGCAAAGGTCAAAATCAAACACTGGATAACACCTTCTAGCTTCCAAAGTGCCTTCAAAATCACCATTCCAAAAGAATCTAGAGTTAATGAATCATGAATATTGAGGGTGATAGAGAGTTAATTTATATTAAATTTGTCATTGGTAACTCTAATTATCTAATAAAAGATTATTTGGTATTTTTAATAACTAAATTTTGAATGGAATTTATTCAGAATTTTTTTACTGATTATGTTTTTTGTCTGCACAATCACTCAAGAAAGAGTGTTTAAATTATAACTCAATTTTTCGTTTTGAGAAACCTAAAGTTGTATCATGCAATTTTGAGTTTCATATTTGTGCATCAATATTTATATTTTATTTTAAGCATCATTCTAAATTTTTAGCAAGGACATCTTGAACCTTATTTGAAGCTGGTTTTTACACATTTTTTGAATTAGGTTCTTCAAAATCATTCCAAAAATGGGGTTGTAGAATTTATCCAGTTTGATATACATATGATCTAAAAACTATAACCTATTTATTTAAGTTTCATATCAATATATAAACTTTCTTATTTCATTTATATTGTTATTTATTATTTTCAGTGAGCCTCTTCCAAGGGCAGTTAACATTTTATGCACCTATATTTTGTTGTCCGACTTGCAAATTCGTTTCAAAATAAAATTATTAAAAATAGTAAATAGAGTCATTTATAAAAAAAAAGCTAATAATGATTTTTTTTAGCTTTAAATTTTCTCCAGAACTTTTATTAATCTATTTTTGATATTTTTACTATTTTTAGTAGTCCGATTCTAAAACTACTTTATTCTGGAATTTGCTACGTAGAATATTTTTCTATGTTAAAATCATTTTAGAATGCTAAGATATTTTAGTGCTTATCTTTTAAGGGTCAATTTTATGGTTCCTAATGGTAGCCTATAGCTAATGGATTTGAGAAGGGGTGTCAGAATTAATTATCTTTTAGTATGGATATGTTACTCATCGCTATTTGATAGACAAATTAACAAAAATGTGAATTGGTTATGAGGTGAGCGACTCAACCTTAGTTGTCTATGCATTAGAAAATTCTATCTCAACATGAGTATTTTACCTCGTTTAAAGTGTTCACAGTAGTTCAAAGTTGGAATTGGGGTGGAATAAATTAAGGATTTAGTTGTTCCTTCAAGTTGCTTGTTTTTTGACGTGATTTTTTAAATGTGTGTAAACCTAACGCACATCGGTTCAGTTGTGTTAATTTAATGAAATGTTTAGTTGAATGTGCTTGGAGTTGTGTGGATTTAACATCGTTCAAGATTTAAAAAAATAAATATTAGTAATGTTTTTGTGGGTTTTATTTGGGCTAAATTTTGGGCGTTACATTGTCCATGTCATACATCATGTATTTTTCAATCTTTATGATATACCAATTCTTCCTTTTTGGAACCCAATTTTGATGAGGGTTATAGGAAACTGTGAACTCCCTCTTTATGCTTGCCATCTTGCAAAAACTATCAAAAGTCTTGTATATTTCATCACCTCCATTGTCAAAACATAACACCTTGGTATTCTTCCTATCTTGATTGTCAAATCACAAAACATGATGCTATCAAGATAGACACCCAAGCTATGTTAAGTTTACATTCAATATTATTATTCTTTGTATCTTCCTAGTATGTGTATCTTGTGTATTTTGGCTAACAAGCCTATTCAAGACAAACGTGTCCAAGTTGATTACTTGTGATTTTCATATTTGAAAGAGTATTAAGGCTTGTATAAATTGTAATTAATTCTAAATATAAGTAAGGAAAATATCTAATTCAACTATTTCTAGTTTTAAATTTCATAGTTTGCTTAGATGCAGGTTTGGATTTTTATTTTTGTCTGATAATATAAAAAATTTGGACATACTTTGTTCAAATTGATTGAAAATATTCCAAATTGTTGACATACTTTCCATTTGTGTGTTGGTAAATTTCAATTAAGATAAGGGAATTCCTTAGATTTGGCCCAAAGTTACTTCCCATTAGCCAGTCTAACAAGCTAAGGTATCAATAAATTAAGTTGTAATTTTTTTACTAATTACCCTTATTTTGTATTTATGTGTGGATTTACATGTGAAAATAAACTTATTGAGTTATTATTAAATTAATAACATCAACATTGGGAAGTCAAAAATATCAACATCTTGTGGTATTGTTCATAATAGAAGAACAATTTTGTTAATGACAATAAAGTTCTATAATTATCCTTCAATAATTAAGGAGTTCTTAGCCCACAACAACTCGAGCCCTGTGTTGTTTGCATAGTGACACTTAGTCAATATATTATGATGAGTTGCATTATATGCACCATTACTCTATGAATTATCCTCCACTAATTAATAAACTAATGGTATCATGTATTTAAGGGTCTGAGGTATCACGTCTTTGTGTCATTATTTACCTTTTAGCACTAGTTGAGGTGAAGATTGGTTAGAGCATTGCAATAATAGAATATGTATAACACAATTATTAGAACATTCTAAGCCATTTGTTTGAAGTGTGTATAATATTATGGATAACATATCAATGTTGATGTTTGTAAATTATTTTCTATTTTTTCATATGTTTATCATTACCCCTTGTCTGTCAATGCTAATTATTTAACAATGTCTCTTGTTTATCAATGCCTATGTTTAGTAATTGTTTTCTATTTTTGCATAGGGGAATATGGATATCATATATGTCTTGTGTATAACTAATTTTCATGATACAAGCAACGTGCATTTCAAATATGTGTATATTGTTTATGGTCTAAGGAAAGAAGCGATAACCTTTAATTCTAATCCAGTTACTGATGGTATCAAATTAAACGGTTCATATTATGTAAATCTTATCCATGGTTTTATCATTATTTTGTATAAGACAATTATTAGACTTGTATAAAATTTGAGGAATCAAACATTGTGAGGAATATCGAATACTCTTATAAAAAACATAACAATCCACAAAACCATTTTGCATTGCATAACTAATGACGAGTAAGCTGACAATAGTTTATTGTGTTTTTGTGGATTGAAGAATATCGAATCATCAGTTATGAGGAATATCAAATATTGGTATAAGCCTCATTTTCATAACCCATAATTAGTATAGTGGTATAATATTTGATGAATATAACAAGCACAATGCATTATAACACTGTATAGACATCAAAATGGAATAGGTTAATAGTGCACGAGTTATTGTAGACGTAGAAATGGAATAACCAGAATGACATGCGAGTAACTTGTCTAACTTTTAACTTTCCTAGTCAGGGAACATAATATGTTCAAATGAGGATAAATTTTAATTTTCTTGGTGAACAACCCATCTTAATAGACATTGATGGAACAACAAGCAAGGAGAGTTGATCACTTTTGTAGGACCCACAGACACTTTAGTTAGAAACTCAAACATACTGGTTGGTTAAGATGATTGGTGCATGGGCTAACAAAATGGATAGAATAAGAAGTAAGAATGTGGAGGCCATCTGTTAGCATGGTAGTCCATGTTGAACATATTGTCTAGTTACGCTCAAAATCAAGGATCTTTGATGATCGCAATGAGGCATTGAGTGTAAACAATTGATATGTTCAATGTGGACTTCTACATTAGGGAAACCATCTATAAAAATTCAACTATTATTATAAATAAATGAATCATTTTTTTATTGTATATAAATCAAGTAAGCATAGTTTGGTAGTCCATGCTAAATACACTGGTTGATTATGCTTAAAATTGAGGATTTCTTAATGCGTGTTCACTAAGTATAACCAGTTGTATGTTCACATCCTTGTTACTCTATCAAATTACCTAATTTATTTACAATAAGAACCTATGCTGGTAGATGGAGTAACCAATGAGGGAGTGGAGGTCAACTACCAACATAATAGTCCATGTTGAATGTACCGACTAGTGACGCTCAACACCTCATTATGCTCATAAAAGATCCTTGTTTCTAAGCATACTCAACTGATACATTCAACATGGACTACCATGGTGGCATATGACCTCCATGTCCCCACTAGTGATAGAGTAACCAATGGGGACATGAAGGTCAATTATCAGTGTTGCAATCCACACTAAACATACTCATTGGTTATTTTCAGAATCGATAATCTTTTATGAGATGAGCACTAAGCGTAACTAATTGATATGTTTAGAATGGAATGCTATGTTGGTAGTTGAACTCAATGTCCCCATTGGTTACTCCATCTAAATAACAAATAAAACTTTAACCTGTTCCCTACTTTTTTTACAATCACAATAATAAAACCAAGTCAATCTTTACTTGTAAGTGAATGGATGAAGCATCGGTAGACATAGTAACCAACACGGATGTAAAGGTCAATGAATAACATGAAAATCCATGTTGAACATACCAGTTGGTTATGTTCAATGTGCGTTCTATTTCTATTTGATGTGTCATTGGGTCCCACAAAAGTATCTAACTCTCATTACTCATCATTTTTTCATTGTTTTGTTAACATCTGTTAAGATTAGTGTGTAATATTGTTGGTCAAGAAAATTAAAAGTTAATGTTTGTTGAACATATTGTGCTCTCTAATCAAGAAAAGTAAAAGTTGTGAGTATACTCATGCACCATTCTCCTATTCCATTTCAACGTTTGTAGGAGCATTACATAAAGCTTAGAAAAATACTTGCTTTCTTTACAATAATAATTGATTTAAATTTTTAGGGTTATGGAGTTTAATCCCTAGGTTGTTGAAGGGTCTAAGTATAGTAAATCAAGATTGAAATATATAATAAATATAACCACTAATTTGTAATATACTTGACCTAGTTTGACCTTTATAAAAATAACAATAAATAATGCAAAAAAGTACTTAGCTAGAAATTGATTGAAATAAGAGATATGGAGGCTATAAACTAGGACAAGAGTTGATCTAAATGTTTAAGACATGATCCAAGTGTCAAAACCCATCCCAAACAATAACACCATGATTGGATAGTAAGGCCATATGGTACTAGTGTCCTTATTTTTGTGTTAGTGTCCTCTATGCAAAACTATTATGAACTTTTGGGTGCACCCGTGTCTGAGTCTATCAACCTTGTTCCTATGCCCATGAGTTCTAATTTCATGTTAGGTGACCTATTTTGACTAATTTTATATGTAAACCCTAAACCTCCATATTGTTAGGGCATCTGGTTGGCACAAGTAGCAAATTGTTTTATTAGTGGGGTAAGTTGGACATCCTCAACATCCCACTATGATGAGAGTTGCCTACATACCAATACTCCAAGGAGGGATCAAGCCCAATGTAGTTCTCCCTACCTAAGTCCTGGTACAAGTATAAGTGAAGCTAGTATGAATATTAGCTTTAGTGCTTTGAGTGTGCTTGAGAATAGAAATCTGAGTAATCTAAGCTTAGGAATGATGTAGATGGTTGTATGCAGAAGTAAGATAGAATAGGGGTTGTTAACCTTGATTATGCACCACTTGTTCTGAGTTTGTTTGTGTAATTTTGCATCTCATTTCCATCTCATGGATAAAGGGATAAAATAAATGTATACATATTGTTCTAGTGCTTTTGTGAGTCTTAAAATAGGTCTAGTCTTACCCTAGATGGTTGCTTATTTAAAAAGATAATAGGGACCAAATTGGGACACTAACACCATGGGGCGCTACTGTCCCTATTATGGTGTTAGTGTCTAGGTGGTAAACATGAGGCATTAGGGGCTAGGATGTTGAAGTGAAGGTATGATGGGACTACTTTAGGATGTTTAGGGATGCATGTGGTTTGCACAAAGGTTGGATATGTGTCTAAATAGGCCTTAAGATAGGTCTAGGGATAGGTTGTCTCAAGTAGCACTATTAGCACTCAAGTGTCATTTTTAGATGATTATATTTAACCCTCTATTATATAAATGTAACAAAGTGAAATGACTAGTATAAAGGAAAAATAAGCGTACTTAGACTTACTTAAGTGGTGAAGATCATGAATTTGGATATGAGTGTCTGAAGTGTGCTCCATTACGTGTCCTACAAATGAAACATGCATGGATTAGTCCTTACTTAAAAGATATCAAAAGTAAAAGATAAAATAGAGTAAATAGATAAGAGAGAGGAAATGAATGAATATACCTCATTGGGTACGTGAACCAATGCATAAAATTGGTGACAATTTATGTGTGTGCATGTAGATAATGATCAATTGATGAATAACTGGGATTGAGCTAATGACTTACTCAATCTCCTTATGGGTGGCTCAATAACTCAATCTGTTTTTGAATCCATCATTGCCCACCCCTATTTGGTGGATCATGACCTATGAAAAACTTGGATTGGACTAATAGTGTGTCTAACCCTCTCATGTAGGTGTCTCAAAAACTCATGTAGACTATGACTCCATCATTTCCTACCCATGTGTAACATATGTATTTGAAACTAGAATTTCATTATGTAACTGAAGATGTGTAACTATAATTGGAACTGTATATGTAGCTCTACGACCACTCAAGAATTTTGGAATGTAAAATAACTCTGGCCACTTGGGAATACTAGGTGACTCTGGGCCACTTAAGAATGCCAACCACTGCAGATGGAATAAGGCATGAATCTAGTGTGTAACTTGGAACATAGTGTCTAGCGTGTACAATGTAGATAATGACATAGAGTTTGTCATTCCATCTAATCAACCAGTGCATAAGTGAGCATATAGAAACAATGTGGCACACACATGTCCCCAAATATGATATATGAGTGTATGGATTCTGGATTTAGTTGTAATAATATATATTTGAGTATCTAAAATAAAATGAGAATGATCATTCCATGCATTATGCCCCCCAATCTGAGCAAACTGTTATGAATTTGAGCTAAACTGAGCCAAAACTGATAATCTATAATTAAACCTATGCAAACTTGGACTGTGCATGTTGTACTTTTCTGTCCAATCTAGAATTTTTAAAACTGAGGCTACTGGATAGTAGCACCATATCTTTGACAATAGTGCTGGTGGTTCTAGTGTCCCAATTTGGGCACTAATGTCCAACTGTTCTAATTTTTGTGCAACTAAAACTAATCTCTGTGTCATTATTTCTCACTATGTTTCTTGAGACTAATTTTTATGTTATATGCCTGTGTGCTGAAAACTATACTCTGAGTGCATTCAAATAGCCTGGTCTCTGTGATAAACCTCTGTAAATGCTCCACCTTTTGAGAGGAGCTATTGTACCTGTGTAAGAACTATCTTAAAAATAAAAAGCTTTACAAGATGTGTGTTACCAGGAGCATATATGATATCTACATAATAAACCAATATAATAGGCATACATGACATCAAAATGTAAGATATTTTTTGCATAAGTTTGTAATGTATGATGTATGTTAGATCTAGCATTCAAAAACCTGACAAGATAGATATAACAATTTATATGAATAACAAATCTAAGTAATAATTGAATAACTACATAGGGGACAAGGCATGATGTCCATTACGGCACCCAAGTAGGAAGGAGAGATGCATGAGGTCCCTCATGGCATATAAAACTAGAGTGTGTAATAAGCAAGAGGCAAGTGTCATGGCCATGACACATACAAGAAAACATACATACAACACACATGACATACACAAAGTAGGCTAAGGGCCACAATGGAAGGGACATGGGCACATGCCACTAAATATGAGAAATCAAGACATACAAGGACATGTTCAAATGTCCACATATGTAAATAAAAAGAAAGTTGGCTTAGAGCCACATGGAAGGACATGTTTAAATTTCTGCATACACAATAGAGAAGGCACAACCAAGGACATGGGCACATTTCCAAAGCATATATATAATGAAAAGAAGTGGCATAGAGACGTAAAGCAATGACATATTCAAATGCCCTCGAATAGAGGAAACATAGAGACACAATCAAGTCTAAACTAGGAAATATAGAAATGAAAGTATGCATGAACATGTGGTGTAAACATGTATAAGAGCTAAGATGTACATACGATGAGTCTAAAGGAGTATTAGTCGATAATGAATCTGAGTAGGTGTAGGATGATCAATATCAAGATATAATAATGCTAAATTTGTGATGTAGAGTTTTAAAAAATGTAACCCAAAAATCAAAACTATGTATAGGATACCCCAAATGGGTGCATGCATCAAATGAAGAACTTGTGTATCTATGGATATGACCCCAGTGAGTAGATAGTAGCAAATATGAAGCTATGTAGTGGACCTGGGTCCTATAAGTATCCACAAGCACTCAAAAAGAATAAGTGAAGCATGTATGTTTGATAAAAAATGACTATACTAAGGTAGCTAACATATGTAATGTCTATAAAATATAAGAAATGTAAACATGGAGATGCATACAATCTATAAATTTGTATTTTATGAGTAAATATTTGAATGTTTTTGTGTTTTGGCATATTATATTGTTTTTGTATTTTTTGGATAGAAGTTATGTACAAGTAACATGAAAAATATTGTATATATAAAATCTCCTTAGATGCACGATGTTCAATGGGTTTTTTATTACCTTGCCATCAAGTGAAGCTAGATGTTGTACTTTGGGGCTAATATTTTCTGTGATTAAGTGCAGGGCAAGCCAATTTGGTTGAATTTTCCTTTTTTCTCATATTTGGTGTTGACATTTCTAAGATTTTGTTTTAAAACCAAATCATTGACTTTGAATTCTTTGATTTGAACACACTATTGTAGGCCCATTGGATTCATTTTTGATATGCTCTAAGATGTTCTACAACTTGAATACATGTGTGATCCAACTGTTCTAATTCATGGAGGTGTGTTTATCTGTATTGATAATCTATAATAAGCCCTTTCAAGGATACCCATAAGGATGGGATTTTTAATTCTAGTGGGATAACTACTATTGTGCCATATACTAGTGAATACGAAGTAGCTCTTATCAATGTGTGAATACTAGTGCAGTAGGCCCATAGTGCATAGATGAGCTGATTGTTCCAATCATCACCAAATTTGGTAACTATTTTGCTAAGGATACTATTAATTGTCTTGTTTTTAGCTTATGCTTGACTATTACCCTGTGGGTAGTATGGAATAGAGAATGTGTGCTAGATCTTATATATAATACAAAATTTCTTCACTATTTTGTTCTTAAAATAAGTTTCATTGTCTGTAATGATGGTTGTTGGGAGATCAAGGTGGGAAATAATGTTGTTCATGAGAAGATGACATATATCTTCACCCTTTATGGATTATAATGGTAATAGAATGGCCTCCACCCATTTTGTAAAGTATCCTATAGCTATGATAATGAATTTATGACCTCCTATGGATTCCATATTTATCTTACCAATTATATCAAAGTGCCATAGCATGAATGGCCATGGGGATACTATGGGTTATAACTGCTGTGAAGGAACATGGTGCAGGTTTCCATGGCATTGACATTTGTTTCATAACTTGGCATATTCTTGACATTCTTGTTTTATGGTTGGCCAATAATAACCTTGTCTAATTAGTTTATGTGACATTGTTTTATCGCTAAAATGGCCATCACAGTCATTGTCATGAACCTGTCTAATGGCTAACTTAGCCTCTTTGGCTATAAGACATCGGAGTAAGTGTCCCTTAAAAAATCATTTGAATAATTATGCGCTAATAATGACATATCAAAGGGAATTTCATTGTAGTTTTTGATTATCATTCCTTGTGAAAGTTTTTGGTGTAATAGATTTATGTAGATAATTGTATATATCTGAAAACCATTCAAACATTGTTGTATTGTGTATGGTAACTAAAATTGTTAGAGCTATGAGGTCGGCATGAAACATTGATGGATATTGTAATCATTTTATAGTGAAGATGGCTTGGTCTTCATTTGTGTCAATGGGGATCAATGATGTTACACTAGCCATTACATCGGCATGATGATTGTCTTTACGTGAAATGTTTTCAATAGAAAAATTTTCAAACTGATCTTGTAGACATTGAACCATATTCTTGTAGGGAATGTGGCGTTTTTATTTGGTTTGGTAGTTATTTGTAACCTGATTGACAATTAATTATGAATCCTCGTAACTTTAATTGATTTAATTTGGAGAGGCTGAGTTATTTGAAGGCTTATGATAAGGGCCTCATATTTTGCAATGATGTTGATACATGAAAAATTGAGTCAGTAATAAAGGGGTACTATGTGCCCAAAGGGGTCGATGAAGATAATTCCTTCCCTAGCACTAGATGCACATTGAGAACCATCAGAGAACATTATGCATGTGTTGGGAGTGGTATTATATGTTGTGAAGACATCAAGAAAATCATCATTGATAGGATTTATGTCTAATGACAAAGTTTCTAACAATTGATCTATAATTATCTAGCCCTTTACTAATTTTTAAAACATAATATTGATGTTAAATTCTATGAGTAACATAACCCATTTTTCAATATGGCCTGAGAGATGTAGTTTTAACATAAGAAACTTTAAAGGATTGACTTTTGCAATAACTTGTGTCTCATTATTAATCATATAGTTCCTGAGCTTTTGATTAGCATACAAGTGCCAAACAAAGTTTTTCTATTGTTTTATAATTTTTTTCATAGTCAACAAGTATACGACTGATGTATTAAATAGCTCATTCTTTATGTTGATCATCATGTTGTGCCAAGAGTGCACTGAGTGCATGATCTATTGTTGAGAGGTAAAGGAAAAGTGGCTTGTCAGGTGTTGGTGGTACCAATATAGGTGGGTTCAACAAGTATTATTTGAGTATGTCAAAAATTTATTGACATGTGATATCCCATTCAAATTTAATATCCTTCTTAAGTAATCTAGTGAATGATCGATTCTTATCTGCTATTTGTGCCACAAAGTGGCATATTGCTTGAATCTTGCCACATAGGGAGTGGAGTTACTTTAAGTTGGTAGGAGGAGGCATGCCCATTATAGATTTGAATTTATTTGGGTCAACCACAATACTACATTAGGATATTATGAATCCCAAGAGTTTACTAGATGAAACCCCAAAGATGCATTTATTAGGATTTAATTGTATATTGTATTTTCTCAAAATTTCAAAAATCTACCATAAATCTATCACATGGTGTTGTCGCTCTTTTGATTTTTCAAGCAAGTCATTGACATAATCTTTAGCTATCGTATGAATGAGATCATGAAAGATATGGGTCATTATTCATTGGTATGTTTTTCTTACATTTTTAATCCAAAAGGCATGACTATATAGTAGAAAGTGCCCCATAGTGTGACAAAAGAAGTCTTGTCTTGGTCTTCTTCAATGATATTGATTTGATTATAACTGACTAAATTTTCCATAAAAGAGAGCATTTTGTAACCTAATGTGGAGTCCACTATCATATCGATGTTGGGTAGAGGAAAATCATCATTATGACATGATTTGTTTAAGTCTCTAGAATCACAACATCGAATTTGGCCATTAGGTTTAATAACTCAGACAATGTTAGAAACCCATTGGGGATGAGCAATTAGTCAAATAAAATTGGCATCAAGGAGCCACTAGATCTCATATTTAACTAAAAGAACAACCTTGGGGTGCATTTTTCAATTTTTTTGTTTAACCATCTTTGCATCGAGACATAGTGTAATTTTGTGTACTATGATTAAGGGATCCATGCCAGGCATATCAAAATGAGACCAAGCAAAGACTTCAATAAAGTCCTTTAAAATCTGATGAATATATGTATATTCTTCTTTACACAAGGCAACAAACAATAATATGATGCAAATATCAGTATCAGTGGCATAATTGAAAACAAATATCTCTTCATTAAATAACATAGATTGATCAACAATATATGGTGCTTTAGGACTAGTATCATCTATGTCAGTTGAAATATCATCAAAATTATCTTAACACTCACCAAAGTATGCATGGTAATTTGTGGAATGAGAAACTAGTTCTTATGATAGAAGGGAGATCCTCATATGCCCTGAGAAATTTTATGAGAGCCTCATTGTTAGCAAAATTGTCAAAAGTAGGTAAATCCAGAGAAGTTGTATCATCGATAAGATCAGGGTAAACAACTAAGAGTGTATAAATATGATTTACTATATTGTCTACCCATGGAATAGGTAGACAAAACATTATATGCTAAGAAGCATGGTGAGAGGACTTGGCATTAGATGTGCTATCTTTATATCCAAGTCCTTGTTTTCTTTGTTGATCATATGCCTCAATAGGATTAAAAATTTCATGTTCATGTTTTTTGAGGCCCTATCCTGTGTAACCCATTTTTTGCAAATATCTCAATACAAAGGGAGAAGTGTATCTATTATCCTATGCTTTGGAGGTGTCTGAGGGATTTATTTGCAAACTTTGAATAGTAAACTAGAGAGGTTTTGTAGCGAAATCCATGTGAAGAATATAATTGTGTGAAGGCTCTATATGTTGACAATATTTAAACAGTTCTTGATCCATAAGGCATGTGTAGATATAACCTTTGTAGCTAAACTATAAACATGCATATAAATTGGATATAACTACATAAATATCATGAATTCAAGGTCTTTTAAGTAATATATTGTCATTAAGATCACCAGACATAACTTGACATGTTGTAGGTAGTGTTCTAATCCCCAATGTAAGGTTTAGTGTGATTTGACCCAAAAATATGCATGCAATATTATTATACCCTCAGATGTTCATATCAAAAAGCTTAAAGTCCTTACCATGTATATAAAGAAGATGGAAAAAATAGATATTACAAATGTTCAACCCCGATCCATTATCAACTAAAACAAATTTGGCACCCACCTTGTTAATTCACGATGTAATGTAGAGAGGCAGGTGTAGATATATGATGTGCAGAGGTGGGAGATATTTTTTGAATGAAATATGCTCTTTGGTCCATTTCATAGTATTAATTATGAAAGTAACATAAGCTGGATTTGTTGTGAAAGCCACCTCAGTATCACAAAGTGCTTCATACAAAATGTCTTTGTATGTGTTAGAATATTTTAGGATCTCTAAAATGGAAAGTATGGCTGAAGAAACACTGCTTTGGTTGACAAAACTATAGCCATGGGTTTTGATAACCTACCATGCTTCGAGACCACATGTGGACATCATAGCATAGATTATAGGGTTTACTAAGAGCATAGAGCTAGTAGTAGAGGTAGGATAGTAGTTAGATATGTAGGGTCAAGAAGTAGGAGGGATAATCAATACCACTAATGTTCTCTTATGTCTAGTAGCGATATGTAAGGAATCAAAGTGAACTAAAGAGAAAAAAACATCTAAAAGAGACTTGTTAATTTTAGGTAATGTATTGGGTATCTTAGGTAATATATCCTTTATGTGTTTAAAGATTTGCTTCTTAGTTGAATTCCACATATGAGAAAGAGAACATGCTATAGAAATAAAGAAACATGACATATAATTAAATTGATATAAATCATAATGTATACATGTGTTATTAGACCCAAATTTTGGCTAAGTCTTTTACTTAGGGACGTATAACAAGCATGACACAAAAAAAGTATGGTGCAGAAGGAGCACAACGTAAGATCATGACATAAGAGATCACGACATGAGAAGACCCAGTCAGAGGGGAGGCATAATAAATGGAGAACTTGAGAGTGAAGGGCTTTAAATATCAATAAAAGACTTGGGGAGTGTGAGGGAAGTGGGAAACAGTTAAGGAATGATACTCAAGGATAGAACAAACTTCAATCATGCATGATTTTAACACTGGCATGCATGAAGATAGACACTTGGAAATGAAGATCCAACACCGAATGGGAATATAGGGGCATAAAGGCTTGGGTCCTTAGGAAAACAATGTAGACAACTTCCATGACTATCAGTCCATTAAAGATCTTTGGCTAGGCACTAGAAGTGTCATAACTATTATAACAATTTAGTCAGGGAGAACCAAGTATAAATACCCTTGTTTAGAGCTTGCATTTGCAATGCTGTTGATCATTATTATATAATGATTGATTGTTGGTGAATGGTGTAATCATGGATATCATTGTAAAATTGTTATTAAACTTGAGTTTATAACTAATTTGTATTAGTGAGTTGCCCTATACATTCGTTATGTAACTTGTGGATCTATTATGGAAATGATGAATAAAATATATGTTATCTGAACATGATCAATGTCGATGCTGAATATAATGTAATGGTTATCTTAATCATGTTTTGTTCACTTAACTAAACTTAGGCCCATATCTGTGTATTTATTTTTCTATTTAGTCATTGAATAAGGTATATGTTTGAGCACCAATATATGACAAGTACACTTTTGCATGATAAAACACACGAGAACCAATTTTCTACTATGTGTTTGGGTGAGCACAGAAGAACTCTAAGTATTGCATGAAATGCTAGCACACCAACTTGTTGGGTACTAGTCACTTCAATGTGCACCTAGGAAAAGGTCTAGATACAAAATTAACCCAACATTTTGGTGTCATTGTCAAGACCCATAACACTTGTTGCATAATGATGGAAAATACTTGAGCAATTATATCTCAAAAACATCAAATGATAGATTACCAATGTCAAAGATAAATTTATAGTTATATTTCTTGAACCAAGATTTTTTACATGTACATGGGTTGAAAAAAATCTCTATAATTCATGTATGAAAATTTCGTAGTGGAAGTTCCTGTTCATTTGCACATTTGGATCATAGCTTATGCTCAAAAATGGTCAAGAAAGCATGGAGGAAAGATAACATGGATAATAAAGCATCAGTCGACTTTAGCATACTTGGGAGTGCTATGGATGCAAGGTGTTGATGTTTGGTGGAGAGGGATGTTGAATAGTTACATCTTGGATTATGTCATAACAACTTATTCTTATCCAAAATGATCTAAGTTATAATTTTTTGAGAACTATGAGGTCAGTATCTAAAGCATTTCCCATTGGAGGTGGAAAACCTATTTATTGAATCTAGCCTTGAAGTTTTTCCCTTAGAAGGCTAAAATCTCCCTTACATGAGAAACACGATTGATAGGGGAATGTAGGGGCATTTGTGAAGGATTGTTGGTTTGAAATGGTAGTAAGATAGTGGGAATTATAGAAGCACAAATATGATGAAGCTCACATAAGGATTATAGGTGGAAGTGACATAGGAAGTAGATGGGAGGACTCAGGAAGTACTACCAAGATCCGTAGGGAAGTAGAAGAGCACAAGGACTCTCCAACTTTCAAACCACAACCAATGCTAGTTATAATGTATGAATAAGGAATAAGCCAGGAAGTAGAGACTAAATAACCCAAATTGAACTTACCTAATTCCCCAACCATAGTGCGAACTCATGCTATTGAACTAGACAAACTCATTATACAAAATTGGGATATAGATAACATAGAATCAGAAACTAACCTTGTAAGAGAACCTTTAGTTGAGCAAGTGTTAGACACTAGTAAATTGACTCTCTCTTTTCCTTTATAGGATATTTTCATGGCCTAACTTGGTATGCTTGATGTGCTTAGCATAAGTAGTGGGCAAAGTACTAGCTCGAATATAGTGAATCAACCTACCTCATCACCCAACATATTATGTGTTTCTACTACAAATGGAGTCATGAGAGGTGGATTAGGTGGTGGTTTGTTTGGTTTACTAGGAGGCAATGTAAGAGGAAGTGGTAGAATTCCCCCCAAGGAACAAGAGGACTTAGAAGTTCTCAACAAACACCATTGCAAGCACCTCAACCATCCATTGTGTATTATGAAATGATGCTTCATTTGACTAAATGTAGTGGTGTGTAGAATGTCATTGAACATGTTCAAAAGTGTGAACTTATTTGGAGAGCGTGTGGCATAACCTCTTCTAAGCGAAAAGAAACATAATTTGTAACCACACTCTTGGAGTGAGCACACAAATGGTATAGGAAATATGATCCACAACAAGTAGTTGATTTTGACCAATTTAAGGCAACATTCCTTTAGGAATTCAATATTTTGGAATTTGAGAAACATTGTATTTATGCATTGAAGGATATAAAATAAGAGTTAACTAAGAGTATGCACGAGTATGATACATGATTCAAGACACTTTTGTCTATGCTTTCATTCAAGATTAATGCTATTCAACATGTTTAGTGGTTCATGGGAGGTCTGTTGTTTCCCTTTAGATGAACATTGTCTTAGACAACCTTTACTAGCTTGTGTGAGGCCTTGGAAGATTCCCTCCATATCAAATACATTAGAAGCATTAATACAGTAATTATCCCATTTATGGTGGATCAAATCATTGCAATGGCATCTCAATTAGAAAAACTAACTACACACGGTTCTCATGTTATTCGTAGTGGCATATGGTGTAATGATTATGAGTTTGAGGACCATAATAGAAAAAATTATCCTCATAAAGCTATATGTATTATAATAAAGCAATCATGTGAGATTTTACAAGATGAGCATGATGTTTGAACTTGTCTTTTGTTACCACAGGCCATGTAATTGAAAGTGTCCACTTACTGTAAGATATGCAATGCATATACCCATGACACTAATTATTGCCATCTCATTAGAGATATTCATGAGGTGCACATGTGTGGTATGTGTCAGGATTTTATTTCAAATAATCAATAAAATGGTGGTTATCATGGATGAGTCTAAGTTTGAGGATGAGGAGGTAGATGTTTTCCACCATAGATGTACTACAAATGTGGTTCTTTAGATCATTACTAGAGAGACCACCTAGTCTATCCAACATGTCATTTTTGTAAAAATGAGCACTGTTTGGAGGAATGTCTTGAATTGTACACAACCATCACAAGAGATAGGAATGAGAAGGTGCTAGTATGATACACATTGAGAAGATATAATGGAAATCACACCCTATCACTCCAAGAACCCAACAAGTTAATATACAACGTGCAGTGGTGGATAGTCCTAGTCTACATCTACTCCACTTATTGAAAAGGTACAGTGTGAAGAGCTTCATGTAACTAGGTATATTGATGCTCAAAAATAAAAATAAATTCATAGATATGGGCCTAGGTTCAATTAAGTAAACAAACATGATTAAGATAACCATTACCATTATATCCAGAGTCCAATTGATCATGTTCAGATAACTTATATTCTATTCATCATTTCCATAATAGATCTACAAGTCACATAAAGAATGTATAGGGCAACTCATTGATATAAATTAGCTATAAATTAGAGTTAAATAACAATATTACAATGATATCCATGATTACACCATTCAACAACAATCAATAATTATACAACAATGATCAACAACATTGCAAATATCTAAATAGGGGTATTTCTACTTGGATCTCCCTGATCAAGTTGTTATAATAGTTATGACACTTCTAGTGAGTAGCCAATGATCTCGAATGGAATAAGAGTTGTGGTATCTATCTACATTATTTTCCTAAGGACCCAGGCCTTTGTGCCCCTATATTCCTATTTGATGATAGATCTTCATTGCCAAGTGTCTATCTTCCTATGGGCCAATGCTGAAATCATGCAAGATTAAAGTCTCTTTCATCTTTGAGTGTTGTACCTTAACCATTTCCCACTTCCTTTGCACTCCCCAAGTATTTTAATGATATTATGAGCCCTTCAATCTCGGGTTCTATGTTTTTTATGCCTCCCTTTTGAGTGGGCCTTCTCACACCATGATCTCCTGTGCCATGGTCTTTTGCACTTATTTAAATGTCATGTCATGCTCTTTCTACACCATGCTTATTTTATGGCATGATTTTTCCTCACTAATTACCAAAATAATTATCCAAAATTTAAGGTCCAACATCACCCCACACTATGCTATTAGTTCATCCCAGACTAAGCACCGATTTTAGCTTCAACCAAAAATTCAGGACCAACTTGTTCAATTTACTTCTTGACACCTTTCCAATGTGACAAGGTGTTGAGTAGCTTTGTTGTTATTTAATCAATGGATGCTTTCAAATTTTTGGTCTCCTTGGGTTGGTCAGGATACTCACTTACCTTATTGACAAATCATTTAAGGGATGTGGAAGCATCCTTCTGAATGTCTTCAAGTGAGGTGACCTCAAGTACAACCTTTCCTTATATTACCACAAAGTTTGAATTTATTTATTATCAATGCATGATTATTATATCTTCCATAGCTTTGACATATTTGAATGATTTCACATTCTCAGTGAAATTTTTAACTAAAAGGGTTATATATTAGCCAATTATTGATATTAAAACTCTTCCACTTGAAGTCAAACTTCTAAACTTTTTTTGGGCTGCATTAGCTTCTCAAAAAATCCATCTAGAATAGGAATCACTTCCCTAACTATATGGAAGGCGTGCCTATATGCTCCCATCACTTTGGTAAATTATCATATTTCCCATAATATTTCATCTCTTAGTCCATACTAATCCTTGCACCATTTCAATAGGAGGTCCATGAGTGTCTCCAACTTGTCAATTGCCTCACCCTCTAAAGGGAATCCATCCATGAGTGTAAGGTCTTGGCTCATAATAACCTTAAAAATATTCAATTTTTTGAACTTAGTTCTTGTTTTAACCTACAATTAGTACTTCAACTTGACTACTACTTCTTCCAATTTGGTGTGACTGGTGACTTAATTATCAAACATTTCCACCACCTTGGCATGCTTCTATTCAGTTCGTTGCTAGCTTGTAAAGAGGTAAGCTAATGGGAATCTACCCAAAGAGTTGTGGGTATTATTTCCATTTATGAATCTAGTACAAGGATATCATAAGGCATCTCAAATTGGCATTCTTCATTGTACATGTCAAGGAAAAATAACATCTCACACTAGGTTTGAACAGATGCATCTTCTAAATCAAGATGAGAATATAAATATAACATTTGTCAGGGATGCTTATCTGGTATTGGGCACAAAGGTTAGTGGTTACATTAGAAATTTGTGGTTTGAACATGGAGTCAATTAGTTATTTCCCTTTAATGGGATCCTGCTTAAGTATTTTGACATCTATGTCCTACTCCTATGATGTGGTGTTGATGTCGAAGCCATTCAATTATTCTACTTTAGAGCCATCCCTCTATTCACCAAATGGGTCTTTAATTTCCAACTAGACCTCCTCAAGGGTGGTCTCTTCCTCTTACATTAGGGAGAGTGTCTTATTCAAATCATTGTCTTCTTGTACTTCAGTTATCCCCAAGGTCCCCCTTGGTAATTTATCTAGCTCTTCCCTATCACCATCCTTAGGCTCTTTTATTTCTTGTTCTAAAAGAATAGTTTGTATTGTTGGCACTAAACATTCTGGTTGACTTGATGGTGGATTTATTTTCAATGGAGAATCCCTCTTTAGTGGTAAATCCCTTTTTGGTGGTGCTTGGGTAGTCCAAAAATTCGAGGTTCTAGTTGAGAAATTGTGTTGGCATCATGCCCAATACATTTGTACTCCTTGTTTAGTGGTAGAACTAGGGGAAGTTTCTCTTTATCACACTCTATGCTACCTAAATATTTATTTTTTAGTTTTAACATATAAAAGAGTGTATGAATAGAGTCCCCCACCAAGGTTTGATGCACCTTAATGTTGGTTCTGTTTGACTCAATCTTTTCTCTATATAGTTTTTTCCCAAGGTATCCATATATCTATTAAAGAGTGTGGTTTTCCGAATCAATTTGCTTAGATTTAAGTGTCATTGACTGCTCATCGTATATGTGATTGATATAATTCATAAAATATAGTGCCATTAAATCATAAGATAGCTTCAACCAAGTATAAAGTTCTCTAGATGGGGTCATCTTGATGTGCATGAGAAAGTAGTGTTACTTTACAACATACTTGACTTGATCACCAAACTCTATAGGTAATTCCTTTGGAACACGCCAGTCATTCTCAAAAGATTTATTCATCTCATCATACCAAGACTTCATTTAGAGCTTATACGATGGGGTAATCTAGCTAGGGTAGGTGAACACCTTGTATTGCTTTATAAGGGACTTATTTTTAGGCAAATACACTCATTTTAATTCTCCAAAGGTGTACCAATTTCATCAAACACCATTAGCAATAGGAACATGCCCTGAGGGAACCTATGGTTGGGAATCTGATGAGCCTTCTCCATGTCTAGTATAATTTTGTTGGCAAAATACATCACTTAGTTATTCTTTATCCCCTTGGTGACTTGGTGTAGAACATATAGGTGGGCCATGTACACCTTATTCCATTTATCTCTACCACTAACCTTCATCATGATAATGCACACAACCACTTAGAGGGTGGGATTCTATAGATTATTGATATGCATAACATGGCCTTGTTTCTAGTATTCAGGCACTGTAGCTATCTTTTCTATCTACAACTAGTCCTCTATATCAAACTCAAGGTCTATACTTTAGCACTAAAACCCTGATAATTTACAAATTCTTTCAACCATGATTTTCATCTAATGCCCAATAAATTAAATATACTCCTCATACATCACAAGAGTATAAAATTGACCACTTCTATAGGTTTTCCAAAGTAGGGGAAGTTGAATAGTTGAAAGAGGCTAGTAGAATCCAAGGCCTTAAATATTTTTAAGTCATAGACCAAATAACTCTTGGTGTTTTGGCACTCGACTCTATAATCATTTTGTAGCTCTACCTCATTTTGGGGTTGTCAATGGTTGTAATTGAAGATAATGTAGGGGGCACATGAGATACCTTGTTTTTTATGCACAATACCATCTCTAGGTACTGCATTTCCTTAATCAATAAGGGTAGAAGTGGAGGTACTTGATATTTTTTTTTGGTTTGGTGTGCTATCCTTATTCCTTCATCTCGTATGCTCACCTTGTTCCTTAGGTGATTCTTCCTTGATTAGTACTATTTCTCCACCAACACTTAGATCTTATTCTTTTAAAATGATAGGTAGTGGCTCACTTCATTAGGTCTTTTTATTAGGCTACATCACCCTTCATTGAGCTTGAAGGTTGATGCATGACCATCCAATGTTCCTAAATGGATGCATTTTTGCTATACTAAGTGCCTCAACTCTCTTGATTTGACCCTCATTAATGGAAGACATCGACCTATGAAACTTACAACTCAATAAATCCTCTACATTATTTCAATTTAGCTAGATTTGTCTATTCATTATAGCTCAAACACACTTCAATGATCAAGAAACCATTGATGCTCAGTACTCTATTCTTGATTAGAATCGCTTAAATTTGTTGGTTCACTCTTTAGATCTATAATTTCATAATCATAACAATAGTAAAATATGAAATGAACCACTATCTTTTTATAGGTTCGAGGGGGTAACTTGAATTTATTGCTCCCCTTTCTTTGACCATCACTTCATGCAATAAATACAAACAATGGTATTACCACAACATGATGTTGACACACTTGGTATTACCTACTTGTATTAATGACATGTCTTGTTCCATGCTTTTCTCAAAGTGTATGATAGTTGTAGGAGAATTTGAAAATTCATATTAAGGGAATATTCAAACCAAAGGTAGGAATCATTATTGACCTAGGTGAGCTTATGGTTATGTGCCACATCCTATGTAGCCTTTGTCTTTATACACCTTTGCTTGCATTCCTTTACATCCACCTATATCCTTATAAACCATATCTTGGAACCTTATACATGTAATAGCCCTTAAACCACACTAATTATGATTCATGAGCTTCCATGAGAACATAAGTATGAAATTACAAATGACTTAAAAACTGTAATAGGGTGCACAACTAAGGCAATGCTTTACTAAAAATAAGAAATCCTAAACTAATGGCGTATGCTATTGGCCCAAAAAATGAGAGATTATAATAGAAAATATATTAAATGTAAGCTTCTATTTTATTTTTGTACAATAGGCAAGCTATAAAGGCTTGCAGAAGAACAAGCTGGTTATAAAACCAACTAGTGGGTAAAATAACCTGAATAACTAAAAAGAAAATAAATTAACTATGAAATTAATACTTTGAATCATTAAAAGATCCCAAAAAACTCCCCCTTGATCCAAAAGGGTATAGAAAGACTAAATCAATGAACTATGAGTCATCCAAGTAGACTTTGCTACAACTATAACTGGTACATTGTACATCTTGGACTGATCAAAGACCTGATCATCTCTACACTAAAGTAAAACAAGATCACGCCCTGTCCAACTACATCAATCCTCACATAAAATCTATCCAAAAAGTGATTGCCCCTGTATTTATATGGCACATCTCAAACTAATGCCCAAAAATTACCAACATCTTCCGTAGCCTTTACTTAACACTAACAATGCTAGAAACTCAATGTTGACTCATATCACAACCATCAACGATTGATCGAAAACCAACATGCAATATATTCTCCCCTATTAGGTGAGAAGTGATAAGTTGTGAAATAATTAAACCAAGTATAAATCACTAAAATTATTCACATCAAAGATCATATGAACACTAGATCTATGAAAGCAAATTACACAGGCCAAAAAATACTACTACATCAAATCCCAATCTTGAGCCTAGAAGCTCACACAAGATGGGTGTGTTACCATCTCAAAATATATAGTCAACATTTGTGAAGCAAAAAACTTCATAATCATCCCATACATTAGAAGAATATGTAGAAGAATATCCAGAAGAGGAACTAGAAGAGTGACCAGAGTGACTGGAGTGACCAACAAAGTGTGCTTCTACCTTCTGTCAATCTTGAGAGGACCTCCTTTTGGAGGGGCACCCTAGAAATAGGTGTCCTATGTCACTACAATTATAACATGTTTTCTCACATCCACTAGAACTAGAGGAAGAATAACCGCATGAAGAAGAATGCCTGTGCTTGTGCTTGTGTTCATGTGAATTTTTGTGGTAATGCTCATGGTTTTGAGAACTAGAGTGATGTCTATGTTTCAAAGAACTAGAAAGATCCCTGTGTCTAGAATGATGATTATGTTTGGAAGTGTGCTTTGAAGAGTATTTTTGTCTTTGAAAGTACTTCGATTAATGTTTTATATTATGCTCATATAATGGATTACCTATTTTGGTATAGTAGGCCTCGTAAGTAGGTTTTTCTTTCTTCTTTGTAAATTTTTGCTCATGTTGAGTGAGAAAATCACAAATGGAATCAAAAGTAGATTTGTTAAGCTTATCACTAAGCGATAACATTTTTAGAAAGTTCTTGTAATGAGGGCTAAAGCCGCTCAAAACAATATAAATGAGCATTTCATCATCAATTTTCCTACCAATAGTGCCATATTCTTGTTTCAAATTCTTAATTCGTGACACATATTCTAAAACATATTCATCATATATTAGTTTGGTATTGAACAACTATATAAGAAGGTCAATTTTCTTGTAGGTAGGTTGTTTATCATATAAGTCTTTTAGAGCTTTTCATGCTTTCCAAGCTTTAGACTTGATGGCCTCTATGTGAATTATAACTTGTGTACTGCAAGTTGATTTCAATAAAGCCAGGGCATGCTTGTCATGTTTATGAAATTTTGCAAGCTTTGTGGCATCAATGGGCAATGTTGGTTGATTTTCAACTACTTCCCACAAGTCATTGAAGATTAATGTATTTTTCATGTTCATTGACCATTCTTTATAATTTTTAGGAGTTAAGCATCTGTTTAAAAAAATTAAGCTCATAATTTTAGCCATGGTGTTTATCAAAATAATGCTGAGGAATAGGGAATGCTATTGAGGTTTTGCGTTTACCTTGTAAATAGCTTCTGAATAGAAGAGAATCCAGGGACTTGTAAAAAAAAAATATTACACATTATAACTCCTATTACACCCTTATTTCTCTAATATTTGATTTTTTTAGTACAAAATAAGGTCAAAAATGAAATCTTATCAAAAAATATTTGAAAGGGTTTTTGAACCCTTAACCTCCCTTATGGCAAATACTTGTAAAATTTATAGGACCAATTCTACTACAATGATTATTGAAATTTGGTGGGCATATTTTCAACATAACCAAAAGTTATTTGAATATATGACAACAAAATAATCTTATATATTCTTATTTTACTGATATATCATTAATCATTGCATGTAAAAAATTTATAAACCTTAATTTACATGCATGAGTAAATAAACTTTACTCACTACTTTTCTAGGGCCCACACATCAATACAAAGGGAAGGAATTTAAAAAAAACTAATTCAAATGCTTACTATACCATTGTTATGATATATAGGGTGTTTTACATTACTGTACCTGGTCTATGTTGTGGAGACTCAATGGTCATATCTCTACAATATTCTATTTTGTCTTGTTTGGTATTATGTCAATTCTCTGCTTGTCTTATTCCATGTTGTGCTACACAGGTCTATGCTAGACTGAGGAATCAAATTGTAGACTGTGTTCTTATTGTATTTCTAAGACTACATTCAAATTACCATGCTTAGTAGATCAGTTTTTCTAAGTGTGCATCAGATCACTACCCCACTTTGTTTTTAATCTCTAGAGCGATAAAAATAGTGACCGTATAGTAGACTGCCATATTTTGGATGTTGAATAGTGCAGTATTTATCCTAGATGCTTCAATATAATTTGATATTTTTTTGTGCTCCACTATACATATCTTCTCTCCTTCAAATTTTTTCTCCCATGGCTCTGATACCACTGTTGGCGTGGAAAATAAGAGATTATAATAGGAAATGTATTCAGTGTAAGCTTCTATTTTATTTTTGTACAATTAGAAAGCTATAAAGGCTTGCTGAAGAATAAGTTGGTTATAAAACCAACTAATGGGTAAAATAACTTGAATAACTAAAAATAAAACAAATTAACTATAAAACTAATACTTTGTATCATTAAAATATCCCAACATATGCCTTATTATTACAAACAAGAAAGACTTAGGCCAAAAAATATGGTCACAATTGACTACCATTGTAATGACCAAGAAGAAATTAGCCATCTAATCATTTCAAGTAACATGCACTGGTAGGATGGATACTTTGAATAATAAAGGGACCATCTAAATGAACACAAAGCTTTTTGAAGTGGTGCATGAACTTGGAGTAATAAATTAAGACTTGAATTCCAGGAGTAAAAGTATTATACTTGAGGTGGTGATCATGTCATGCCTTTTGTTTGCATTTATCTACGTCTTGAATCTAATGTGTAAGAGAATGAATTTATATAATTATATTAAAGCATATAGGCTTGATTTCAATGATGCTTCATCATCTAGCCATCCAATGCATGTACTATGAAGAGAGGGAACTAAGAACTCTACTAGAAGAACTACCTCAGTAATGAACACAAGATTGAATGACATACTTTTGTTGAGGCACTTGTAATTTATTTGATAGGTCCTAAGAACTATAAAAACCTAATCATCCCAATCAATGCATCCAATGTTACATATATTTATTAGGGTTTTTCCCAAGATTTTATTGAATGCCTTACTAGTGCCATTTTCTTGGGGATGATATGATGTTGTCTTGTAGTGAGTAATCATGAATTTGACTAACAGTACTCAGATAGTCTCATTGAGGAAGTGAGTACCATGGTCACTAGGAAAAATTAATGGATAACCAAACCTTGTAATAACGTGTTCACATATGAAGCACACTATATTAGATGCAATACAATTCTATGTTCACTATATTAGATGCAATACAATTCTATGTTGGCACAATTTCAACCTAGTAGGTGAGATAATTAGTTGTTGTGATAACATAGCATAAACTAGTACACCATCTTGTTAGGTCAATGGGGCCAACAAAGTCAATGGCCCATTTCTCAAAAGGTTCTTATGATAAAATAGGATGAAGTGGCATTGCATCCCATTGATTGGGCTTCCCCATATACTAAAAAATGTCAATTTGACGTGTGTAAAGCTTTGCATCTTGAAAAAGTGTAGTCCACCATAAAATGGCTAGAAAAACTTTGCACATGGTAGACTCTTCGACATAATATCCTCCAAAAACACCTTTATGGAATTCATTGAGCATATTAGTGTGCTCATGTTTCATGACACACCGTCGAAGGACTTTATCTTGGCCAATCTTATAAAGGTCTCCTTTGATAAACTAGAATGGAACAACATGAACAACTAATTACTTCTTAGCTTACGTACTTAAATGAGCTAGAGATGATCTAATAGTTAAAAAGGATGTTATGTCCTCTAACTCCTCAAGAATGGATGAGATGTGAAATAACTACACATTAGGTAGGGCATCCTCAATGGCATGCATTGGTACACTAGAATCAATTCTTGAGAGATGGTTTGGATCATAATTAGCCTTACCAAGCTTTAGGATGACATAGAATTGGAACTCTTATAATAACATGATCGAGTGATAAATACGACCATGAAAAACAAGTTTATTAACTAGATACTTTAATGCTTCATGGCCTGTGAATAAAATAAAATTGCTGGCCAATAGATATTGTCAAAAAATTTGAAGAGCATAAACCATAGAGAGTGCCCCATGCTCTATGGTGGTATAGTTCCTTTTGGCTGGAATAAGCTTCCTAATTTCAAAGTAAATAGGGTGATCTAGATTACCCTCACCAAATTGAGAAATTATCACACTAACTACCATTCCATAAGTATCAACATAGACATGGAATGGTTTAGTCCAGTCAGGGAACTGGAAAAATGTAGTGATAAGTTAGTCCTTTAAGGCTATAAAAGCTTCTTAGCATGAACAGGTCCAAATGGAGTGTTCATTATGTTTTAAGAACTCCTCTAGAGGCACTACAACCCTTGCATATCTCTAGAATAAATTTATTAAAGTACCCAATATGACCTAGAAAGGTGAAAACCTCTTGTTGGGTAGTCGGCACTAATAGACAGAGGATGATGACAATCTTAGCAGGGTCCACTTGAAGTCCATTTTGACATATAATGTGACCAAGGAAAATTACAAATAGAGTAGCAAAAGACACTTCAAGTTGAGATAAATTTGAAGCATCTTGCATATCTCAAGCATAAGACAAAGATTAAAACAATAGTCTTTCACCAAGTCGTATACTATCCAATCATCCAAATAAACTTGAAGGAACTTATGGATAAAGTCCTTAAAGGCCTCAACAACTATTCTATAGAATACAATGGGGGAATTATTTAACCCAAATGGCATAACAATATACACAAAAGACTCCCAATATATCGTAAATATAGTCTTGTGCCTATCCTCTTCTATGATTTGGACTTGATGGTACCCAAAGAAACCATTTATGAAGGTATAAATTTCACACCCAATGATACCTTCAAGTGTTTATTCAGTGAAAGGTGTTAGGAAAGGATCAACAATGCAAGCTATATTAAGTAACCTATAATCTACACAAATCTTGACATGCCCATCCTTTTTAATGCTTATCACCATAGGTCTAATCCATTCAGACTCATCAATAAGAGTAATGACTCCTATGTGCAACATCTATCAATTTCTTATTTAACCCATGCACGTAAATTAGGATTCATGCAATAAGGACATTTCCTTGCTGGGTCAGTGCCTTCAACTAGTTTGATATGCATTTTACCCAAAGATGACTGAACACCCTTCATCTCATTATAATTCCTAGGGAAAACATCTTTATATTCCTTCATCAACTCAAGCACTTTGGAGATTTTAGTATCAGACCAATAATTTCCCAAAGTATCCATCTTTGGTACATCCTTTGTGCCAATGTTTTGCTGTATGATATGAAGTGGTTCCAAGTACGAGTGTTGTGTATCTAGAATCGTGTATCTAGTCAATAGAACCAAAATAGTTCATCTACCTTGACTATATTACCCCATCCTATAAGCTAAAAATGATTTTTTGGTATGATAGGATGAAGGAAACCTTTGGTAATGAATGACATATTCCAAAAGACTTACCTACATAGGTTAGCAATCAAGCTAAGTTAATTATAAAACAACACTACTCTATCATGTGCAGTAGGATGGCCCCATCTAGAATTTTTTTAACTTGGTTGAAGTTACCTTATGATTTAAAAATGTGGTAATTTATGAACTCTATCAACCGCATATACAACGTGCAACTAATAACATTTGAAGCTGAACAAATTGACTCAAAGACTCACACTCTTCACCAGATGTATGGCTACCCTGGGAAAAAACCGTATAGAGAAAATATTGAGTCAAATAAAATTGACATCAAGGTGTGTCAAACCTTGTTGGGGGACTCTATTCATACCCCTTTCTATATGTTGAAACCAAAGAAGAAATTTTTGGGTAGCATAGAGCGTGAAAAAGAGAAACTTCCTCCAGTGCCACCATTAGACAAAAAATAAAAATGTACCATGCATGATGCTAACACAAGTTCTCTGCCAAAACCTATGAAAAGGAAAAGGAATGCTTAGGCACCACCAAAAAGGGATTCACCACCAAAGAGGTCTTCTTTGCCAAAAAGAGATCCACTAACAAGTCAACTGGAAGGCTTAACACTAATAATACAAACTATTCCTATAGAATATGTTGGATGGTGGAGCCTGATCTTATTATAATACCCAGTTCCCGATAGGGGGTGATGGGGAAATTCCCCCCATTATGGTCACCACCCCAAGCAAAATTTTGTTAAAATGCATTGTAAAATATTGTAATTTTATAGTAAATATGGACCATTCACCATTAAGTTGTAGATCTAACAGTAGAAAGTATGTTTGTACATTTTTGCCCTAATATGCAACCCTCCTTTGATATGATGGCATTATAATAATGATGACATACTATATATGAGTGAAGAGGAGATTCTAGTGGATGTATTTCAGGTTCTATCCCTTCATTTTATTTGACTGAATAAAGAGAAGAAATGGTTATTTCTATGTGGATGTAGCCCATATTGGGTGAACCATGTTAAATCTATGTCTATCTTGTATTGTGTTTTTACATTTTAGTTTCATCTTTATTTCATTAATATTGATTTGTGTTTTATATTTCTAACAACTGGTATTAGAGCCAAAGGTTTATTTGTCAGATAAACTTGTAGAAAAAGAGGGTTCCTAGTTCAAGTGGGAGCAATGGCAGAAGAAGGTAAGTTTAAGGTTGAAAATTTTAGTATCCAAAACTACCAACTATGGAAGATGCAAATGGAGGATTATCTATACCATAAGGAACTTTTCCTACCATTGGGTAGAATAGCAAAGAATTCAACAACTATGAAGGATGAATATTAGGAGGTTATTGACATGAAGACCCTAGGAATAAGACGATTGTGCCTGGCAACGTTGGTGGCCTTTAATATTTTAAAATAAAAGGCAAGAGTGGATTTTATAAAGACATTAGATAGAATGTATGAAAAACACTCAGCCTCCAACAAGGTATTTATTATGAAGTGTTTATTTAATCTAGAAATGTTAGAAGTTGGATTTGTTGCTATTCACTTAAATGAATTTAACATAGTCACAAATCAATTAAGCTTTGTAGGAGTAAATTTTGATGATGAGGTTAGGGATCTTTTGATTTTTTACTCATTGCCAAAAAGTTGGAATGGCTTGGTATGTCTATGACTAATTATGTCTCTATTTTAAACACTTTAAAGTTTGATGATGTTATTGGTGTTATTCCTAGAAAGGAAATGTGATGAAAAAGCACAGGTGAGACACTAGGTAATGCTTTAACTATGGAGAATAGGGGAAGGAAAAAATATATAGTAAAGGGCCTAGGGAATTGTGGTAAGTCTAAGAAGGGTAGATCTAAATCTAGAGGAATGTTGGTGTGTTGGATTTGTAAGAAGAAAGGACACCTGAAGAAAGATTATTGGTTTTAAAAAAGAAAACAAGGAGATGGACAACAAAATAAAAATTAGGAAGAAAATGTAGCAAGTGATATGTTATAAGATGATTTAATCCTTTATTTAGATAACATTAATGATTCTTGGGTGTTTGATTCAGGGGCTTCATTTCATGCTACACCCCATAAGAAATAATTTCAAGACTATGTTCAAGGTGATTTTGGATAGGTTTATTTGGGTGATGGTGAACCCTGTAAAATTGTAGGAAAGGGTAAATTACAAATGAAAACAAATGGTTTTTGAAAGGGGTGAAGCATGTTCCTGAGTTGAGAAGAAATCTAATTTCAGCAAGGTAGTTGGGAAATAAGGGCTGCATAGTTACATTTATAGAAAATTCATAGAAGGTCACTAAAGGATCATTGGTAATAGCAAAAGGAGAGAAGGTAGGTACATTATACTTATCTAATGGTAATGTTGACTCTTCATTGCTTTAGATTCTACAAAATTGGATACAAAATTATGGCACCACATACTTGGGCACATGAGTGAGAAGGGGTTGCAAGTTCTCCACTCAAAGAATTTGTTGCCAGATTTGAAGAAGGTGGATTTGGCTTTCTATGAGCATTGTGTGTATGGAAACTAGAAGAGAGTCAAATTTATCAGAGCTGGGAAGACAAATAAGGATGAAAATTTAGAGCTTGTACATACAAATCTATGGGGATTGACTCAGGTATCATCCCTTGGTGACGCTTATTATTATGCTACTTTATTGATGATGCAAATAGAAAAACTTGGGTTTATTGCATACAAAAAAAGTATGATGTTTTTGATACTTTTAAGAAATGGAAAGCTTTGGTTGAGAATGAGTTAGGAAATAAGTTGAAGTGTGTTAGATCAGACAATGGAGGTGAATACTATAGCAAGGAATTTGATAATTATTATTCATCCCATGGGATTTGTATACAGCAGACGGTTCCAAGAACACCACAACAAAATGGTGTGTTAGAAAGGATGAATAGTACAATCATGGAGCGTGCAAGGAGCATGAGATTACATGCATGGTTACCTTTACAATTTTGGGTAGATGATGTGGATACTACTATTTACTTAATTAATAGAGGGCCTTCAAGTCCTTTGGATGGTGGCGTTTCAAAAGAAGCATGGACTGATAAAAAGGTAGATTATTCATTTTTAAAGACTTTTGGTTGTGAAGCATTTGCCCATATTGATAAAGAAATTATAACCAAGCTTGAAGCAAAATCCAAGAAATGTACTTTTATTAGATGCGGAGTTAATGATTTTGGTTATCATTTATGGGATTTTGAAAATTGCAAAATCATTAGGAGTAGAGATGTGATCTTTAATGAGAAGGTCATATACAAATATTAGTTGCAGGGAAAGAAATAAGAAAAACCTAATACTGAATATGCATTACTTGATGAAATCATTGGTAATAAAATTCTAAAAGTGCTAGAAAATTAGAATGTGAAACAATAACAACAACAAGTACCTCAAACTCCTGAAAGTGTAGTTAAAAGATCTACCAGAGTAAGTAGACTCCCTGAACGATACTCTCCTTCACTTTGTTATTTATTATTGTCTGATGGTGGTGAGAAAAAAATCTATGAAAAATCAATATAGGTAGAAACTAGAAAGATGTGGGAGCAAGGCATGAAATAGGAGATGGACTCCTTGGTACATAACCAAACTTGGGATTTAGTTCAGTTGTTGTAGGTAAAAGAGCATTACAGAATAAATGGGTTTATAGGTTGAAGGAATAAGTTGGATGAAAAATGAGGTACAAGGCCATACTTGTTGTCAATGGGTTTGCTCAAAATAAAGGTATTGATTTTGACAAAATATTTTCTCTAGTTATAAAAATGACTTTCATAAGAACTGTTTTAAGTTTGGTAGTAGTAGAAGATTTACACCTTGAATAATTAGATGTGAAGACTACTTTCCTTCATGTTGATTTGAAGGAGGAAATATATATGGAGTAGCCACAAGGATACAAAGTAAAAGGTAAGGAGAAAATGATGTGTAGGTTGAAGAAGAGTTTGTATGGTCTAAAGCAAGCTCCAAGATAGTGGTATTTGAAATTTGACATGTTTATAATAGAACTAGGTTATATTAGATGTCATTTTGACCACTGTGTTTACTTTAAGAGATTATATAATGGTAGCTATATTATCTTGTTATTGTATGTAGATGGCATGCTTATTGTAGGGTCTAACATATAGGATATAAATGACCTAAAAATAAAATTAGAGAATTCATTTACAATGAAGGATTTAGGTGCTACAAAATAAATCTTTGGTGTGAGAATAACAAGAGATAGGAAAAATAAAAAATTGACATTATCTCAAGAAGATTACATCAATAAGCTATTAGTTAGGTTCAATATGCAAGATGTAAAACCTGTAAGTACACCTTTGGGAGGGAGATTCACATTACGTAAGGAACAATGTCCTAAAACTTAGTAAGAAATCAATTACATGTCTAAAGTTCCATATGCTTCAACAGTTGGAAGTTTAATGTATGTTATGGTGTGCAGGATACTAGATATTGCTCATGCAGTGGGAGTTATCAATAGGTTTATGAATAATCTTAGAAAAGAACACTGTGATGCAGTCAAGTGGATTCTTAGGTACTTGAGAGGGACCAATGATAGACAATTATGCTATGAAGGTTTAGATGTTACCTTATAAGGATATGTTGATGCAAACATGGCTGGAGATTTAGATGGCAAGAGGATCACCACAGGTTATGTATTCACTATTGGTGACACAATGGTTAGTTGGATTTCAAAACTGTAGAAGATAGTTAATTTGTCAACTATAGAGGTAGAATATGTTACAGCTATAAAAGCAAGTAAGGAGATCATATAGATGCAATGGTTCATGAAAGAGTTGATGTAGAAGCATGAATATTGTATATTGTATAGTTATATCCAGAGTGTGATTCATTTAGCAAAAAACTCAGCATTCCACTCAAGAACAAAACATATGCAACTCAGGTATCACTTCATTCATTTAGTTTTGGAGGATGGTTAACTAAAGTTAGAAAATATCCATACGAGTTAGAATCTTGTACATAAGCTAACAAAGGCAGTCAATAAAGAGAAGCTAGAGAGTTGTTCAGCTTTAATAGGTCTTCAAGGATAATAAAGAAGATGATAAACATGCCAGGGCCAAAATTCAAATAAAAGTCTAAGGAAGAGTTATAGCGGTGGAGTTGCAGCAATCAATCTCCAAGTGGGCGATTGTTGGATGGTGGATCCTGATCTTATTATAATGCTGTAAAAGGGAAACATCTAGTTGAATTTGTGGTCAGATCACAAATGTTTGATGTAACCTCCAACCTTCACACCTAATACTAGACAAATGTCCTCAACAAGTTGTATTTATATTCTCATCTGGATCTAGAAGATGCATCTATTCAAACCCAATTTGAGATGTAATTTTTCCTTGATATGTACAATAAAGAATGTCATTTTGACATGCCTTATGATATCCTTATATTATATCCACAAGTGATATCACTACCCATAACTCTTTGGGTAGATTCCCATTGACTTACCTCTTTACAAGCTAGCATGACACTCTTCAAACTGGCCTCTGATGTAGCATGGAAAAATGTTCTTATAGAATATGATGCATGATGGGCTGAACAAAAGCATGCCAAGGTGGTGGAAATTTTTGATAAATAAGTCACCACCCACACTAAACACCAAACTGGTAGAAGAAATAGCCAAGCTGAAGCACTAGTTGGAGGTCAAGACAACAACCAAGGTTAAAACACTAAATATTTATAAGGCTATTCTGATCTAAGACTTGATGCTCATAAACAGAGTCCCTTTAGAGGGTGAGGTGATTAACAAGTTGGATACCCTCATGCACTTCCTATTGAAATGGTGCAAGGAGCAACCTAGATCGAGAGATGAAACAATATGGGTAATAAAATAATTTGCTGAATCGGTAGTAGTGTGTAGTCATGCCTTACATAGAATTGGGGAAGTGATTCCCATTTTAGATAGGTTTTTTAAGAAGCTAGAGCAACCCAATTTTTTTTAGAAGCTCATATTTAAGTATAAGAGCTTTAACATTAACAATTGGATGATATAACCCTTTTAATAAAAGACCACACCGAGCATGTAAAGGCATTAAAATATGTTAAAGCTATAAAAGAGACAATAAGTATGCATCAACAAGTAATAAATTCTAACTTTGGGGCACTCTGAGGATAGGTTGTAGCTGAGTTCACCATGTTTGAGGATGTTTAGAAGGATACTTCCACATCCCTTGAATGATTGGTCAATAAGGTAAGCAAGTGTCTCGACCAACCCTCATATCTGTGTATGCAATATGGTGATGAAAATTAATGCAAATTAAACCAAAATATTTTCCTAGTCTTTTACATATACTGTCATGTCATTTGGGTTAAATAATGCCCCCATTTTATTCTCTAGAATAGCTGGTGAGGCCTTTTAGGACTTTATACATAAGTTCCTTCAAGTTGATTTGGATGATTAGATAGTATATAGCTTAGTGAAAGACCAATGTTCTAATCTTTGGCTTATGCTTGATCACTGCAGGACACTTCAAATTTATCTTGAATTGAAGAAGTATCTTTTTATACTTCATTTGACATTCTCCTTAGTCACAATATATGTTGAGATGGAATTCTAGTGGACCCTAATAAGATTTCCATCATCCTCTGTCTGCCAGTGCCAACTAATCAACAAGAGGTTCGCACCTTTATAGGTCATAATGGGTACTATAAGAAATCTATCTGGGGATATGCAAGGATTGCAGTGACTTTAGAGGAGCTCTTGAAACATAATGAACACTTCATTTGGACCCGCTCACGACAAAAAGCTTTTATAGCCTTAAAGGACAAACTTGTCACTGCATCGATTCTTTAGTTCCCCAACTAGACTAAATTGTTCCATGTCCATGTCGATGCTTTTGGCATGGTAGTAGATGTTATTCTTGTTCAGCCTGGTGAGGGTAATCTAGATCACCCTATTTGCTTTACAAGTAGGAAGCTTACTTTGGTTAAAATGAACTATACCATCATGGATCACGAGACACTCTCTATGGTCTATGCTCTTCAATTTTTTTGATAATATCTATTGGGTATCCCTTTTATTTATTCAAAAACCATGAAGCATTGAAGTATCTAGTTAACAAACCCATTTTGCACGGTTACATTTTTCACTAGATCATTTTATTCCAAGGTTTCCAATTCTCTATCATGGTAAAGACTGGTAAGGCCACTTACAGTCTTGACCATCTCTCAAGAATTAATTATGGTGAACCAAAATGCACCATCGAGGATGACCTATCTGACATGCATTTATTTCAAATCTCACATGTTCTTGAGGATTTAGAGGACATAACAACCTTTTTTACTACTAAATTATCTCCAACTCATTTAAGTACATAGGCTAAGAAGCAACTAGTCATTCGTGCTTCTCTATTCCAACTCATCAGAGGAGACCTCTATAAGTTTGATGAGATGATGTCCTTCGATAGTGCATCATGAAACATGAGTGCACTGATGTGTTACATGAAGTCCATGAAGGTATTACTAGAGGATATTATGCTAGAGATGCTACCACATGCAAAGTTTTATTGGCTAGTTTATGGTGGCTTACACTTTTTCAATATGTAATGATTTATGCACATTAATGTGACATTTTCAAGCATGTGGGGAAGAACAATTGGTGGGATGCAATTCTAATTCATCCTATTATATCATAAAAACATTTTAAGAATTGTCCATTGACTTTGTTAGCTCCATTAACCCAATATGATGACGTACTAGTTCACACTATGTTATCATAATAAATAATTATCTCATCTACTGGATTGAAGCTATGCCAACACGAAATTGTAATGAAGCTACTATGACAAACTTAATTTGGGAACACCTTATTATAAGGATTGGTTTTCCATTAAGTTTTACTAGTAATCATGGTACTCACTTCCTCAATGAGACTATCTGAGTACTGTTAGTAAAATTCATGATTGTTCAACACAAACCACACCATAACATCCATAAGTAAATGACACTATTAAGGGGTTCAATAAAATCTTGGGCACAACCCTAAAAATGATATGTAACATTAGATGCACTGACTAGGATGATTGGGTGTTTGCAATTCTTTGGGCCTATCAGACAACTTACAAGTGCCTTAACAAAAGTACACCATTTAATCTTGTGTTCGGTGCCAAGATAGTTCTTCTAGTAAATTTCTTGGTTCCCTATCTTTGTATTGTGTGGATTTAATGGATAGATGATGAAGTATCATTGAAAGCATGCCTAGATGCCTTACTATAATTGGATGAAGCTCATTTTATTTCACATTGGAGTTAGGATGTAGAGAAACACAAATAGAAGGTGTGGCATGATCACCACTTGAAGCATAAAAATTTTACTCTTAGAATGCAAGTATTAATCTGACTCCAAGTTCATGCACTACTCCAAGAATCTTCATTTTCATTAGGATAGTAAATTTATTATTCAAAATATCTATTCTATTGATGCATGCCACTTGAAACTATTAGATGGTCAATTTTTTCCTTGTCATTACAATGACAGGTAGTTGTGGCTATATTTTTATTCCCAAGTCTTTCTTGTTTGTACCAATAAGGTATATGCCATTAGTTTAGGATTTATTGTTTTCAATAAAGCACTACCTTAGTTGTGTACCCTTTTATAGTTTTTTAGTCATTTGTAATTCGATACTTATGTTCTCAAGGAGCCCCACAAAGCACAATTAGTGTGGGGTAAGGGGTGTTACATGTATAAGGTGTCAAGACATGGTCTAGAGGGATATGTGCAGATGCAAAGGCATGTAAGTAAAGGTGTATAATAACAAAGGCTATGCTAGATGTGGTGCATAACTATAAAATCATTTAGGTAAATACTGATTCCCAATTTTGGTTTGATAAATTCATTTGGTATGGATATTCAAATTCTCCTACAACTATCATGCACTTCAATAAAAGCATAAGACAAGACATGTCATTAATACAAGGAGGTAGTGGTAATAATAAGTGTGCCAACATCATGTCATAGAAATACCATTACTCACATTTATTACATGAAGTTATGGTTCAATAAGGGGGTGTAGTAAATGCAATTTACCCCATCAAACCTATAAATAGATAGTGGTTTATTTCACATTTTACTATTTCTATGATTGAAAAATTATAGAGCTGAAGAGTGAACAAATGAACTCAAACAATTTCACTCAAGAGTAGAGTATTGAGTATCACTGGTTTCTTGATTATTGAAGTGTGTTTGAGATACAAAAAATGACTAGAGCTAGTTAAATTAAAATAACCCGAAGGAGTTATTGAGTTACAGGTTATAGAGGTCAGTGTCTACCATTAATAAACATTGAAGTAAGAGAGTTGAGGCACTTACAATAGAATAAATGTATTCATTTGGGAATATTGTATGGTCACACCTCAAACTTTAGGCTCCATAAAAGGTGATGTGGCCTAAGAAAAAGTCCCAACAAAGCGAGCCATTACTTGTCATTCTAGAAGAAGAGAAAAGTGTTGGTGCTGAAATGGTACTAATCAGGGAAGAGTCACCTGAGGAATAAGGTGAGTGGATGAGAGATGATGGAAAAAGGATGACATGATAAACCAAGAAGAAGTCTCAAGTGCCTCTACCTCTACCCTTGTTGATTTAATAAATGTAGTACCTATATATGGTACTATGTAAATAACACTAGGTATCTCGTGTGCCCACCTACACTATATTCAATTACAACCATTGACAGCCTGAAAATGAGGTAGAGATACAAAATTATTATAGAGTCAAGTTCAAAAACACCAAGAGTGAGTTAATTTATGACTTAAATATCTTTAATGCCTTGGATTTTACTGGCTTCTTTCAACTATTCAACCTCCCCTACTTTGGTATTCCTATATAAGCGATCAAGTTTCTACTCTTGTATGTTCATGAGGAGTTTATTTGCTTTCTTATATGCCAAATGAAAATCATGGTTGAAAGAATTACCAAAGTATCAGGGTTTTAGTACTTGGGCATGGAATTTTAATTTGATAAAGAGGACTTGGCAGAGATATAAAAGATAGCTATGGTGCTTGAATAATGGAAACAGGGCCATGTTATGCATATCAAGAATTTACAAGATCCTACCCTTTGAGTGGCCACATGCATTATCATGATGAAGGTTAGTGGTGAAGATAGATGGAAGGAGGTGGACATGGGCCACCTAAATATTGCACACCAAATCACCAAGGGGATAAAGTATAACTAGGTGATGTATTTTGAAAATAAAATTATAGTAGATGCAAAGAAGGATCATTAAATACCCAACCATAGGTTCCATTGGGGCATGTTCCTATTGATAGTGGTGTTCAATGAAATTGGTGTACCTAATTACACCTCTAGAAAATTGAAATGTGTGTACCCACTCAAAAATAAGTCCCATATGGAGAGATACAAGGCATTTACCTACCTTGGCTAGATTGCCCTATCTTATAAGCTCAAAATGAAGTCTTGGTATGATGAGATGAAGGAATCCTTTTGGAATGAATGGCACATTCCAAAGGACTTACCTACACAAGTTGGAGATCAAGCCAAGTTTGTTGTAAAATAACACTACTCTCTCACATGCATCAAGATGGCCCCATATAGAGAACTTTCTAATTAATTAAAGTTACTTTATGTTTTCATGAAATGTAATTTATGAAATTTATTAACTATATATATGATGCACAACCAGTGACACTTGAAGTTGAGCAAATTGACTTGGAGACCCACACTCTTCTCTAGATGTATGGAAACCCTGGAAATAAATTGTATAGAGAGAAGATTGAATTAGATAGAACTGACATCAAGGTGCATCAAACCTTGGTGGGGAACTCTATTCATACCCTCTTTTATATGTTAAAACTAAATAATAAATATTTAGGTAGTATAGAGTGCAAAAAAGAGAAACTTCCCAGTGTGCCACCACTAGAAAGGAAGCAAAAATGTACTGGGCATGATGCCAACACAAGTTCTCAGGCATAACCTTTGAAAAGGCAAAGGACTGCCCAGGCACAAAAAAAAAGGAATTCCCCACCAAAGAGGGCTTCTCCACCAAAAATCGATCCACCATCAAGTCAACTAGATGGCTCAATGCGAATAATACAAATTGTTCTTTTTGAATAAGACATAAAAATGCCTAAGGATAGTGACAGGGAAGATCTAGAAGAATTACTAGGAGGAACTTTGGTGACAATTGAAGTACAATAAGACACTAATTTGAAGAATATACTCTCCTTGATGCAAGAGGAGGAGACCACTCTTGAGGAGGTGTAATTGGAAATTGAATACCCACTTGGCAAAAAGAGGGAGGGCTCTAAAGCAGAAGAATTAAATGGCTTCGACATCGACACCACATCACAAGAGTATGACATGGATGTCAAGATACTTAAGTGGTATCCCATAAAATGGAAAGAACCAATTGAATCTATGGTCATACCATAAATGTTTGATGCATCCACCAACCTTTACACCTAATACCAAGTAAGCATCCCTGACAAGTTACTATATTTGTATTCTCAAACTGATCTAGAAGATGTATCTATGAAAACTTGATGCAAGATGTCATTTTTCCTTGACATGTATAATTAAGAATACCATTTTGAGATCCCTTATAATAGCCTTGTATTAGATCCATAAGTTTTAGCACTACCCACAACTCTTTGGGTAGATCCCCATCAACTTACCTCTTTAGAAGCTAGCATGACACTCTTAAAAATGGCCTCTGATGTAGCATGGCAAAATGTTCTTACAATATCTAATGCATAATGGGTTGAACATAAGCATGCCAAGGTGTTAGAAATGTTTGATAATAAAGTCACTACCTGTACCAAATTGGAAGAAGAAGTAGCTGAGCTGAAGTAGTAGTTGGAGGTTGAGATAGTAGCCAAGGTCAAAACATTGAATATTTGTAAGGCTATTCTGAACCAAGACCCGATACTTAAATATGGAATGAATACATTTAGAGGGTGATTTAGTTGACAAGTTGGACACCCTTGTGGACCTCTTATTGAAATGGTGCAAGGAATAACTTGGACTGAGAGATAAAATAGTATGGGTAGCAGAATACTTTATTAAAGTGGTGGGAGTGTGCAGGCATGCCTTTCATAGACTTGGGAAAGTGATTCCCATTCTAGATGGGGTTTTTGAGAAGCTGACACAACCTATAATTTTTTTAGAAGCTTGGCTTCAATAAGAAGAGTTTCAACATCAATAATTAGCTGATACAACCCTTTTAATAAAAGACCAAATCGAGCATGTGAAGACATTCAAATATGTCAAAGATATAGAAGAGCCAATAAACATGAATTGACAAGAAATAAATTCTAACTTTGTGACACTATAAGGATAGGTTGTAGCCAAGGTCACTGTGCTTGAGGACTTTCAGAAGGATGCTTCCACATCCCTTGAATGATTGGTCAATAAGGAAAGTGATTGTCCTGATCAATTTGAAGAGACCAAAAATCTTAAAGCGACCATTGAGGAAATAACAACAATGCTGCTCAACACCTTGTCACATTCGGAAGGTGTCAAGAAGTAGATCAAACAAGTTAGTCTAATTTTTTTGGTCGAATCCAAAATTGGTGCTTAGTCTGAGATAGACTAATAGCATAGTGTGGGTGATGTTAGACCTTGAATGTTAGCTAAGGATTTTAGTAAGTGGTGCAAAATAAGCATGGTGCAGAAGGATCACGGTGTGAAAGTTAAACAAGTGAAGAAGACCATGGTTCAAGAGATCATGGTGTAAGAAGACCCAGTCAGAGGGGAGGCATAATAAATGGAGAACCCAACAACAAAGGGATTTGAATATCAATGAAAGACTTAGGGAGTGAAAAGTAAGTAGGAAACGATTAAAGAGCGATACTCAAGGATGGAATAGACTTTAATCATGCATGATTTTAGCACTGGACCGTATGAATATAAACACTTGAAAATGAGGATCCAACACTGAATGGGAATATATGGGTGCAAAGGCCTGGGTACTTATGAAAACAATGTAGATGGCTGACATGACTCTTAGTCCACTGGAACTCATTGACTGGTCACTAAAAGTGTCATAACTATTGTAACAACTTGGTCAGGGAGAACTAAATATAAATACCCCTACTAAGATATTTGTAATGGTGATGATCATTATTGTATAATGATTGATTATTAGTGAATGGTGTAATCATGGATATCATTGTAATATTATTATTGAACTCTAGTTTATAGTTAATTTATATCAGTGAGTTGACCTATACATTTGTTATGTAACTTGTGGATCCATTATGGAAATTATGAATATAATCTATGTTATTTGAACATGATCAATGTGAACTTTGGATATAATGGTAACGGTTATCTTAATTATGTTTTTTCACTTAACTGATCTTAGGCTCATATATAGCTATTTATTTTTTTGTATAGTCATTAAATAAGGTATATGTTTGATCACCAATATATGACAAGTACACATTTGTGCAACAAAACCCACAAGAACTAGTTTCTTGCTATGTGCTTCAGGTGAGCACACAATAACTCTAAGTCTTGTATGAAATTCTAATGCGCCATCTTGTTGAGTACTAGTCACTGTAGTGCGTGCCTAGGGAAAGTTCTAGATAGAAAATTAATCCAAAATGTGTTTATGTCTTTTTTAAGCTCATTATCAATTAGAGGAAACAAGTATGCAAATGAAAGTATTAGACTTTGCATCAAAATTTATAAACTTCTTCTATAAAATTAGAGGAAACAAGCATGTAAATGAAAGTATTAGACTTTGCATCAAAAGTTATAAACTTCTTCTATCATTATTATCATGATTATACTAAATAAAAATTAGAAGATATATGAATTTAAAATCTGAATATAGGTCTTAGAAAAGTTGGAAATAGAAAACCCTAAAGGTAGTCTAGGGTTAGGTTTTGTGCAATGTTCAAAGTAAGTTGGGTTCACCAAATGATTTAAATTTTTAGGGTTATAGAGTTTAAACCCTAGCTTGTTAAAGGGTCTAAGTATAATAAATTAGGGTATACATATGCAATAAATACAATAACTGATTTGTAATAAAAATTGAATTAGTTTGATCTTTCTAAAAATAGTAATAAATAATGTAAATAAGTACTTAGCTAGAAATTGAATAAGAGAAGAGATATGAAGGTTGCAAACTAGGTTAGGAGCTAATTTGAGTGTCACAAAAAAGATCTAGGTATCAAAACCCTTCTCAACTAGTAGTGCCCTAATTTAACAGTAGTGCTATATGGTGCTAGTGTCCTTATTTTGCAATTAGTGTCCTCTGTGTAGAACTATTTTGAGCTTATAGGTGTATTGTGTTTGAGTCTGCCAAGCTTGTTCTTATGCGTACAAGTTTGGACTCCAAATAGGTGACCTATTTTGACTAATTTTATATGTAAAACCTAAACCTCCATGTTGTTAGGGCATCTAATTGTCACAAGTAGCAAATTGTGTTATTAATGGGGTAGTTTGGACATCTTAAACACCATGATTAGAGTTACCACATACCAATACTCTGAAGAGAGATCAAGCCGATTGTAGTTATCCCCACCTAAGTGTTGGTGCAAGTGCAAGTGAAGCTCATATGAATGTCAACTTGAGTGCTTTGAGTGTGCTCAAGATTGTAAATTTGACTAATCTAAGCTTAGGAATGTTATAGATGGTTGTATATAGAAGTAGGGCAGAATAGGGATTGATAACCTTGATTGTGCACAACTTGTTCTAAGTTTATTTATGTAATTTTGCATATCATTTCCATATTATGAATAAAGGGCTTAAAGAAACGTATATATACTATTATAGTACTTGTGTGGGTCTTCAAAGAGGTATAGGCTGACCCTAGATAGCTACTCAGTTGAAAAGATATCTGTTGGTAATAAAAGGAGGGAAAAAGGCAATAAAACCCAAACTAAGACACTAGCACCATGGAGTGCTACTGTCCCTATTATGGTACTAGTTTGTAGATAGTAGAACTTGAGGTACTATGAGCCAAGATGCTAAAGTAAAGGTCTAAGACTACTTTAGGAATGTTTAGGGATGCATGTGGCCTACACGAAGGATGGATAAGTGTCTAAATAGACTCGAAGATAGGTCTAGGGCTAAGTTAGGGATAAGTGGTCTCAAGTAGCACTCTTAGCTCTCAAGTGTCATTTTTAAATGATTACAACAAAAATTACAAAGAAAGCCTTATATAAGGATTTATTTGTTATCATTGTTATTGTAAAGAAATCAAGTAGATAGAGATCTTGTAGGTGGAGTAAGCAATGAGGATACAAAGGTCAAATACAAATGTGGTCATCCACATTGAATGTATTGGTTGGTTACATTTAATTCTCATAAATTATTTGGGTTGGATCACTTATTAGATCCTCAATTCTAAGCATAACCAAGTAGTATGTTTAGCATGGATTGTCATGATGGTAGTTGACCTCCATGTCCCCTCTAATTTTTTTGTTTACTAGTGCTCCATCCATTTTGATAGCTCATGAGTCATCTATTGATGGGCCAATAACTATTTGAAACCCTCATATTTCATGAAGGGGCATGAGATTTGAAAATGACAATTAAAACTTTTTTAATGTCTATCTTGGCAGCCCACACTAAACATACCATCTGGTTAGGCTCAGAATTAAGCATATAACATGATTATAAAATAGGTAGAGTGATGATAAATAGATTAACTAATAGGTACATGGAGGTTAACTATCAAAATTACAGTTGACCTACATGTATTTTTTGGTTACTCCATCTATCATCACTCTGTCCATTCTAGTAGACCATTAGCCCTCTATTAATGGGCCCTACTTCTTACATCCTTGATTCTAAGCTCATAATAAACATACCAATTTGTGATGCTCAAAATTGAGGATATCAGAAGTGGGACCCATTAATAAATGGATAATGGGCTAATGGAATGGACAAAGTTAGGGTAGATGGAGTAACCAACGGGCACATGGAGTTCAAATGTTACACTGATAGTTGAACTTCACATGCCTACTAGTTCCTCCACCTACCCTCACTCTATCCATTTGGTTAGTCCATTAGCCATTCATTGATGGGCCTGAAAAAAGTTTAATACCCTTATCTTGTAGATAAATCAGCTTAGACAAGGCAATTATCCTCTATTCTAAGTGTAACCATGACAATACGTTCACTATGGACTGCCACACTGACCATTATCCTTGATAATGAAGTCTGCTCTCTATGATATGTAGTTCATGATATAATATGTAAACCCACTAGCTCCTTAGTTCTTAAGGTTTGTAATGTAAAATGTATAGTTATATCTAATTCATTATTTTGTATTTGTTTGCCTCCAAATTTTATTTAAGCTTTATTAAAGATGATGGATAATTATTAAATAGTTATTCAAACTTTTATAATTTATAGTGTGCAACATTGTATTTTTTGCACTAAAATTGATAGACTATATTAATTTAAATATTATTCTTTTTATTTTGACAACTAAATATATTATGTCATGTACATATGTCATGTTTTTGGATCATTCAACGTAACTTATAATGGCATCCATTGTGGTGGTGGAGGTAATAGTGTGAGATTTCTATTTTCCCCCATTTTAGCATCATAAGGTAGTTTTAACCCTAATTTTGACATTCATTTAACTATCATACAAAATTTTTATTCTTGATTGGAGATAGTGATTGAAAAAATATGATATCTTGAGCATACAGTGTTGGATTTTGGAGTCCCTTTTTATTTATAAATATTTTTTCAACTCCAATGAAATGGTGTAACTAGATCACAACCATTTGTAATGAATAAGTGGGATATTGATGAAGAAGGTAATGATTTTGTTATTCATGGTGTACATATGCATATTAAAATAACATTATTCTTCTATTTATGTTTATTAATATGTGCATGTTTATAAAAAAATTATTATCGATAATCCTAGCCCCTTTTAGTTATATATAGACAAGGTTCATTTTATGTTGAAGGTTTAAATCAATTTATTGCAATTGATGTTATCATGCCCAATATAACTTACGATTATTTACCCCCTACTTATCTAGGTTGTTCAAGGAAGATAAATAGCATTGTCAATTAGTAGATAAAAATGTCCTCACTTCACATACACTCCCTCTAGTTGGATTTTCATGCATTGCTTCTTTGCCCATGGAAGAAGAAATGAATAAGAACTCTTCAGATCCAGGTGTGTTTTATCTTACTAGATGTTTTATTTTATGATAATATATAAAATGTTCATGTAACATGGTTATAAATCCTCCAATATATAAATTGCACATATAATACACTACATTTAATCCTAGACAATGCATATCGACAACACATTGCATTCAATCCCTTCAATGTACAAAAATTGCATCAATTTATTTTTAATTGCACATATAGTGCACTACATTTTATCCTATATAATGTATACATAAAACATAATGAATTTAATCCCTTAAATGTATAGACAATGCATTCAATTTTTTTAGGATTAAATGTATTGTTTTATATACATTTAATGCATATAAACAATGCATTACATTTTTATCCCTTCTATAAATAGATAATGCATATAAAAAAAAGTTGTTTGTTTGGTTCTCTCAACATGTTGACCCTCACATACATTATTTTATGAATTTTTAATTCTAATAATCATATTATCATTAGTATAAAATGGTCTAATATAATGTCTACAAAATTACATGTATGTTATTAGTTGATTCAACAACTGTTCCTTACTAAACACATGGATGCGATCCTTTTGAGAGACTTCACTCATTAGAAACCAAAATGTCTCTAATAAAGTTACATGGATCTATTGAATGAGGAATGGATAAATTGTATAGATTTGGACAATCATCTAATGAATTAGAAGAGACTTGAACACAAGTCATTGAAGACACATTGGCTAAACTAAATGACATCGATTTGGTAATATCAAAACAATGTTGGGTTTTAAGCTGATCTGTTTAATTTTTTAAGTGATTGTAAGTTGTACACAACTCTAACCATTTGGCATTTCTGATTTGAAATTGGAAATAGATATCTCTTGGTGGTTTGCATCTAATTTAAGATGTTAATGTTGCTAAACTTGGACCTCAGTCTCCCCTAGTTGAAAATGTTAATAACAAAAATTATTGGTATTCATCTATTATATTCTTCTGATCAATAATGATTTCAATTTTTAATGGGTTCATTTATTTTTCATCCTTTTAATGAGAATGTGGAGCGTGGTGAATATGCCACACCTAGGACAAACTTTCTTGAGTTTCTCCAACAACTTCAACAATAAAGGGATCAAATGGGGAAGATAGTTCAATGAAAAAGGGAACAAATGGGGAAGGTGGTAAGTTTATATTAATTTGTTATATTCAATTTTTAATATTCTTTTATTTAATTATAATTTTAAATTATAACTACTATACTAATTATGTAGTGTAATAATGCTGGTGAGGAGGGATGCACTATTCCCATTCATGGGAAGAGCAAAAGAATTGAATAGATGCAACCGTACTCTGAAACCTCCTTACGTGCACATGGACATAGTCCTCCCACAGAGAAGGTAATATGGGAGAAGGTAATATGTGGGATTTGTGAGTTTACAAAATTAGTATGAAACTTGATTGTGATCATTTTTTTCTCTTACCTATAAAGGAACCTATTATTATCTCTGAGGAAGAAACATAATCACCTTTTTCATTGGAGGATGAGAAGGATCTAGATTATGACCTTGTAAAGGATTGTCATGATACAAGGGTAGTTCTTTGATGATCATCCATTTTCAATTCACATGCATATCTTATGACATAATTATTTGAGATTTATAAATGTTGCACTTCTTTGTTAGGTAAAAAAATGGTAGTGAGGATAGGTGCACACTTATTTTATTGGAGTATGAGGACGTTGTAGATTATGAACTATCAAAGGATTCATCGGTAACCTCTTCAAATGCACACAAACATAGTCAAAAGGAGAAGGGAATATGTTGGGATTTATGAGTGTTTTTAAAGTCATATGAAACAAAATTTTGATTTTACTTGCAAGGAATTTTTTACTCTCCTTTGTAGGAATACTAGAAGAATAAAACAAATGACCTCTACAACCTCTTCGCATAGACATGATCATAGTCAAAAGATGAATGTAATATTTTAGGATTTGTGGGTTTATTTTTAAGTCATATGAGACATGATTATGATCTTGGTATTTGGATTTCATGTGAATGGGCACCTGTTACCATCCTTTGTAGGAAGAATGAAAGATTGGAATAAATGACCTATGCAACCTCTTCATGTACACACATGCATACTCAAAAGGAGAAGCTAAAATGTGGGGATTTGTGAGTTTTTTTTAAGTTGTATGAAATGGGAGTGTGACCTTGTTTTTGTGCTTTAATTTCATAAGAACCTATTACCATCTTTGAGAAAGAAATAAACTCACATGTTTCATGTGAGCATGAGGATAATGTGGAATTTCAGCTACCACAAGATTTTCATAGTGACATGCCACGACCTTGGCATTATACAAGGGTAATTCTACCATGTTTTTTATATTTTCAATTTAGATATATATCATATCAATTATATTGGAATCGGTGATGAAATTTGGGTGACATTTCAAGCGTAATTATCCTTCTATTTTTTGTACACAATCTAGCTTGCATAGTGAAAAAAATCAATAAAAATCAAAATACTCCTTTTAAATGATGTTGTTTTAAGATATAATCCCAAATTTATAAGCCTCAAGGAGGTTGTTATGTTGCTTAGCATTTCAACACTCAATAACATGGATCAATTCTAATTTGGTGGAAGTGTGCTAACAATCTTAATCATTTAAGGTGTATATTATTTGTTAGAATCTCTGTTATTTTAATTGTAAACATTGAATATTCAAATAGAGACACATTGTCATATGAAATAAACACTTTGTCAAAAAAAAATGATTGAAATTTTTTATTGGACTCTAAAAATTATATAAATTTTCAAGGAGGAAAAGTGGATCTAGTATGTTGGAGTGAACACCTACAGAAAGACATCAAAAGAGAGTACCCAAGCTTGGTGACAATTCTTCTTGAATGATGGTGAATTTATAGAAATCTTGAGTTGATTCATATAAATAGTTTAGAAATCATCCTAGGATAAAAGTTTGTGAGTTATGCATGGCCTATTTTCCTTTATCATTTAAAAACATACATCATATGGAGTATTGGAAAATAAATACATCTTTTGTAGAATTGTCAAAATAATCCATTCATCCTCAAAATAAAAATATATACTTTTATATTAAAAATAAAAATGATAGATTTGTAGTTGACACAATGTCTTGGTGGGTATAGAATATGTGGGATTATTTCACAAAGTAACGTTAATGCTAGAGCAATACTTGAAGAGATGCTTGTTTAATATTTTATTGAGATGTTTGTTTTGAAGAGATGCTTGTTTAATTTTGATGTGTGTGGACTATATTCGAGTACAAGGAACATGGTTACAAGATCATTCAAGAGTTTGGATACAAATACCAATTTTTTGGTATTACACCATAATGTCTTACATTGTATGAAGGTGGGAAGAAATTTTGGTCAAAACCATAGTTTAATTCACACCATGCTTAAATGTAGATGTTACCTCCCATTATATGCCATCAAGTAGTAAGGAATCCAATCGAGACAAGAAAATGGAGGTTTGTGGATTTGAATTTAGAGAAACAACTATATGTGATGTGCAAACTCATGAAATTTGCTTTAAAAAAAAAACATGTTTATGACTTTGATGATTGTAGCCTTTAAGGGTTCACAACTATAAAATAAGAACTCAATATTTACAATTCTAAAGAAAATAAAGAGAAAAGGAGGTGATAGATTTTAAGGTGAAGGGATTTAGTGAAATTAAGTGATACATTATGTGTTTTACATTATATTACTTAATTCACCAATACATTCACATTTTATGCTTACACATGAGTTACAAAGCTTCACAGCAAAAAGAAAATGCCTCGACTACAAAAAAAAATGTGAAGGGGACAAGATGAGAGTTGAAGGTGAGTATAAATGTTTGTCCTTGATTTTCAATCACTCTTGATATTGAATCAATTTACTGTGGTTTTTATTTTTTATTGTTGAAAGTAATTGTAATCAATTTTTGTAATACCCGGACAAGGAGGGTTTCACACAAAAGAAGGAAAGAGGAAAATAAATACCTAATGTTATAGGTGGATAATTTGTGTTGCAAACGTGAGTATGTTCATGTTGAAAACAAAGTTGAGGTTGGTTATGTTGTGGATATGTTTGAAGATGATAATGCTCATGTGCCAAGATTTGATATATGATGCAAGTTATCAACATATGTCAATTTTTATGACATATTGTTTTTAAGAGTGTAATGTTGGGATCCTAAATGAGATCAAAACTATTTAATACACTCATTGGATCAACTATGTAATTTTGTTACATATCCAACTCTATTATTCTATTACTATATTTATGGCTTTATGCAGTGCATTAATGTGTCTTTATTTATGAGTGGTTGAAGTCAATGATTGTGTTTTAACTATCAACCATTGCAGTTTTTGTATTATAAATATAAATATGAATGTTGGGGAAAGGGGGTTGTTGTGATAGTTCCTCCCTATATTGAGAAATTGTATCAAACACTACCATGTGGAATAAAGTTTTTATTCTCTTATGCTTTGTGTGTTGTGATTTGTTACATAATATTTCTTAAACAATAGTTTTTTGCTAATGTAAGTTATATGGCAAACACAAAAAATTATGAGACTTGTAGCAAAAAATTGGATATAAGCATACCTAATTAGATTAAAGGTGAAGACAAAATTGCGTATGTTGTGATAAAGTTTTAACTAAATGATTTATCTCAATGACAATCCTTTATTTAGTGGAGCTAAGGTGCTCACCAACAACTACTCTAAATGTCAGTATAATTGTAAATTACTTTACAATGTATTTTTTTAAGTTCGTAACATAGACAATACATACATGCAACAACAATGCTTCCATAAAAAGAAAAATAGTTAGTGCAAGAACACATCACATTTTCTACACATGGCCATACAATCTAATGTCCTTCACATTACATAAATTAATATTTTGGAAGTGTATTTTTTATACACAGTTATATATGGGATGAACTTGATTTTATTATAATCAACACTATAGGTCACACATATCATATCCATAAAGGTACAAGAGATATTCAGATTTAAAATCTAACCCAATATCAATAATAGGTGTAGACATCTAAAACTGGCCATAACTAGATTTTGACTAGACTTTAGACCGATTTGTGCCAACCATTGCAAATTAAGCCTAGGAATCACAAAATATCCCAAATTTGCTTGTATATTATTCATCAAAGCTTATAATCATGTTGAGACATCCCTAATTGGGGTATCCTACCATATGCAACAATAAACTCTCATAGATTCATCCCTAATCATCTTGCGATATCACAATAGTCAATTTCACCTATGGACCTATTAAGTGGGGCACATGAACATATATTAAATCTTGATGGAACTAAATGGATTAAAAATCTAAACCAAATTAAATTCCTAGTTGAATTATCCATGTACAATTAATGAATAACTAAAAAAGGAAATTCAAAAATTTAAATATCCTAGCCTTTCACCATTGCCTTTATGAGTTGTCAAGCTCTTTGAAAATATCCTAAAATATCTATTTTGGGAAGCCATGCCTAGTAATTACAAATCATGATTACTTGACATCTATTATTTCTACTGGGGTTATATTTGACTCACCTAGGTTAGGTTTGAACCCATTCCAATCCTTAACTCAAACCTAACTCAATTTCGCTAAGAGTTAAATCCTTAGGTTACAATCCCATGCCTCTTCATTTTTAAGCTCTCATAAGCTAAAGTTATAATGCAATTTTTTTGATGAAATATATATATATATATATATATATATATATATATATATATACCAAAATAAATAAACAAATAATTCACAAAAAAACTAGTAGTATGACTAGGCATAGCCTAGGAACCAGAAATAGAAACAAAAAAACAACTAGGCCCTACCTAGGAACAAGTCATAACGTCATAAAAAATAAAAGTATTAAGCAACTAGAGCAAGACTAGAGGGTAAATGATCCATATCATCAGGACCCCATCCTGAGCTTGGCAAGTCATTGCCATCTAGAATTGACTCCCAACCAGTAGCTTGAGTAGTATCTTGTCATCTTCTTCTTCCTATGTCTGAGTGGAAAAAATGGCTAGAGAGAACTTGGGAAAGTTTTTTAGCATGTCTGACTAACCTCTAGGTGGCACCCCCAAGAATCTAGGTGTAGAGGAGGAGGAACATCCTGACCATCCTTTCCACCAAGGGATGGAGGTGAAGGCTGCCACCCTCAATGCTACCCAGGAGGGGTCATGCATTGGTACGGTGTACCATTATGAGAGCTACACTATGATCAACTATGTCAGTGTCTACCATGAGGCAGTAAGGAAATTTTATCTTATAGTCTATGTTCCTAGGGAAAATATGGTAAAACCTATGCCATGGCATAAGGTGCATCTCCCAAATGGCTGAGAAGATCCTGAAGGTGACCAAGCTCTATGGCAACTTTGTTAGATTGAACTTGAAATTGTAAGAGAACATTGGAAATGATAGAAGACTTGCTCAAATTAGAAACACTACAATCTAAAGAAGCATTATTATATACAACATTATTTCTTTCTTTCCATAACCAAAAGAGAATCTCCACTCTAAAAGTATGCTAGACTTAGGTATATTTAAAAGGCAATGTGGGTTTATCTCCAAGGAGGATATGTTTCCAATGAAAGAATTTAGGTTAAAAAGGTATGAAGAGGTCATGAATCCAAGTCCAGACCCTTTGAGCTTTGGAACAGTACCAAAAAAGATGAGGGAACATCTCCAGGTGGTCATATAAAGGGTAAGTGGGAATGGAAACTCCTAATTAAACAAGCCTTTTGATAATAGGTAAGTTCTGGTATAAAATACACCAAGAAAAATGAACTAGCTTGGGCTCCATGCAAGCCCCCCCAAAAATGCTAAAATGGAATCCCCACATACTAATAGATGAATGTAGACTCTAATGAGAATTAAACTTATCCACCATAGGCAAGTGGAAAGTAAGCCATCCATAGCCAAATCGGGGGGGGGGTGTAGTTGCAAAAAAGAGTTTCAACATACCACTTCTAGTCCTTCCATCAAGGATGAGTGGAGTGAATATATATTTTGTGAAACATGGAGGGTGGCACAATGTTGAGTATTTCTTGGTAGGATTCTTGATCAAAATTGGCTAACCATTTCACCTCTTCCCAAGATAGCTAGGAGCATGATCGCCTATAAAAAATATCTTGAATAGTATGAATGTCTCTACAAAATAACTTGAGAACATTGATCTAAGGGACCTAGGCTAGAGTAACTTCATTAAAACTGATAATAGGGGACCGCATAATGAGTGGTGTTAATAGACAACCCATCTCGAAACCTTGAACCATTCTAGAGAAGCCAAGGTTTGATCTTTTCCCATGCCATCCAGATATTTTTTCCATAAAGGACCCTATGATTTGAATAGGAGATTTGATGATAAGAAAATTAGAGAAGCCAAGCCCTTTCTAGGCTATCTTGCCTTTAGGTAAGCCTGAAGAGATGTAGTATCAGAACAACACCTTCTAAGCTTCTTTGCCTTTAATGGCCCACATAATCCACTTGGCACATAAGTTAGATCCTTGTCAAGATACATCAATGAGCCCCATACCTATGGCATCCCACATGAGGCAGAAGTATTCTCAGGCCACCCTATGGAATCCATTACCTTGAGAGGAATTGGCCACAAGAAAATCCCTGAGCAATTTCTCTTAGAAGACACCCAATATGAAGAATAGTAAACATGGGTGGTCGTAAGCAATTTCAAGTAGATCTAAAACTTTCTTGACAGTAATAAGGACTTGGTCACCCATTATTCTAATTTCTTAACAACTCTATCAATAACATATTACCACAACAGGGGTGGTGAGGCATCAAAAGTAAAGGAGATGTCGAGAAATTCAAAGATTTCATCATGTTGGATCCATGCCCAATAATAGCCCACATTAATGGAGGGAGGTATGATTGCCTGTAGCAACAATTTTTTTACCATTGGATGCTAGAGCTAGAGGTAAGGCAAAAGGTGTTGAGACACTGCAAGGCATTGTCCACATTGGCCTCATCCTCAATGAGAGTAAGGAAGGAATCATCCATAAAGTGACCATTAAGTAATTGCATATCTTCATGTAGGTTTTCTATATTTAGAGGGAGATATATTCCCTAAACAAGGCCCATAGCTTGGGCATTACTAAGAAGATATCCAAAACCCTCAACTTTAGGCATATATAAGGTAGGTGTAAAGGGAACCCTTGTCGAATGGAGTGGAACAAACCAAATTATTCAGAAGTGACTCCATTAATGGAGAGAATGGTTGAGGCATCTACAAATAACATCTAGATGGTTTGTATAATGCAAATTTGGAGAGAGACATAAGCTAATTTTTTTCAAGTAGTGATATAATGCCAAAATCTTGAGCCAAGCAACATTAAGCCACAAGACAAGCCATGGTGCCAAGGAGAAAAGGACCCAACAAGCTTCATTTACCAAAGACCACTTGATGCACAAGATAAACAAGCCACTTTAAAAAACATTTGGAGCTCCCAAGGAAGGTAAAGGATTTATATCTTTTATGTTTTAGTTGTGCTTTTCATATATTTTTTATTACTAAGCTCTCCCTAAGTTCCAGGCTTGGAGTATAAGTGTTAGTGTGTTTTTGTTTGAGTTTTCTTACTTGAACTAACATATTACTAACCTCCCTTCTCAGATTCCTATGATAATAATAGGTAGTTTTTTTTGATAATTTTGTGCTTATGATAATAATGAATTTTACACCATTTAGACTCTTATTGCATAAGTACTACAAGTCGATAGAATATTCATTTTTAAATCAATTTGACATTGTTGATAACAAAAAGCAATACTCATGCCCCTCAACCCCGCCATTATAAATATGAAATATAGGTTTGGTGACACCTCATCCTAATTATTATACTATTTTTAAATCAAGGTAAGTAGATACATGTGAATACTATAGCAAGATTGAGTACAACATGAAAACTATGGAAGATGAAACCATTTGTGATACACTACTCAATATCCATAGTTACCATAGGTAAATCATAAAACTATGTCAAAATGCATCTCAATATGAAGATTTGTAAATTTATATTAATAATTCTATTCTCAACATTCTTCCTTGGAATTGATGTAGAGCAACTTTCCAAAAAGTCTCAACCTTGAAAAGTGCACACACTTGTCTCAGCCGTAAGGGCTTCCTAGTAGCCTTTTTTTTAGGTTTTCCTAATTGTATGGAAAAAATAATAATGAGTTAATAGAATTTGAGGCTATTTCTACCACCCTCTATTGCGTTTTATCTATTCACAAGTTTTCTTGTACTAAAACAACCTTTAGAGCACTTTTCTAGTCCTTGTCCTCTTCAAATTAGGTCTCCTCAAGGCCTAATTGGACATAGTCCACTATAACCATACACAAGCTATTTGTACATACATAAAACCACTCAAATATATTATAAAATACTGAATACTAATTGATTATAAAGATTTGAAGTTTTTTGACAGATATAACTCTTAGAAATGGACTTTTAATCTCAAAACCCTAACTCAGGGTTTCCTTATCCTGTACAGACCCGAGAGGGGTTATTTTGAGTTTTTGAATTATATAAGGCATTTAAATTAATTTTTAAGGATGATAAATCTCTATTTAACTATCCCACACCTTCTCCAATCATCAAACAATCCCCTCAACACTTGTGCTACACTTTTCTATAAAGATCTCTGATAGACTGTGCAAGTTTACTTGGCTTCTATAGGACTATGTTTTATACAAAATAATATGATATAAATGAAATAAAGTAAAAAATTAACCTTAAAGAAACAAATTATAAAATTACAAATTCCATATAATTTTCATAAACTTGCCATTATTGTGATTTCCTTCATTGATCAAGTTTACACAGTCAACTGCCAATATACCTACACAAAAAATAGGGTCTGTATGTAAATGTTTTTTAACACCAGGAAATTTTATTGTTATTTATCAAATATAGAGCCTAAAAAATGTTTCATAAATAATTATACATGAAAATCCAAATATTTTTATGTTTAATAACCACTCTAACTACCTTTTGGGACCTTTTAAAGGTCACTAAAGAGCTAGTTAGGAAATAAGAACTCATACAAAGAGGATATTCCTTACCACCATGAGTTTGGACCCATGATATGAATTCATGGAATATTTAATAGAAAATTAAAACATTATTTTACCTTGAAAATTTCCTTCTCATACCTTTGCAATACTAATTCTAGGCCAAATAATTCAAATTTTCAAAACCGAGTTTTGGTGGGAAAGTGTAAATTTGAAAGTTTGATAAGCTAGGACTAAAAGTAACTCCTAGATTTGAAAAATAGGGATGGTATAAGCATCATAATACATACTAGACCATAATAAAGTAAAAATTTTAACAATAAATCAAAATTGAAATGAAAACTATCCTTGAAGTGATGCTTCTACATCATACTCCCAGGGAAAGAGAAAAAAAACTCAAAGACTATTTTCCATGAGTGTTTCTAGAGTAATCCCATGAATTTTAATGTAATGTTTAGTCATCCATGTATCATATTCAACTGGTTGTTGTTTCCATTTGACCTAATACTTCAAATATTGCTTGTCTCTAGTCTATTTGATCACTTTCTTATCTATAATACATTCCAATTCCTATAATTTGGCTTGAAGAAACTGTTTTGCCAAATATAGACCTACTATAGCTATTCCGTAGACTGTGTATATTCACCTTTTACTCCTTATTTTAAGGGTATAAGTCTATAACATTAAATATTGGTGATATGCCTACATCACTAGGTACTTCCAAATTATAGGCATTGTTAGCAAACTTTCTAAGTACCTTACAAGGACCAATTTTATTCATCTTCAACTTAGTATACTCAAATCTTGGAAACCTCTCCTTCCTGAGATTAGCCAAAAACAAATCTATAATCTAAAAACTCACCTCTCTTCTACTTACATCTTCTTGTTTCTTGTACTTTTACACACTAGCATCTAGATGCTTCCTTACTTGTTGATGTACCTCTTTCACAACCACTACAAATTATTCACCTTCAACACTCCTCTTATCCATATGATTGATATTTTTGAGTTTAAACACTCCTCTAGGTTGCATACCATATATAACTTGGAAAGGATTCATGCCAATGCTCCTATTAGTAGAGTTATTATATGCAAACTTTGCTTAAGGCAACACAATATCCCATTATTTGGGATTGTCCTTAGATAAACACCTTAATAGATTCCTTAGGATTATATTAACCACCTCAGTTTGACCATATGTTTGAGGGTGGTAATTTGAACTAAAACTCAAGTTTGTGCCTAAATTTTTCCACAGTGTCCTCTAAAAATGGCTAAGGAACTTAGTGTCTCTATCAGATACAATATTTAATGATAGTCCATGAAGCCTTACTAACTCTTTGAATTTTTTTTTTCCATAAGGGTGGAATCATTAATAGTCCTACATGGAATGAAGTATAACTTTTTAAAAAAATTGTCCACAACTATGTATAATAAGTCAAAACCTCTTTGTGTCCTAGGTGGTCCCATAACAAAGTCCATGCTTATATATTCCCAAGGCCTATTTGGGACTGGTAGAGGTTGATATAAACCTACATTAGTGCTCTTACCTTTAGCCAATTGACAAATTTTACATCTACCAACATATATCCTCACTTCTATTTGCATCTTAGGCCAATAGTAGTGTCTAGTGAGTTGCTCCAAAGTCTTGTCAAGTCCAAAGTGGCCTACCATACTTTCACTATGTTTTTCTTGGATCAAATTCTCTCTTATTAAACTTCTTGGCACACATAGATGCACCCCCTTGAACAACAATCCATCTTGTAAGACATAATCCAACCATGGATCTTTGTTGAGTGTAGTTGGGTGCTTGCAAGCATTGTATGCTTCCTTGAAGTCTTCATCATCTTCATACATTTCCTTGAGTGACTCAATTTTAACATTCTCAATTTGTATCTCATGCACCAACAAGACTCTCCTACTCAATGCATTTACTATGTTGTTACTTTGTCCTTGGTTATGCTTAATGGTGAAAGTGAAATTTTGCATGTACTTCACCCACTTCATGTGTCTTTGGTTCAGTTTTTGCTGATTGGTGATGAATTGTAGTGCATGATTGTCTATATAGACAATGAACTCCTTTGGCATTAGATAATGCCTCCACTTATTTAATGCTTATACCATTGCATAGAATTCCAAGTCATAATATGAGTATTTCTTATTGGCATCATTCAAATTTTTACTGAAATAGGCTATAATTATACCCTATTGGCTTAATACAACCCTTATTGCCAATCCACTTGCATCACATTTTATTTGAAACACTTTTTTGAAGTTTGGCAATGCTAGTATAGGCTACTCCATTATCCTTTGCTTTAAAGATTTGAAACTTTTCTCATCTTTCTCACTCCAAAAAAACCTTTTATTTTCTCCCTTAATGGTGTATATGATAGGAGCACATATGCCACTGAATTTATAATAAACTTCCTATAGAAACTTATAAGACCATGAAAGCTTCTTACCTCCAACTATCTTAGGTGTTGGCCACTCCATGATTTCCTTCACCTTATTCTTATCCATCTTTAGCATGCCTTGAGAGATGAAAAATCTAAGGTACAATAGTTATAAACTCATAAATTCACACTTTTTGAGGTTGATTAACAACCTTTCTTCTTGTAGCCTTCTCATGACTAGATGCAAATAGTGAAGATGCTCCTCTTTGCTATGGCTGTAGATAAGTATGTAATCCAAATATACCACTAAAAACTTGCTTATAAAAGATTTGAGGACTTCATTCATAATTCTCATGAAAGTTCTTGGTGCATTGGTCAAACCAAATGGCATAATCAACCATTCATACAATCCTTCATTTGTTTTGAAAGTAGTTTTCCACTCATCCCCTTGTCTGATCCTAATCTTATAGTACCCACTCTTAAGATAAATTTTGGTAAAATAGATTGCTCCAATCAATCAATCCATCAAATATTCCATCCTAGGAAGTGGAAACCTATATATAATGGTGATCTTGTTGATAACCTTGGAGTCAATACACATTCTCCACTCACCTTCCTTCTTAGGCACCAACACTATATGCATTGCATAAGGACTAAGACTTTTTTTGATCAGTCCTTTGTCTAGAGGATCTTGCACTTGTTTCTTGATCTCTACATTTTATTTAGTGGTCATATTATAGGTTGCCTTGATAGACAAGCTTTCTCTAGGAACAAAGTCTATATGATGAGTGATGTTCCTCATAGGTGGAAATGTACTTGGCAGCTCATAAACCACTATTTATACATACTCCTCCAACATGTTTTGGATTTCTTGAGGTAACTCATTGATCTTGGTGGCTGTCATAATAGTCCTAGGCTTGAATACCAATGTAAATCCTAATTCCTCTTCATTCATGTCACTTACGAACATCACATTTGACCCAATTTGTTGGTCATTGTCTTCATCCTTCATTGGCAACCAATTATGACTAACTCCATCTTTGACCAAGGTGTACACATTCCTCCTACCATCATGAGTGGTTTAAATATCATATTTCCAATCCCTCCCAAGAAGCACATGATAAACATCCATGGGGATCACATCACAAAATACCTTGTCCTTGTACCTTCCAACTTGAAATTCCACCCAACTTTGCTCACTTACCAAAACTTGTTGACCCTTACTCAACCATGAAACCTTATAATGTGTGGGTGAGAAAAATTCTTCAATATAAGTTTACTAACCATTTCAATATAAACTAGATTATCCATACTTCCTAAATCTATGACCATTTTACAACATTTACGTTGGTATTTGCAACTCATTTATGCATACTCCTCCAACATGTTTTGGATTTCTTGAGGCAACTCATTGATCTTGGTGGTTGTCATAATGGTCCTAGGATTGACTACTAATGCAAATCCTAACTCCTCTTCATTCATGGCACTTAGAAACTCATTAACACTTACCAACATCACATTTGACCCAATGTGTTGGTCATTATCTTCATCTTTCATTGGCAACAAGGTATGACTAACTCCATATTTGACCAAGTTGTACACATTCCTCATACCATCATGAGTGGTTTTCCTATCATATTACCAATGCCTCCTAAGAAGCACATGAAAAACATCCATGGGGATCACATCACAAAAGACCTTGTCCTTGTACCTTCTAACTTGAAATTTCACCTAACTTTGCTCACTTACAAAAACTTGCTGACCCTTGTTCAACCATCAGACCTTATATGGTGTGGGGTGAGGTAACTTATTCAATCCAAGTTTACTAACCATTTCTATAGAAACTATATTATCCATACTTCTTGAATCTATGACCATTTTACAACATTTACCTTGGCATTTGCAAGAAGTCTTGATAAGAGTTTGCCTTTGTGGTGGCTCCTTTTCCTTGGGTGTCTTGATCATCACCCTCCTCATTATAAATGATTATCCTACCTCAATTTCCTCCATAAGTGATGGAGAACAAATACTCTCTCCTCAAATCCTTGTGTAATCTAATTTCTTCCTTTGATTCTTGGACTCCCTACTAGTTGATCCTCTAGGCACTCCCATGATCTATGTCTAGAAAAATTATTGCATTTGAAGCATCTTCCTAAAAATACACCTGATCCTCTACCCCTTGATACATATCCACCCCTAAAATAAGGTCTTTTACCTCTAAATAATCCTCTTAAACTAGATGGCTACTCAGTTGAGGTGCTAAACTCTCTTTGGCTTTGTTGTGAATATCCTCTACCTCCTTGTTGACCATTGCCTCTAAAAATTCTACCTATACCTCTATTTTGTTGGTTTTTTTTCCTATTAAGTTTATCTTCAACTTTAAATGCCAATTGGTAGCACTCTTCTAATGTCTTTGGAATAGCAAGACTTAACTCATCCTACAAGTTATATCTCAAAACATTGAGATACCTAACCACCTTGTCATTTTCATCTTCCATATGACTTGATCTAATGCTCAGTTTTTATAACTCTTTAGTATAATCTCTTACCCCCATCTCTTTTTGTTTCAAGTTTTGAAGTTTCCTATATAATTTGGTGATGCAGTCACTAAGAAAGAATTTACTCTTCAATTTTATAACCATCCTATCCTAAGACCTGATCTTAGCTTTTCCTTTATTCCTTATCTCATCATGTATGTAATCCTACCATAGGGATGCAAGACCCTTCATCTTGGCCCTAACAAACTTCACATATTATTATTCTGGTACATCTTCAAAATCAAAGTACTTATCCAACTCTCCTATCCAATCAAGGAGTTATTCACTGAGGTTACTTGAATATATTGGAAGATCTAGTTTGGGCTTAGATCCCTACCCTTTCACCACCTTAAAAAATCTCTCAAAATTTTTCTCTTCAATCTCTCTCTCCATCATCTTCCGATTTTGGTGCCTGTGGTTCTTCTTCCTCTTGTTCACTCAAATCACTTATGACTATTCCCCTTCTTTGATTAACCTCAACTATTATGATTCTAGAATCAAATTTGACTTTGAGGTTCCTCAACTCTTACAATATGGCATCTTCCATCTGTATGACTGTTGCCCTCTCACCTACTGCATTCCTCCTTAGTGGCATCTTTTCTTCTCATAGGAAATTTGTCAAACAACTTATAACTTCTCTTCATCTCAAGGAATATCTCCTTATCCATTACTTCTAGGTGTCTTGTTTTAGATCTGATACCAAAATGATGTATAAAAACTTTTCAAAAAGTCTCAACCCTACAAAGTGCACACACTTGTCTCAATCTTAAGGGCTTCCTAGTAGCCTTTTTTTTAGGTTTTCCTAATTATACAAAAAAAAGAATGAGTTACCAAAATATGAGGCTCTTTTATACCACCCTTTATTGAGATTTATCTGTTCATAATTTTTATTGGTCTAAAATAACCTTTAAACCACTTTTCTAGTCCTTGTCCTCTTCAAATTACGTCTCCTCAAGGCCTAATTGGACACAGTCCACTATAACTGTACACAAGATGTATATATAGACCTAAAAACACTCAAATCTCGTAGAACACATTGAATACTAACTGATTACAAAGATTTTAAGTTTTTTGATGGATACAACTCCTAGAAGTGGATTTTTAATCTCAAAACCCTAACTTAAGGTTTCTTTGTCCTATACAGACCCGAGAGGGGTTATTTTGAGTTTTTGAATTATATAAGGCATTTAAATGCACTATTAAGGATGATAAATCTCTATGTAACTATTTCACACCTTATCCAATCATTAGACAATCCCCTCAACACATTTTCTACACTTTTTTATAAATATCTCTGACTGACTGTGCAACTTTACTTGGCTTCTACAAGACTGTGTTATGTTTTATACAAAATAATATGAAATAAATGCAATAAATTACACAAGAAAACTTAAATAAATAAATTAAAAACTTAACAATTCCATATAAGTATCAAAAACTTTCCATTATTATGATTTCCTTCATTGATCAAGTTTACACAATCAACTGCCAATACACCTACACAAAAAATTAGGGTTTGTATGCATCTTTTTTTAAACACTAAGAAATTTTATTGTTATTTATCAAAAATGGAGCCTCTCAAAAATTTAATAGATCATTATATACAAAATAACATCCTTTTTTACGTTCAGTAACCACTCTAACTACCTTTTTAGACCTTCCAACGATCACCAAAGAGCTAGTTAGGAAATAAGAACTCATACAAAGTGGATATCCATACCACCATGAGTTTGGACCCATGACATGGATTCGTGGAGTCTTTAAGGTAAAATTAAAACATTCTTTTACCTATACAATTTATTTCACATACCTATATAATACTAATTCTAAGCCAAATAATTCAAATTTTTAAAAATTGAGTTTCAACGAGAAAGTGCAAATTTGAAAGTTTGATAAGCTAGGACTAAAACTAACTCCTAGATTTAGAAACTAAGGATGGTATAATAATACTAAGACCTCCTAGACATAATCATGCTAAAATTTAAACAATAAAACCAAAATTGAAATGAAAACTATCCTAGAAGTGATGCTCCTGCATCAGGAATGGAAGTATAGAATCTAGAGATTAATAATTTTGTCAATTAACATGCATACCATCTACATATCCATCAAAAAACAATTATTTTGGGATGAATATTCATGTGTATACATTATTGATTCAACTTGTTTAACTGATTATACATTATTGCTCATAATTCTTAATGTTTTGCTACCCAATCAAAGCTAACAATGCAATAAGAGAGAAGCGTAATGAATGCGGTCTATGCTTCATAATTTATTCAACTTCTTATATATTTCATATGGTATAGGGTAGTGGTCCATCGATGATAAGAGTGTTCTATGCTATATATTTTTTCTTTTGAAAGCAAATCAAAGTGCACATAATATTATTTAGCAGTAAATGTGTTAAATATTGGGTCATATTTTAATTGACCTTATCATTAATTATCTCTTGTTATATATATAAATTGAGATATATACATGGCCTTATAATTCTACTCTAGTGCCATTTTAGTATGTGAGACAAGTAAATTTTATGAAAATTAGCAGGTTAGTATTGTACTCAATTTTGGCTTTTCTTAAAGTAATGCCATATATGTTACAATACAAAGAGGAGCCTATAAAACAAAAACGATGTTAGAGACCTTGAGCCTAACCTTTCAATAACTCAAGGTGAAGGGGTACCAACCACAACATTATACCTAGAACAACAAATTTCATTGACATAGATTATTTTTTAATCAAATATGAATTTGCCCCATGCTTTTAACATGTTTGATACCACGGGGCATGTATTATCTAAAAGTGTTATGTGTGTATATCTCATAATGAAATGTAATGGGGTATCATGAACTATAATGTGCCATGTTATGTTACATGAGCTTTAAATGCTGAGTGTGCACATATCCATACAAAATCATTATTATAAAGGGAAATAATAATTAAAAAGTGATCATGATAGAGACTCTTGTACTCCCTCCATAAATTAGTGTCCACATTTCCTCATTTTAACATTTCCTCAAGGTATACAGTCACACTATCAGTTTATACAACCACACCATCCAATTTGCAAGGATGTTTATCCACTTTATTGGAGGTAAGGGAAAATTCACAAACTTTACATTATTTATAATGGTATACACATATCAAGTATTGACATGCTTTTAAAAAGTGTGTGTGTTTTCAAATTATGAGCAATAGAGGAAATGATATAAATAAATTTATTCAATGTAAATGCATGCATGATGGATAGGATGGTGATGAGAGTGATTATGGTTTTGGTTATAGCTAGGGCCTTAAAAATGACTTCTTTTGGTTCACCTAGAAATAATGGTGTCATATATATCCCTTACCTGTAAGACTGACAACCATAATAAAGGGAAAGAGAGATTTCAACTTTAGGATCAAAGGAAAATGTAGGGTCACCCACATTAGATCCAACCATAACAAAGGAGGTTCTACATGCAGTAACAAAGAAGGTGAAAGTAATTTTAGATGATGATAGGGATGACATCATGGGTAACCCATCTAGTTTAACTGTAACCCTACACTCTCAAGATCAATATACATTGGGAATAGGTCAATCGTCTATATGGATGCATGCAGAGAAAGTGTTTGAATAAATGTCAAGGTAGGAAAACCCTAAAAAATAGAGCACTCAACATTAGATCATGATTCAGACTCTTCAAGGTAAAACCCATTATTATTGGGTGCCTTATCTAAGTGTGTGATAGAACTCAAAAAAAATCAAGCAGGACATTGATATTCCAACTTTTTTCCAATGCCTTATTTTCAATGGTAAAAACCTAAAGAATAACACCTAGTTGTTTACCTATGGTATCTCTAAAGGCTCTCTCTTATCCTTTGCTATGCACCTATGTAGGGGTAATTCTGGTTTAGGTAATCCATGAATTTCCTTTTATAAGGAGGCAACATAAGCTAAATCTCCTATTTATCCATCATCCAATCATGGTAGACTAGGTCCTTATATAGTGGAAAAAATGGAGGAAGTGCCAATAGTCTTGGTAACATAGCCTAAGGTCTCTGAAGTCATTAATTATCTTCAAATCAATACAATTATTAGCTATTTCAATGGCTTCTCTCCTGATTTGAAGATCTCCTCAAATGGATTCACACCCATTGGTCAAAAGAATGTATTCTTTTGCTATGTTTGAAAGACTTTTTTTTTAGTTTAATTTCTTAAACTCTTTGATTATCAGGAAATCTTGGAGGAAGGCCCATGGTTCTAAGGTAATGTAGGTCTTTTTTATTACCCCTTGGTTTTTATATTTTGACATTAGCTCTATGATTACTTCTAAGATGCTAGTTTGGGTTTATTTACCAAACTTACCTCTTCACCTTTGGCATATGGAAATTATTACCAACATTGGGAATTTATTGGGTGGGTTCATTAAAATTCAAACCTATCAAATTGATTAGGGTCTTATCACCTTTTCCTACATTTATGTGGAGATTGATTTGAGTAAAGGGATACCTGATAACATAATCCTCAAACGTGGGAATTTATCTTGGACCCAATCTATATTTATTAAAACATGGTTTTTTGGTGTTGCCTTTTCCACCAAAAAATTCACTTACACCAAATCCAACCTCAAGCTAAATCATTTCCAAAAGGTAATAAAAATGGTGCTCCTAAGTCAAAGAACTAGCAACCCTATGTGCTAGTAAGAGACGTTAATACATTCTAGGGATGAAAAGTATCTTAAAAAGGGCACAAAATTACCTAATAAATAAGTAAAGGAAAATAAATATGAGGAAAGTCATAAATCAGGTAAATTGAAATAAATATTTGAGTTGGCTAGCACAAATAGAAAAAAGGCTTTAATTAATGAAACCCCAATAGGAGGGATAAAGAGAATGCATGAGTCAGATAATTCTAGATCTGATAAGGAATATCATAGTAATGGTCATGATATCCAACCCTCTGATTTATAATTAGTAGTTGGAGACACTAATTTAGAAGTTTGTACTGAGATAAAGAAAAAGAAAGGGAAGAAAGGATGAATGAAAGATGGTACACTTTGATGTAGGTTTGCACTGGTTTCCAAATTTTTATTTGGACTATGCTGATCTATTTGTTTATTATAGAGTTGGCTCTAATGTTAGATTTTATTTGGCCCATGGTTGGGATTCTTACTGGTTGATAGTTTATTGTTATATTGGGTTTGATCCTTTTGGTTAAGATCCCTAGTTGGTTTTGGACTTTTATTTTATTTCTCTTGTATTTTTGCTTTACCCTAGGCTTATTTTGCTTTATGGTTATGTTGTAGCATATAATTTCACCCTTGTGGGAGAGTTTTTTAGGCTCTCTCACTCCTACCTTCATTATTAGAGTAATTTTAGGCTGTGGGCATCTTGTAATGAGGTTGAACCTCTAGAGAAGGATGACTTCCTCTTGGTAAATCACATAAATTGATATTTATGCTAGAAAAAGGGATAAAAGAGGGTATGTGATGACTAAGAACACTAAAGGGGTGATGCACCAAATTAAATGACACTTTAATAAGTTTGAATCAAACACTAATTCAACAAAAAGATAATATTTGATCACACAATCTTCTAAACTAGTCAATTTACATCAGTATTTCTGAAACTAGGCTCACTAAGCAAGAAATGAAGCAAAGAGGGGTTCTAAAACTCACCCTAAGCATCCATTAATGGTTGAAAATCATAATTTCAGATCTGTAAATAGCTTTAAAACACCTAAAAAGAGGCAAGAAGAAGGACAATAACCATGGAAGAACACTTCTTCACAAAGCCATCATGAACAACCTTAATAAAAATAAGTTAAATGCAAAGAGATAAGTGAAATAATAATCTTATTGCTTCAAAAATTAGTTCTTACAAATTTTTACATAGTTTTCCCTTGTTAAATGAGAGTATATCTTATAAAGTGGGGAAGAAATGGGAGATATAAAAGAAAAGAGAAGAGAGAGAGGAGAAGCTAGCACTCAAAATTCAATAAATGAAGCACAACCACCTTCCATGGAGTCTCAAACACATTTGTATTAACTAGCATTGATCTCCTCTCAACAAATTAACCTCCAAAGGTCAAAAGGGTCTTCAAGCCTTCTCATTGGCTTGGAAAGGCACTAAGATGAAAACCTTTGAGTATGATGATGTCACATTCCACTCACATGAGAAAAGTATTCAAAGACTTATAAAACACATTGAATGCTCCAACTTGCTTTCCCAACCTCCAAACTCTCCTACTTGGACTTCTATGCCTCATTCCACTTGTACTTCTAGAAGCTTCTTGGTACATGGTTAGTAGACTTGACACTTTATGATTAACTGACCATGGATGTTATATTTTAATGTTCACTTTTTAATTTTTAATTTTATTATCAAATCTTCTTTTCTCTTCCAACCTATAAAAGAGTCCATGAAACCCACAAATCTTATGGACTGCATTGATGGAGGTTTCCAAGCTTGAGCCATCCTTAACCAGCTATGCAAGAACCTACTCCCAAGGGCATTTGGCACCATGAGAATCACTTTTGGACCTGTATCATGCTTCCAAGAATCCATAGCATTAATATGATGGATAAAACAAAGTTTAGGCTGCCTTCAAGACCTGCAACAATGGTGAAAATCACCATTAAACATGCAACCATTCACAAAATGTCAAAAAACTTAGATTTTTGACCCTTAAACTTAGTAAGGCACCCTATAAACCATTTTAAGGGTTCCAAGTGTTTAATAATGGTTTTTTAGGTCCTGTTAGGTCTCTTTCATGAATTTAAACCATTTATCTCTTTGAAGACATGCAAAAATAGGCATTTTGGGGCCATTTTGGGCCTCTTAGGCACCCACACATGCCAAATTGTTCTAAAAATAGGTTAAAAACAATAATTAAGGATTAATATACATGTTATATGTGTTTTAAAAATGTTTTTAGGTTATTTCATGGACTTATGAGTCTAAAAACCCAAAACTGGTAAAAAAGGCTCCGTAAGCAACTCAAACAGGCTCACCTTCTTGATGATTGTTCATAAAATGTAGAACTCCATTCTATAACTTCTTGACATGGATATTTATTAAATTACCCGTTCAACATCCCTAAAATTTTTGGTTTCCCATGTGAAACGTATGAAAAGATACATATGTAATCAAATTTACTTGTAGGTTTTGCAAGCATTTTGGACATGTTTATGCTCTTAGTGATTGTTCATAAAGTACAATCCCAAAACCAATATCAATATAAAATTAATTTAAAATAAATAAGGGTAATCAAAACATACTAAAATCATTTGGAAAAACTCTTCACATGGTGAAATATATGAGCACTTGATCATGTGGCTCAAATGGGTGTCTTAGACTGCAGAATTCAAATTTCTCCTTATGGACCAAAATGACCTTTTATCCTACTCTTGTTTGATTTAATACACCCTCATGGGACTTGTATGATACCATAATATCATTTTCAAGGTGTCATCTTGATTAGAGGGTTTGTAAATGCCTTTTAGTACTATAGGCCTTATAGGTCTTAAGGCTAACTTTAGGCCTGATTGGCCAAATCTAAGTTTTTATGGTTTTAGGAACCTATAATATTATATGGGAATAAATAACCTTATTTTAATTCAATTTAACCCTTTTTTAGCTCTTTTTACTCATCCAATACTCTATTTGCCTCAATGCCTCTTAAGACTGCTTGTGGGGATAACTGCCTGTTTCTATGTTTGTATGGAGTTTTGAGTGTGATAACCTCTCAAAAATGTGTATTTATATTTAAAATAACAATATATTTCTTTAAAATACATTCCATGAGCTTGAAACTCTTAACCACACCTTAAAACTCCTCATGAAGCCTGCCTGCACCAATGGTGACTGTGAATGGACATTCTGATGATTGTGTAAAAATAGTGAATGTTTCCACTTGTAAAATGACATTAAAAAGATGAAAAATAGGTATATTAAATCATGAGGACCAATCCTACCAATTGTCATGATTTGAGGATACATATTTTGGCCTTGAGCCTCTTTTTACCTAAAGCTAGTTTGAGTTGCTTGCTTGCATTAGCCCTCAAGGGCATGGTTTGCATATATAATGGAGTGTTATCACCTATAAATATTATTTTTAAGGTTTAAAAATACCTTATAATACTTATTAAACACTTTAATGAGGTTGAGATCCTATATCAAACCTGAAAACACCTCAAGATGTATGCATGTTTGTATTTGACTATGTTTAGATAGGCTGATGACTATGTAAAAATAGTGTATACTCACACTCCTAAAATGAACTTAAAAATATGATTTATAGGTATATTAGGTCATGATGGGAATCTCCATCAATTTTCAAGGCTAGATCATACATATTTTGGCATGTAGACCCTTTTTACTAAAACTTAGCTTGAGTTCCCTGCATTTTCTATCTCAAGACTGAGTTTTGGTTCTCGCCACCTTGATTTGAGCTTGAACATGGTGAAGATTATTTTGATATGTCATGACAGTCCTCCTTGTAGTGGTCTCAAACTCCATTTTTCAACTTTCATATTCATGTTATCTCTCTATGACCTTATCCTCTCAAGAACCTTCATCATGAGTTTTAGAGGTGTCTAGTAGCCATATCATCATTAATTTGTGCCTTGAAGATGACTAAAACCATTTGAAACCTCTTCTCATTCTATTTCATAGCCTATTTACTCTTAAACTATGTCTTTAGGCCTTAAAACTATCATTTCCATACAACTATTGTACTTTCACCTTCAAATTCATGATAGTGCTTGAGGGGCTAGATCAAGGTGTTGAAAATGTACTTTTGTTCATGTAAACTTGATTAAGTCACTCAAAAAATTCATTGGAATTGAATGGATTATCTTTAACTCTTTCACCTTAGGGCCTATGACTATGTTTAGAAGGTAATGCCATTTGTATGGTTATAGGTGCATGTGTGTTGACCTTGACTATGCTATCTTGAGTGCTTGGAGATAATAATGACCTCTTGATGATCCATATCATCATTATCTTCTTGAAACATTTCATTGAACCTAAAAACTCATTTATATACCATTGGCTCTTAACTTTGTATACTAGCTTTTAGGTAGGCCTTTATCCCTATGATATACATTTTCAAGGTGTATGACTGAGCACTAAGTGCTTAGAGCCTCAATTTAATCCCTTTTATGAGTTTATAACATCATGTTTCACTTGATAAATTATCTTCTTCTTGAACCTAAACATGAAACCTCCTTTATAGAGCATTAAACCATCAACTTGGCTTGAAAGAAAGCCTTTATCCTTAAGTGGTTATAGGTATACACTTTCAAGGTGTATGACTGAGATGAGTTTGGTAACTCTCTCATTGAATGCAATTGATACCAAAATTAACTTGAATCTCTTCAGAATATTATGTCTACCTTCATACCATATCATCATGCCATCCTTATGAAGACAAACCTCTCTTGCTCCTTCTTGACTGTACATTTGGCCTATAGGTGTGTGTTCATACAAAGATATGGCTTGATGATGTTTAGAGATTAAAAAAGGTGACAAGAGGTGTAAAGATTCTTAACTTGTCAAATTATCACAAGATAATCTTAATATCCTCCTCTTAAAATGATTTCATCTTGAAACCTCCTTAAGGCATTGTACCATCAACTTAGTTGTGGATGTTCTTAGGGCTGGATGTAGGTTCTATTTTCTCCTCTTTAGCCCTTCAAGGCTTGACTTGGTTTTATTATAGGTATCCTCTTGAGGTTGTTCATCTCCATGCTTAACCATGAATTATGGTGGTCTACTTAGTCTTCTTGCATCTTGATAGGCTTCTTGATGAGGTTAAAACCTTAACCCACCATAGTTTGCTGATGTATAGGATTGTATATGGTGATTTTAAGACACTTGACTACCTGATGATGGTTTTTTAAGGGTTTATGACATGAGATGGATCTTAATTGGATTATTAATCTCATATTGACTGCTCATATTCACCCCACACTCATATCATGATGAGTTTCACAAAGATCATGCTCTTCCCCAACTTTAGGATGACTGTGCTATGACTGTGTTGTAGGGACATAGATTGTTCTTGGCCTTGGAGAGTTCACCAAACATTGATTATGGTCCTTTTTATTCAAGTCACTGCCACTTGATGAGATGATCTGAGCTTAAACCTTCAAAAGATAACTTCTAGCATGTCCCTTCCTTTTGTGCTTTCATGAAAGGTGTTGATTGTTGGTGTACTATTGGAGGTCTCTTTTTCTTGGATGTAGCTTGATTTGTTGGTGTGTATAACCTCTATCTTCAATGATAATTCCAAACTATTACTTGTTCTTGACTCTTTATGTGATGAATATTAATGGAAGGAGGAATGACCATGAATAGAGGATGGGAAACTTGAATTAAGGGTGAACAAAATATGAGCACAGTGAGAAATGTCTGTGTATGATAGTGATGATGGAAAAGAACCAAAATGAAGTGAAAATAACATGAGAGGATAACCTTAGAGCCACCTTGAAGAAACATATACAAGCATGATCCCATCCTCTACCTGATGTATCAATTTAGAAGCCATTGGAGGAGGATAATAGGCTAAAATTGAAACCTAAGAATATGCTAGGAACCTTAAAAAATGCTAAACAACCTTAATATTTGCTAAATAGGGATTTTGTAAGTTATTTCTTGATTAATATCAGCTTTTCATGATTGGATCTCTCCATATTAATTTTTCATTTGAAAAGTATTATTCCCTCATCACTTAGTGATTATGAAATCCATTCAAATGAGCCTCTTAAAACTACTCATTACCTCCTTTCACTCTGAGACAGGACTAAGACTGCTGTAGATGGTGTTCTACCATATAAGAGTAGTCCTCATTTGACTTATCAAGGCTTTGATGAATTAATAAGGATTGATGAGCAAATATCACCTGATTAAGTTTATCGACATAAGGAGGTGGGATGTCTATTATCCCTCTAACCTAGGTCTTGCTCTAAAACTGATCAAATAGACCCCTCACAAGGACAACATAAAAAATAGGTTTTATTCCATAATTAAATTCATGGAAGGATTTATATGACAAAACAAATTTTAATATGTCTTATTTTACCATAAAATAACTCCCCTAAAATCATTCTTCCTCATTGGATTCTGAAGCAAAGAAATAAAAGAAAACTTGGACCCTGTCTGGATGAATAGGCCATTTAGACACCCATGAACTGATAGAGATAATTCATAAATATGGAGAGATGAAAAATACCACGAATTACACAAAGTGTAAGGAAATTATATTCCATATCACTAACCAAAATATTCTATCCCAACTTTTTCTCTCCTGATCTTATCGAGTGAAAACTTGAGGCTTTCCTAGAGCTGTCCAAGACTACCCAAAATGATTTTTCCTTAGAATGAAGAACCATAAACATGAATATGTAATAAAACACTTTGGAAAAATTTATTATGATGTAAATGACATTTCATTAATTTTTAAAAACTTATGAAATGCTTAGAACTCCATTAATGGCAAAAAACCTGTTTCATGCCTAGTTTGTAGCTAATAGTTTCCATACCTCTATTGGTTCTTGTGATTGAATATAATTTTAGAGGACTATTATAGGATATTAATGACACCATGGATTCCTGAATATGATGCTTTAGTCCTTGTATTAAGTAAAACCTTCAAAAACCATTTCAGCCAAAGCTCTAAAAGGCTAAAAAATGCATCTTTTTGCTCCCAGACTCTTCTCCTCCACTCCATATGACTTGAAATAGCCTTAAACATGTAAAAATATGTAAAAAAAACTATAAGTATTTGGAATAATGTTAAAACCAATTTGTCTTCTCCAAAAAGTTACTTTTCACTTAGAATTTCTATTTAGAAGGTCCTCAAGTCATCTAATGCACTTTTGGGGGTCTTTTGGGCATATTAGCTTCTCCAAACATCATTTTTGAACCATTAAAATTTATGAAACTTTGTAAAAACCTCATTATTATCCTTTAATGCTTGAACACCTTGAAAAATAGATGGATTTCTCATTTACAGTTTAAGAACCGTTTCTAGGCCTTTTCCTCAAAATCTCCAAATTCACCTTAAAACTTGCTTAAAGTGTTTAAAAAGCTTGCAAGAGACATGAGGTAGGGTCATGAGTTTGTTTTATCTTTCCACCATTGAATCAGACACTGCATAAGGACTCTATTCAGCTCCTCACACCACACTAGGACCTTCTAGGATACTACACTACATCATCATGTCAGTTCTAGAAAGAGACTAGTCATGGGGGTAAAAGGTTACTGAATGGTCTAGGAGTGTGTCCTGATCCATATAGGCAATATTTTTGTATGTAGGAAAATTTTGACCAACAAGTTGTAGACTCAGGTTTTATTAGTCTCTTTTGGTTTTTAATAAATGAAATGAGGACCATATTACCTTAAGATTTACCAAAAAAATGTAAATGCATGTTTTTTTTTGTACATAACATAAGATTTAAAGAGCTTATGGGAGTTGGATATAGATATGGGAGTTAGCTATAGAAAACCAACTAATGAGTTAATTAACCCAAACAAATAAAAATAAACTAACCTAATGAAAAAAATAACTAAATACATAGACAATTCATAAATTTAGATCATAAATGACCCAACAAACTTCCCCTTGATCCAAATGGCTATAGAATATGAAAGAACTAGAGTGATGACTTTGTAGTCATCAAAGAAACTTTGATGCAACTGCAATTGGTGAATTATAACTCTTGGTACTAATAAATAATGATATTGCTCCATAAATAAGCCACCCTAAGAGTTGTGGCATAAAAGGTTGATGAACATGATCAAAGCCTTTTCATCTCCTATGATCATCCATACCATATTGTAGTAGAACTAGATTAAAGCCTATCCATATACATCAATCTACATAAGGATTTATTCAAATTCCCATCCAAGTAACCAACCTATACTTTGTATGGAACATCTCCCTGATGTCCAAGAAATGCTAATGACCTTTGCTCAACACTGTTGGTATTAGAAGCCCCTATCAACTCATACTATCATCGATGATTGATTAAATACCAACCAATGATATATCTTCTCCCCTATTAGGTGAGAGGCGAAAAGCTATGGAACAAGAAAAATAAAATCAAATAATAATGTTTGTTTCATGTCATGAATATCATGGATAGAAAGCCAAAACTAGAAGAAAGTAAGAATAATAGCCAAAACATGCTACTACAACAAATCTTAGTCTTGAGCCTAGTAGCTCACATGAGATGGGTGAATCACCGATCACACAAAATAGGCTATTAGGTCCATAAATACCATATATTTCATCAATATAGGATGTCTCTCAATTAAAGAAAGTGTTAAAATAACCTGATTAGATGGATTAACTATAATATCTACCACTAGAATGACCCACATAATTTACTTTAACTTAATTTTTGTATGGAGAGTGGGGTCATTGAGAAGGGCATATATTTGTAATATGTCCAACATCACCAAATTTAAAACATCTAGGATATTTCCTATGTCGATGAGACCCAAAATAATTTGAATCACTACAAGAACCACTAGAGTGAGAAGAGTGCTTATGGTGATGTCTTCATTTCAAATATCCTGGATAATGCCAATGACAATGCTGTAAAGACTATCAAGAATAATGTGGAAAGTGTCTAGGAAAATGTATCAAAGAGTATTTTAGAGATTTTTTCTAAAAATAATTCTATTCATGATGATGATCTTTGTGATGTGTCCTAGACTTTGTATAATGAGCCTCTTTATTAGGCTTACTCTTCTTCTTTGAAAACTGTCACTCATGTTGAATCAACAACTCATAAATAGAGTCAAAGTTTGCACCATTGAGCTTATCACTAAGCTATAAGACTTTGAAAAAGTTTGTGTAATCATAATTAAGGTAATTTAGTGTGATGTAAATGATCATGCCATCATCGATCTTTTCATTTGTCATGCAATAATATTATTTCAATGTTTTCATCCATGAAATAGATTCAAAAACATCTTCATCATCTACCAGATTACTATTTAAAAGTTGCATAAGAAGGTCAATTTTATTATATGTAAGTTTTTTTTCATATAATTACCTTATTGATTTCCATGCTTTTTATGTGCCAAATTTAACAACTTCAATGTGGATACTCATCTATATAATGCAGGATGATTTTAGTAGTACAAGTGTAGGTTTATCACACTTTTGGTACTCAATCAGTTTGAGGGGTTCAATAAGTGGTGTAGTTTCTTTATCTATTATTATGAGTGTGTTTTCCATGTGTAAGATCCATTCTTTGTAGTTTTAAGATGTTAATCTACCATTTTTAGTGATTAAACTTATAATTTTGGCCATGATCACAAATAAATATAGCAACAAAAATGAATGCTACTTGGGGTTTTGCCTTGACCCTCATAAATAGATTTAAAATATAAAAGAAATGTTTCTAAGGACCTACCTTAAGCACAGGTTGAAAAATATAATGAGCTTGTTACACCCTTATATCATCATTATAACCTTTTCATTGGCAATCTTATCTTATCCTTATATTGCCTTTATACAAAAATAAGGTAATTTTTTTTTTTGACCAAAATAAATACTAATGGGATTTAAATCTTGTACCTCCACTCGTGAAAATAATTAAAAAAATAAATCTAACCAAATTTATTTTAATCAATATAGGTATAAAAAGGCAATAAATCCTAGATAATCTTGGTTTTTCAAATGAAAGATTAAAAAAATAACATATATGGTAAAATATTTCACCAAATGTTTTTATTGCATTGTTAAAAAATTTCATATAATTTTTTTATTGTGCCTTTTATTTTGGTTAATGCCTTTGTTCAATGGATCCCATGATGAGTTTATGGATTTGAAAGGCTTTAATATTTTATTTCTATCATGCCTCAACACCTCAACATACTAGTAATGGATGATATGTTTACTGCCTCAAGAAAGTAGTACTAATGGTGGTCTTAACATAATTAAATATATTAGTAGTGAAAAACCCTGATCATTCAAAATAAAAATTGAAAAATATTCAAGGAGATTTACCAATGTAAACACACATTAATTTTCAAGGAATACGAGGTCTATATTTAATTCATTGAAAAATTCTTTTACTTTACATAATGAGGTCACTTCTGTAAAACTCATTTGGGATATATAAAAAAAAATTACCAATTGGTGCTCTCCTTTTTATTCAATGATGTACTCTTATTGGGTTCTATAATTGGTAGGTTGAAAGTGCATTTACCATACTTATCTGACTATAAAAACCCTATTTATCACCAAAAGTGCCATTCTAGATGTTTCACCATACAAGGAGGGTGTGTGGGATGGGTTGAGCACTTCAAGGGAAAAATAAATCAATGTTGTATCCTCCAATTTAATTGCTAAGCTTTGATACCACTGTTCAAATCTCAAGTAGTGGAAGAAATGATACCAATAAATTTATTCAATGTAAATGCATGTTCATTTTTATACACAATGTAAGCTTTAAAGAGCTTACAAGAGTTAGTTATAGAAAACCAACTAATGGGTTAACCAACATGAAGAAATAAAAGGAAACTAACCTAATAAATGTTGATACAACTATAAATTACTTTACAATGTATCTTTTTAAGTTTACAACATAGACAATACAGACATGCAATAACAATGCTTCCATAAAAAGAAAACCAGTTAGTGTAAGAGCACACCGCATTTTCTATACATGGCCATACAATTTGACATCCCTCACATTTCAAAAATTAATATTTTAGAAGTTCATTTTCTATACATAGTTATATATGGGATGAACTTGATTTTATTATAATCAACTTAGTATGTCACACATGTCATGTTTGTAAAGGTACAAGAGATATTCAGATTGAAGATCCAACTCAATATCAATAATAGGTAATGTTTTTTGACAATGTTATGCTCATGATAATAATGAATTTTACACCCTCAAGACTCTTATTGTATATGTACTCCAAGTCAAAATAAAATTCATTACTAAACCAATTTGACACTATTGATAACAAAACACAATACTAGTGCCCCTTAACCCCTCCATTATAAATCTGTAAAATGGGTTTGGTGACACCTTATCCTAATTATTATATTTCTAGAAAATCAAGGAAAGTAGATACATGTGGAGCCTATAGCAAGATTGAGGACAACATGAAAAATATGGAAGATGAAACCATTTGTGATACACTACTGGATAACCATAGTTACCACATGTAAAATATAAAACTATGTCAGAATGCATCTCAATATAAGGATTTGAAAATTTAGATTAATAATTCCATTCTTGACATTCTTCCTTGGTATGAAAGTATAAAATATAGAGATTAATAATTTTATCAATTAACATGCATATCATTTCCATCTCCATCTCCAGAAAAAAATAATTATTTGGGGCTTCAGCTTCATGTGTATACATTATTGAATCAACTTGTTTAATCGATTAGCTACGATTTAGCTCATTGGTATCTATATTATACATTATTGCTCGTAATTCTTTATGTTTTTCTACCCAATCAAAGATAACAATGCAACAAGAGAGAAGCATAATGAATGGGGTTTATGCTTCACAATTTCTTCAAATTTTTATATATTGCATATGGTTTAAGGTAGTGGTCCATCGATGATAAGAGTGTTCTATGCTAGATTTTTTTCTTTTGAAAGCAAACCAAAACACACATAATATTGTTTAGCAATAAATGTGTTAAATATTGGGTCATATTCTCAAGAACTGGGCCCCCTGATTATGCCCTAGATTTGGTTTATAGCTATGGTCAAAAGTAATCCAAATAGGGGTCCCATCAACCCTGATATATATATATATATATATATATATATGTATGTATGTATGTATGTATGTATGTAGGGTCATATTTTAATTAACCTTATCACTAATTCTCTCTTGTTATATATATAAATTGAAATAGATCCATGGTCTTGTCTTTCTGCTTTAGTGCCATTTTAGTGTGTGAGACAAGTTAATTTTATCAAAATTAAGGAGGTTAATATTTTAATTCATTTTAGATTTCCTAAAATAATGTCATAAAGGTTATAATATATAGAGGATCCTAGAAAGCAACAACTATGTTAAAGACCTTGAGCCTCACGTTTCAATAACTCAAGGTGAAGGGGTACCACTTACAATGTTATACCTAGAATAATGAATTTCATTAACATAGATTATTGTTTTTAATAAAAAATGAATTTACCCCATGCCTTTTACATGTTTGATACCATGTGGAATGTATCATCTAAAAGTGCCATGTGTGTATAACTCATAATGAAATGTAATGGGGTATCATGAACTATAATGTGCCATGTTATGTTACATGAGCTTCAAATTCTGAGTGTGCAGGTCCCCATAAAAATCCATTATTTTAAATTGAAATAACAATAAAAAAATTATCATGATAGAGGCCCCTCTACTCCCTCCATACGTCAGTGTCCATATTTCCTCATTTTATCATTTTCTCATAGTATACAATTACACTATCAATTTATACACCCACACCATCAAAGTTGCAAGGACATTTATCCACTTTATTAGAGGTAAGGGAAAAGTCACAACCTTTACATTATTTATAATGGTATACACAGATCAAGTATTGACATTCTTTTAAAAAAGGAGTCTGTCTATATGTGTGTGTGTGTGTTCAAATTGCAAGCAATAGAGGAGATGATATAAATAAATTTATTCAGTATAAATTCATGCTTGATGGATAGGATGGCAATGAGAGAAATTAGGGTTATGTTTACATCTAAGGCCTCAATGATGACTTCTTTTGGTTCATCTAATAGAAATGGTGTCATAGATATCCCTTACTTGCAAGACTGAGAACCACAACAAGGGGAAAGAGATATTTCAGCTTTAGTATCATGATTCGGGCTCTTCAAGGGAAAACCCTATGCTGTTGGGTGGCTTTGTCTAAGTGTGTGATAGAACTTAAAAAAAATATCAAGAAGGACATCGAGATTCTAGCTTCTTTCTAATGTCTTATTTGCAATAGTAAAAACTTAGAGAATAACACCCCATTATTTTTTTATGGTATTTTTAAAGGATCTCTCTTATCCTTTGTTATGTACCTATATGGGGGTACTACTAGTTTAGGGAATCCATCAACATCCTCTTATAATGAGGTGGCATAAGCTCAAATATCCTATTTATCCATCATCTAATCATGGTAGACCAGGTACATATATAGTGGAAAAAATGGAAGAAGTGCCAATAGTCTTAGTAACACACCTTGAGGTCTCTGAAGTCATTAATTCTCTTCATATCAATATAATTATCAACCATTTCAATGGATTCTATCCCCAATCTAAGTATATCCTCAAATGGATTCACACCCATTGGTTAAAAGAATGCATTCTTTTTCTATGTTTTAAAGGATTTTTCTTAGTTCAATTTCTTAAACTCTCTAGTTATCAAGAACTATTGGAGGGCCCATGGGTTTGGGGTAATGCAGGTCTTTTTTATCACCACTTGGTTTCCAAATTTTGATGTTATCTCCATGATTGTTTATAAGATGCCAATTTGGGTTCATTTACCTAACTTACCTCTTCACCTTTGGCATCCAAAAGTTCTTACCAGCATTAGGAATGTGTTGGGTAGGCTCATTAAAATTGACAATTATCAAATTGATCAGGGTTTTATCAAAGGATTCACCAAGGTCCTAATAATGAGGATGCACGAGTCATGGTTACACAGGATGAAGTGAGTGAATACCAAAAAATGCTAAAGTAAATGAAATCAAACAAGAGACAATTGCATAGACAATTTGGAGAAAAGCCAATATTCCATTAACATAAGATGGCCAAAGTGAAGAATACATATAGGAGAGCACGTAAGTAACTCCTCCACAAAAGGTGGTCAAGGCACCCCAAGAATAGACTATAACTCCTCCATGAAAGGTGGTGACAGGGTGCTAAGAATAGAGAAGTAACTCCCATACCCAGAATAGACGATCAAAGGAGTTACTTACGACATTCTTATGACACCTATGACACATCTATGACACATATCTCCACATAAGCTAGCCTATCCCACGAATGTAGGAAAACTCCATGTATGCACAAATATATAATTTCCCTAATTAAATAATAGGGAAAAATAAAAACCTACACTAATAGGTTTTCTCACCTTTACCTAAATTTTTGTGGAGATTGATTTGAGTAAAGGGATACCTAATAACATAATCCTCAAACATGGGAATTGGTTTTGGACCTAATATCTAGATTATGAAAACATGGATTTTTGGTGCCACATTTTCCACCAAATAGGTCACTTACACTAAATATAAACTCAAGATAAAGCATTTGTAAAGGGTAATAAAAGTGGTGCTCCAAAGCAAAGAACTGGCAGCTCTGTGCACCGACATGAGAAGTTAATAAAAATAGGCTGAAGAGTGTCCTACAAAGGGCATATAATTGATTGATGAATAAATAAAGGAAAGAAGCTTTGAAGAAAGTCACAAATTAGGTAAATTAAAATAAATATTTGAGGTGACTGATACAACTAGATAAAGGGTAGTAATTACTGAAAACCGAATAGGAGGTATTAAGAGATTGCATGAGTTAGATAATTCTAGATTTGATAAAGAATCTCATAGTGATGGTATTTATATGCAACCCTCAAATATATAATTATTATTTGGAGGTACTCATTCAGAATTTTAGACTAAGATAAAGAAGAAAGGGAAGAAAGGACAAAATAAAGATGGTACACTCTGATGCAAGTTTGCACTAGTTTCCAATTTATTATTTGGACTATATTGATCTGCTGGTTTATTCTAGATTTGGCTCTAATGTTGGATTTTCATTGGTCTATGGTTGGGATTCTTACTGATTGATAGTTTGTTGTTATGTTGGGTTTGATCCTTTTGGTTAGGATCCCTAGTTGGTTTTGGTCTTTTGTATTATTTCTCCCATGTTTCTACTTTGCCCTGGGCTTATTTAACCTTATGGTTACAGACTCAGGTTTTGTTCATCTCTTTTTATTTCTAATAAATGGAATAAGGACCATATTATCTCAGTATTTATCAAAATAAATGTAAATGCATGTTTATTTTGTACACAACGTAAGCTTTAAAGATCTTACGAGAGTTGGCTATAGAAAACTATCTAACAAGTTAACCAACTTGAACAAACAAAAGGAAACTAAATTAAAAAACTAAATAAATAAATAGATAAACTACAACTTTGGATCATAAATGACCCAAAAATTTTTTGATCTAAATGGGTATAGAATATGAAAGAATGAGAGCAATGACTCTGAAGTGATCAAATAAACTTTGATGCATCTACAACTGGTGCACTATACCTCCTGGTACTGATCAAAATTGATGCTACTCCTTAAAGAAGACCACATTATGAGTTGTGGAATAAAATTTTGATGAACATGATCAAAGCCTTTTCATCTCCTATGATCATCCATACTGTATTATAGTATAACAAGATCAAAGCCTGTCCATCCACATCGATCCATATAAGGCTTCATTCAAATTCCCATCCAAGTAACCAACTTGTACTATGTATAGAACATCTCCCTGATGTCTAAAAAATGTTGATGACCTTTACTCAACACTGCTGGTGCTAAAAACCCCTATCAACTCGTAATATCATTAAATACTGATTGAAGACCAACTAATGTTATATCTTCTCCCCTATCAGGTGTGATGTGAGAAGCTCTGAAACAAGAGAAACAAAATCAAATAATAATGTTCTTTCCATGTCATGAATAACATGGATAGAAAGCCAAAGCTAGAAAAAAGTAAGAACACAAGATAAAAAATGCTATTACAATAGATCCTAGTCTTAAGCCTAATAGCTCACACGAGATGGGTGAATCACTGATCACGCTATTAGGTCCATCAAGACCATAGATCTCACCCACATAGGATTCCTCCTATTCAAAATAAGTTAAAAAATAACTTGAATAGTTGGAGTAACTAGTATATTTACCACTATAATGGCCCACATAATTTACTTAAACTTTATTTTTGTGTGGAGAGTGGGGTCATAAAAAAGGGAATATATTTTTTAGATGTCCAACATCACCACATTTGAACATATGGGATATTTCCTATGTTGATGAGACCTAGAAGAAGTTGAATCACTAGAATAACCATTTTAGTGATAAGAGTGCTTAATATTTGACAATGCCGATGAGAATGTTGTGAAGATTATCTAGAATAATGTGGAAAGTGTCTCATAGAATGTATTAAAGAGTGTTTCAGAGAATGTTTTTGAAACTAATTATATACATGATGATGATCTCTATGATGTGATTTGGCCTTTTTATAATGAGCCTCTTTAGCAGGCTTACTTTCTTCTTTACAAACTGTCACTCATGCTGAGTCAATAAGTCACAAATAGAGTCAAATGTTACACCATTGAACTTATCAATAAGCTATAACATTTAGAAAAAGTTGGTGTAAGCATAATTGAGGCCATTTAGTGTGATGTAAATGATCATGTCATCATTTATATTTCCACTGATCATGTAGTAATATTGTTTCAATGTTTTCATCCGCAAAATAGATTCAGAAACATCTTCATCATCTGCCATATTATTATTTAAAAGTTTCATCAGGTCAATTTTCTTGTATGTAGGTTATTTATCATATAAGTCCCTTAATGATTTCCATGATTTCCATGTGCCATATTTAATAAATTTAATGTGGATATTCACCTATACAGTGTAGGATGATTTTAGCAACGCGAGTACAGGTTTATCATGCTTTTGGTACTCAATCAGTTTGGAGGGTTCAATATGTGTGTAGTTTATTTCTCTGTTATTTACCATAATCACTAAAAATGAGTGTGTTTTCCATGTGTAAGCTCCATTATTTGTATTTATTATGTGTTAATCTACCATTTTTCAGATATTAAACTTATAACTCAATTCATGATCATAAATAAATATAGAGACAAAAAATGAATGTTACTTGGGGCTTTGCCTTGACCCTCGTAAGTAGATTCAAAATACAAAAGAAATGTTTCTAGGGACCTCTCTTAAGCTTGGATCACAAAAGAGAAAGAGATTGTTACACCCTTATATCATCATTAAAACCTTTCCATTGATAATCTTGTTTTATCGTTATAACCCCTTTACACAAAAATAAGGTAAAAAAAACTTTGACCAAAAGAAATACTAATGGGCTTTGAACCTTGTACCTCTACTCAAGAAAATAACTACCAAAATAACTCTACCCAAATTTATTTTAATCAATATAGGTATAAAAAATCAATAAATCCTTGATAATCTTGGTTTTTCAAATGAAAGATAAAAAATATAACATATATGGTAAAATATTTCACCAAATGTTTTTACTGCATTGTGTAAAACTTTCACATAATTTTGTTATCATGCCTCTTGTTCTAGTAAGCACATTTGTTTGGTAGAACCCATGATGAATTTATGGATTTGAAAGGCTTTACTATTTTATTCTAGCATCCCTCAACACCTCAACAAACTAGTAGTGGATGATATGTTCACTACCTCAACAAACTAGTAATAGTGGTCATCGTGACATAATTAAATATGTCAGTAGTGTAAAACCCTAAGAATTCAAAATAAAAATTGAATAATATTTAAGGAGATTTACCAATGTAAATACACTTTCATTTTCAATTACTACAAGGTCTATATTTAATTCATTCAATTTTTTTCTACTTTACATAATGAGGTCACTTATGTAAAACTCATTTGGACTATGTAAAAGAAATATTACCAGCTGGTGCTTTCCTTTTTATTCAATGGCATACTCCTATTAGGTTTTGTAATTGGTAGGTTAAACGTGTAGTGGACATACTTATCTATCACTAAAAGTGCCATTCTAGATGTTACACCATACAAAGAAGGCGTATGAGCTGTGTTGAGCACTTCAAGGGGAAAAAATAATCAATGTTGAATCCTCCACTTGAATTGCTAAGCTCTAAAAACATTGTTAAAATATTTAATAGTGGAGGAAATGATACCAATAAATTTATTCAATGTAAATGCATGTTTATTTTTGTACACAATATAAGCTTTAAATATCTTAGGGAGTTGGTTATAGAAAATTAATTAACAGGTTAACCAACCTGAACAAAAAAAAAGTAACTAATCTAATAAACAAACTATTGTCAATTAGACTTACACCCTTGTGAAGGTAGTTTCAGACCTTCATAGTCTAATGAAACATGGAAACAATCCTACGCTGTAGGTGGCCTAATCAGTACATTGAGTCTCTAGATTCTAACAACTAACTCTCTTTGGTGTATCAATTAGGATCTTTACACTATGTTGTAAACTATTGGGGAAAAAGGGGAGAAGGAAAAGGAAAGAAAACTAAAAGAAAATCCTATCTGATGATGGTGATACACCTAAAATTTAATTGATCCACACAATTTGAGCTTCTAAAAACACTGATAAAAAGATAAACAAATTGAAGTTTTAACCCCAATTGACCCCTATGCATCAGTATTTTGTGAAAAGGTTCTATCTTTTGATCAAAGCTTGAGGGAAATGATGGAATATGCCTAATTCAAGGCACTAACCAAATACTTATATCCACAATAACTTCAACCAAAAGATATTAAACATAGAACATAACTTGCATAATCTGATCAGCTAGTAACTAGGTAAGAATCATGACTTGACAAGGAAGAAAATTCTATCACATGCAAATCATTGACATAAATACACTATATCAGCACCTTGGAGTCTAAAAACTATCCTTTTATTAATATGAAAAGGTTACATGGCACAATTTTTTGGTAGAATATGGTCTTGCCAAAAAGAGGATACAATTCAAGGCTAAAACGCCAACTTATATAGAAAAAGTATACAACAACCAAGAGATTGGCACTAAAAATAGAAGAGGAGGTTAACTTAGTCCAACTTGTGCTATCACAACCTTCAAATAAAATCTATTTTTCTCTTTTGTCTTGCATGAAAAGATCCTTGGCATTGAAAATGATGGAGAGCCCAACTTTGAGTCAAAACTTCCATCATGCATGATGTTACACCAATCTCCAAATATAGAACTCCACTTGAAGTACTGAAACGTAAAGAACAATTTTCTTTACATGAAATCAATGCCAAAACTAAATTTAGAACTCTGCTTGAACTTCTCAAAATATTAAAATCTTTCAACAAGATAAATAAGAGTGGATGCATGAAATTGCATGTTGGCATAGAACGGATGAGGTGGACCCAAGTTTGATAAGTAAAACTCTTGCATGGAAAGCCACACCATAGTATTCAAAGGAATATGCCTCTTGAACTTCTTAATGCTGAGTTAGATCATTGAATGCATGAGATGACTAGGAGATAATCTTGATTTCAACAAACAATCAATTGAAGCTGTGACCAATCAATTATATATAGCCTTTGCTTGCATGGAAGAGGACCTTAATGAGTGAGAGGTACATTTAGATTGAACTCCTTGTCTTCATTATGGTAATTTCTCGATCTAACGCTTTCAGGATCTTTATTTTTGTGCATGTATTTCTCTGGCATTTATTTGTCTATAGCTATTTCCTTTGTCCAATTCTTTCAACCATCATTTTTTTGTCCTAGACTTTTTATTTCTATTTATATTCCCATGGACAATATTTATTTTGGATTTTATTTTGAGATTTCATCTCCATTTCCTTTGGACAAAAAGTTTGAAGGAATTAGGTCTTTAGGCTTTTGTCTTTATCATTTTCCCATGGATAAAATGTCAATGGGAATTATCTCTTCATCCTTTCCGATTGGTCCATTCTCCTTGAACAATTCCATGGGTAAATATTCTGAAAGAATTCTTTCAAACAATTTATCCAAAAGAATTCTTTTGTAATTTTTGTCCATCTCTTTGCCTTTGGACAAATTATCCATGACCTTTTCTTCTTTGTGCCTTTCCTTCAACTTTTCCAATTGGTCCACTTCCTTCAAACAAAAAGTCTAAAAGAATATCTTTAGGATTCTCTTTGTTTAATTTCCTATAGACAAAAAGTCTAAAGGAAATCTTGTCCTTGGAACCCTTGCAAATTGCCCTTCAATAAAATTGTATTTTTCTACTTGCCCTTTAGAAAACTATCATGACAATTTGTCTGAAGGAAATGTACCCTTAAGACTTTTTGTGCATCCCTTTGGAGTTTGACAAGGACGTTACCGAAGGGAAAGTGCCCTTTGGGTTTTCTCAAAATGAACCTCTCAGCCTTTTTATAAGTGTCCTCTCGAGAATTTTGTAAAATGACTTTCTTGAAGGGAAAGTGCCCTTCGGCTTTTTTGGAATCGAACCTTCAAAAAAGTTGCAATGGTCCCCTTTGTATTTGAAAATGCCTTTTTTTGAAGGGCAGATACCCTTTAGCTTTTTTATAAATTACTATTCAAAAGTTTTGTAATGGTTCACTTACCCTTCAGAATTCTTGAAAGTGTCCTTTAGAAAAAAGAGAATGGTCTTTCAGAAAAGTTGACAATAACCTTCAGATTTCCAAAGTGTCCCTTCAAAAAAGTTGTAAGGTACCACTTGCCTTTGAAAATGACCTTTTCTTAATGAAAATATCCTTTGGACTTTCGAAATGTGCCCTTCAGAAATATTGAAAAAGTCCTCCTGTCCTTCAAAAAAGTTAAATAAACCTTTAGACTTTTGAATATTGACTTTTTTGAAAGGAAAAGATCCCCTTTTACCTCTGTGAAATAGTCTTCATAAAAATTGTAGAGGCCTTTAGAATTTTGAAATGCACCATTCAAAAGTCTGAAAAGGACCTTTTTCTTTGAGAAATGCCCTTCGGGCTTTATGAAAAGAACCCTTCGGCATTGATGAAATGGAATTTCTCGAACCTTTTAAACTAACTTTTCCAAAGTAAAAGAAACCTTCAGACAACTTGAAATGATCCCTCAAAACTTCAAGATGAACTTTCTTGAAAGAATAAGAGCCCCTCAAAAAATTTGAACAAACCCAATTCCTAATATTTGGACAAAGATGCAGGCTTATGTAAAGTTTAGAATGATAAGGGTTACAATTTAACATGTGAGGTCAAAATTGTCAACATTTTGGTGACTCAGCTAGGAAGCATGCCTGCTATGCTTAAGAACCAAACCATTTACATGACATTTGAACTCATAAAACAATGGAAAATTTGGTCCATGATTGTAATTACAACCTCTGATTTGAAAAAGATAACCTTCATCCTCAAAAACAAGAAGGGAAACACACAAAGTGGGGAAAACTAACTAAAAAGCAAAAGTGCAGACAATCACCTATTTAGAACAAAATAGAAAGAAACTACTATGCTAAACAACACTTGGAGGAAAGCAAAACAAACTAACTATGTACAAGGAACTTTTCTCTTTAGTAGTAATGTTTTAAATGTATCTCATTTACTTAGATTGGAAGCTCGTCACCATCCGTCTTTACAATTTGGAAGGCATTGTAGGATTTGCAGCTAGAGATTATGCATGGGCCACTCTAAAGGGAATAAAACTTTTTGGGCCTTCCTAGTTTAGCTCCATCCTCATCCCACTTGAGGACCAAATATCCTTCTTTGAAACTATATGAAAAAGCTCCTTTCTCAAAAGCTCTCTTCACTTGTGCTTGATGAATCTCCATGGCTAGCATGGAATGATTTCTTATCTCTTCCAACTCCATAATCTTAGCATACCTGACCTTCATAGGTGCATTCTCTAACAACTCAAGTTGATGCATTATTTCTAAAGAAGGAAACTCAAGAGAAATGGGTAACCTTGCTTCCTTACCATATACCGGCTTGTATGGAAAGTTGGATATTGATATTTTTTAGGTGATCCTATAAGCCCATAGAGCTGACTTCAACTTGAGATGTCATGACCTTTGATTGTATTCAATAGTCCTTCTTATGATCTTTAGTAGGTTCTTATTTTTAGATTCAACAAGGCCATTTCCTTGTGGATAATAGTTTGATGAAGTGCTAAGATAAATTCTATGTTGGAAAACCCATTAGATGATCCTATTTCCTATAAAAGTTATTGCATTATCAAAAATAACAGTTGAAGAAACTCCAAATATAGTAAGCAAACTTTCATAGAAATCTATAACATTGGTTTCATTTGCTTCTTTCAGTGCCACTACTTCTATCCAACGTGTGAAGTAATCTATAACAATGAGAATCCATTTATGTCCTAAAATTTAAGGAGATTTATGAGATCAATAAATTCCAATCACCATTGGATAAAGTGATGATCCACTGTAATTGGTTGAAGAGGTAAGGCTACAAGTTTCACTTTTCCTACAAACATAGCACACTATTTGTAATTCCTAACCCATGCATGACAATCACCAAATATACTAAGCTAATAGTACCCACCTCTCATGATCTTAAGGGTTATAGTTCTTACAAAAAAAGTCCTCCACTATGTCCATCATGGAATGATTTAAGAAATCTTTGAGTTTGGGTTGGTTCTACACATCTTAGCTACATGCGATTGATATATATTTTGAATAAAACACCATCAACAAACAAAAATGGAATTGATTAAAATATAAAATATATTCTTTTTGAGGCATTGAGATGAAAGGGATAAATACCATCTTGGAGATAGCTTACCATGTCATGAAACCAACTGGAAGGTGAGGTATGACCAACTGTAACATCTTCAGCATTTAACACCAAAACAAGCTCATTAGCCTCTTGTAAGTCTTGAGCTAGATGCTCACATAGTCCTTTTCCTCTAATCAGATTTGTGACCTTAATTTCCACATCATCCTCCATTACCTTGGTTATCCAACTGACTCTCTTCTCATTTAAATCTTTGTTCAAAAGGAACTCTTTGATGCTTGGATGGGCAACCATTAGGTGTATTTTATTGTTAGACTACAAGTATCTAAACTTTTTAAGAGACCTTATAACTGAAAGTACATGTTTCTCAACAAAAGAATACCTTGTCTCATACTCTTCCAAGCCTTGACTGAAGAAAGCTATTGGCTGCTCTAAAGCCTCATGATTTTACTACTAAGAATTCCTGAAATGGTGTCCATGTTAGCATGTGTATACAGAATGAAATCTTTTGTGAAAACTAGATTTATGAGTGTAAGAGCACTAGCTATGGCCTTCTTAATATCTTCAAAACCTTTTACTTCTTTGGACTAGTTGAAGCACTAATTCTTCTTTAGCATGTTAGTAAGTGGCTTAGCTAAAATGGAAAAATCTGAAATATATCTCCTTAAGAAGTTGATTTTTCCAAAGAAGCTTTGCATAGATTTTTTGTGCTTAGGAAAGGAGAGTGAAAGAATGGATTTTACCCTTTCAAGATCTATGCTTAAACCATACTTTGAAACATGTCCAAGAAGCTTACCTTCATGAACTGAGAAGACACATTTTTTGGGATTTAAAGATATCCCAAATTGTCTACACTTTTTGAACACTTGATTGAGATGAACCATGTGATCACCTGCATTCTTTGAAAATACTATTATATCATCCAAATAAACAAGTAAAAAAATGTTAAGAAGGTCTTGGAATGCCATATCCATGGCTCTCTAAAAGGTTACTCCAGCATTAGATAAACCAAATGGCATATTTCTATATGCAAATATCCCCCACTTGGTTGTGAAGGCCATCTTAAATTGGTCCTCTTCTTTGACCAAAATATGATTGTAGCCACTATATCCATCCAACAAAGAAAACCTCCTTGAACCTGTAACCAGCTATAAAATTTGTTCCATTGATGGCAATGGATAGTGATCTTTAAGTGAAGCCCTATTCAAATCATGTAAGTCAACACACAATCTAATCTCACCATTATTTTTCCATATTGGGACAAGATTTGCCACCTAAGTTGAGTGCTTGATTGGAAATATAATAGCTGATTCTATGAGCTTGTGAAGCTTTGCTCTTATCAAAGGCTTAAGCTTAGGATTGATGGGCCTTTGTATTTGTTTGACCACTTTAGTTTTAGCCTTTAAATCAATGGTGTGTTGAGATAAACTTGGGTCAAATCCCTTGAGATCACTATATTTCTATGAAAATATATCAGTAAAACTTATACATAACTCAATGAAAGCTTCTTTTTGTGAAGGAGTGCATACCTTAACCAACTTCAAAATCTTACTAGTTGCAATCTCTACATTGGCATAGTGCTCTTATTTTATTGAAAATGATGAATTATCTTTCCTTAAATCATCATCACCATTAAAAATATTCTCAAGTGTGACCAATCCCTTGGGTAGCTTATTTGTTTTTATTTTCATAATCTGATCACCATACTATTGCAAGTGCTTTGACTAGTTTTTTGAACAAAATTTAGCCTCCTCTTACAAGAATCTCACAATTTGATTGTCATCCTTGAACACTTGAAAATTATCATGATTATCTGGAATAGAAGCCCTTACAACCACCTTTAATGTGACTAAATTTTCTTACTCTTTATATCAGCTGGGATACTAAATTATGACCCAATGGTAGCCAACCTATCTGCATGTTTATTCTCACCTCTTGGTATTGTCTAAATGTTAAAAACTTGGAAATATTCAAGTAAATCCCATATTATATTCTTATTATATTTAAGCAACAAATTTTTATATACATTTAAACCTCTTACTTGATGAACTATAAGTTCACTATCACCAAAAACTTGCAAGGAATTGACCTTCATCTTCTTAGCCCATTGTAAATCATGAACTAGTGCCTAATAATATACAAAATTATTTGAAAAACCAAACTAAAACTTAATAGAAGAGAAATAACTTTGATTTTTTGGAGAAACCAACATCATTCCAACTCTGTTACCATGTTTATTCCTTGATCCATCAAAGTAAAATTGCCACAAACTTTCACTAGATTCATCACCCTTAACCATGGCTGAAATTGGTGTATCATTTTCATGAAGGCAATACACACCAAATCCTTATTATTCAATTATATTATAAGGATCATGCTCATGAAAATTATAATCCCACTCATCAAGAAATAAATCTAGAACTCCATTCAAAGGTGATCCATTTTCTACTTCACTAGTTTCTAGTACCTCATCTGAGATGATACAATTAGTATTCACAACACTTGGCATATATGGATCCATATGAAAACGTGAAATAAGATCAGAATAAATTTTTACCTTGGTACCATACTTGGTTTTGAATATCAAGTAAGTCCAATCAGTTGATAAATATCCCCCAATATTTGAGATGAAATCCCTTGAAAGACACATAATAAAGTAAGGAGGCAAGTCTACCACAACAACATCCTACTAAATGGTAACATTAAGACAAACATGTAATGTCAATTTCAGATCTCTAATGATGCCTACCATTTTTTTTAGTGACCCATCCAACTACAATACTCCTATAGTGTTTGGCTCATAAACAAGGCCAAGCTTGTCTGTAATCTATTTAAGCATGACTGTACTACTAGCTCCACTATCCACCATATAATTATGAACCAAAGTATCACCTACTATCATAGAAAGGTAGAAAGGAGGAGTTTTATTTATTTTTATCTCATTTCTTTCCACCTTTTCCATATTGTTTACTTGCTGCACTTGTTTCTTAGTTGGTTGATCTGAATAAGTCAAGACAACACCTTTCTCAACCAGTTTTGGAGACAATTTAAGAGCTAAAAGCTCTTGGATGAGCATATATTTTTATCATGGAATGGAAAGAGAATCCTACATGCTAATAATGATGTTAGACTTCTTCATCTAATCTATTATACTCAATTGAGATCCACTAACCTTTGGTTTCACTATTTGAAGAACTGGCTGTTCACAAACTAGAGGTATTCGATGAACTTTACTAACCTCCATATTCTAATTTTTTTGAGTTGTAGGGGCAGAACGTTATTATTTTATACTCTTAGAAATAAAATTAGGAGTACCTAAATCATTTGTCACCTCATGTAGCTCATCAATGGCTCTTCTTTTAGCTCTAGTTACATCTACAACTTGACCCCTTATACTGTTAGTTTCAACACCCTAAGTAAAAGCAACATGATCATCCAATTGCCAATTTAAATTAATGGCATTAGGTTGCCCTTGAACTTATTAAGTCTCTCCTTATGATGCTAAACTTGTATCTTGGTTCTGACCTCCTTGAAAAGAAAACTCTTCTTGTGTCATCTGTGGCATAGTGATGTTTTGTGATACCAAGGCTTGGTTTTGGGCATCATTAAGATTTGAGGGATACCAACCTAAATCCTATACCAAGTTTTTTTGAGGTGGGGTGTGAACAATGGATTTTGAAGTGAAAGGAGCATTAGGATCAAGGGAAACATATGGCTTAGCTAGAGTTATGGCTCCTTGTGTTTGGTAAGGTGGTCTATTCTCTCTAAAACCTTGATAAGGAGGCCTTTGATATTTGAAGGGCCTATAGGTGGTCTAATTTTATTGGTGATAGGGCCTATTAGCCTAAAATTACTATCTCTTGAGTTACACTATTTCATTTCCAAAGGATTGTAATAATATTTTCAACTCTCTTATCTCACTAGCTTGACTAGTAGGGGCTACAATTTGAGCTTGAGGTGATGGAATAGGTTCTAAGGATGGGGTTTGAGGAATTTGAGGGGTTGGTATGGAATTTATTTATAGAGATATAGGGATTAGAGGACTTGCATAAATCTTACCAGCTTGTGTCAAATTGTTCTCTACCCTAATTGTAACCTCATAAGCATTTGGCAAGGTAGTACCACCCATTGACTATATCATCACACTAATGTTAGAGTTAAGGGCTTTCAAATAATACAAAAATGCATATTCAGGAGATGGTCTAATCAACACACGTATCCTAGTTTATGTCTTTTGAAATCTGAGGCTAAAATCAAACATGAACTCATGAGGAGCTCAAATTATGGTAGTTAATTGCTCAACTAAAGATAGGTGGTCAGATTTGTCCTCAAATTACTTGACTAAGGCTGCACCCAATTCATCTTAGGTATAAATTAAGTTTAGTGGAATATTTATATACCATTGCAATGCTTTACCTTTGAATGAGGCAACCAATAATATAATAACAACATTATCCTTAATAACATTATGGACTGAACAGAGATTAGCTACATCCTGGATATGCTCAATAGGGGTTGTTTGATTTTATCTTGAGAAGAATGGGATGTTCTTGAGGATAGATACAAGAGTGTTATCAAACTGGGGTAAATTCATTAGACTACCTCTATTGAATGTAACAAACACCTAGTTTCTGATGGCCATTTGGAAAGTGGGGATTGTAGTGTCTAGAACAATGAGATGACTAGGAGATGAATATTTATTTTGAGGATATGGATTAGCCCTCCTAAAACTTGATCTCTTATATGATGTAAATTCAAAAGAAATACCTTTACTTGCTAACCTTGTGGTAACTTTTGGCATGAATGAATTGCTTGAATGATGCTATGAGCTCTGCAATTGGATGTTGATGATAATGAATATCTTCTTTTATTATAAAACTTCTTCAGATATGTAAAGATTTTTTTTGAAGTCCCATTGGTCATGAAAAAAATATATTATCATTCAGACTCACACCCTTATGAAAGTAGTTTTAAGCCTTCACAGTCTGCTGAAACATGGAAATAATCCTAGGTTGTGGGTGGCCTAATCAATGGATTGAGTCTCTATATTCTAAGGGCTAGCTCCCTTTGATGTATTAATTAGGATCTCTACTCTACGTTGCAAACTACTGGGGAAAAAGGGGACAAGGAAAAGAAAAGAAAAATAAAAGAAAATCCAATCTAATGATGGTGATACACCTAAAATTTGATTGATCCACACAATTTGAGCTTCTAAAAACACTGATTAGACAATAAACAAACTAAAATTTTATCCCCAATTGACCCCTATGCATCGGTATTTCATGAAAAGGTTCTATATTATGATTAAATCTTGATGGAAATGATGGAATAGGCCTAATTAAAGGCACTAACCAGCCACTTATATCCACTATAACTTTAGCCAAAAGATATTAAACACATAACATAACTTGTATAATCTGATCAACTACACTATACCAGTACCTTGGAGTCTGAAAGCTATCCTTATATTAATTTCAAAATCTTACACAACATAAATTTTTGGTAGAATATGGTCTTGCCAAAAAGAGGATACAATTCAAGGCTAAAAACCCAACTTATATAGAAAAAGTATACAACAACCAAGAGATTGGTGCTGAAAATAGAAGAGGAGGTTAACTCTGTCTAACTTATGCTATCACATCCTTCAAATAAAATCTATTTTTGTCTTTTGTCTTTCATGAAAAGCTCTTTGGCATTGAAAATGATGGAGAGCCCAACTTTGAGTCAAAACTTCCATCATGCATGATGCTACGCCAATCTCCAAATATATAACTCCACTTGAACTACTAAAATGTAAAGAATAATTTTCTTTGCATGAAATCAATGCTAAAACTAAATTTAGAACTCCGCTTGAACCGCTAGAAATTTTAAAAGCTTTCAACAAGATAAACAAGAGTGCATGCATGAAATTCCATGTTGGTATAGACGGGATGAGGTGGACCCAAGTTTGACAAGTCAAACTCTTGCATGGAAAGCCATGCCACAATATTCAAAATAATGTGCCTCTTGAATTGCTTGGAGCTGAGTTAGATCATTTAATGCATGATATGATTAGGAGATAAGCTTGATTTCAACAAACAGTCAATTGAAGCTTTGACCAATCAACTATAGATACCCTTTGATTGCATGGAAGAGGACCTTGATGAGTGAGAGGTGCATTTAGATTGAACTCCTTATACTCATTATGGTAATTTCTCAGTCTAACTCTTTTACGCTCTTTGATTCTGTGCATGTATTTCTAAAGCATTTATTTATCTATAACTATTTCCTTTGTCTACTTATTTCGGCATTCATTTTTTGTCCTAAACTTTTTATTTATGTTTATACTCCTATGGATAATATTTCTTTTGGGCTTTTCTCTCCATTTCCTTCAAACAAAAAGTCTGAAGGAATTAAGTCTTCAAGGTTTTATCTTTGTCATTTTCCCATAGATAAAATGTCTATGAGAATTGTCTCTTCATCCTTTCCGATTGGTCCATTCACCTTGAACAACTTTGTGGGTAAATCTTCTAAAAGAATTATTTCAAACAATTGGTCTGAATGAATTATTTTAGACTTTTTGTCCATCTCTTTGCCTTTAGACAAATTATCCGTGGCCTTTTCTTCCTTGTGCCTTTCCTTCAGCTTTTTTGATTGGTCTATTTCCTTCAGACAAAAATTCCAAAGGAATATATTTAGGCTTCTCTTTGTTTATTTTCTCATAGACAAAAATTTTGAAGGAAATCTTGTCTTTAAAACCCTTGCAAATTGCCCTTCGACAAAATTGTATTTGTCTACTTGCCCTTCAGAAAATTGTCATGACAATTTGTCTGAAGGAATCATACCCTTCAAAATTTTCATGCATCCCTTTAGAGTTTGAAAATGGACTTTCTTGAAGGGAAAGTGCCCTTTGGGTTTTCTCAAAATGAACCTCTTAGCCTTTTTACAAGTGTCCTCTCAGGAATTTTAGAAATGACTTTATCGAAGGGAAAGTGCCCTTCGGCTCTTTTGGAATCGACCCTTTGAAAAATTTGTAATGGTCTCCTTTGTCTTTGAAAATGTCTTTTTTTTAAGGTCAGATACCCTTCATCTTTTTTGTAAATGACTATTCATAAGTTTTGTAACGGTTCACTTACCCTTCAGAATTCTTGAAAGTGTCCTTTCAGAAAAAGAGAATGGTCTTTCAGAAAAGTTGACAATGCTCTTTGAATTTCCAAAGTGTCCCTTTAGAAAATTTGTAAGGTACCACTTGCCTTTGAAAATGACCTTCGCTTGATGAAAATTTACTTTAGCCTTATAAAATGTGCCGTTCAGAAATATTGAAAAAGTCCTCCTGTCCTTCAAAAAAGTCAAATGAACCTTCAGAGTTTTGAATATTGACTTTTCTGAAAGGAAAAGAGCCCCTTTTGCCTCTGTGAAATAGTCTTTGGAAAAATTGTAGAGGCCTTCAGAATTTTGAAATGCTCCATTCAGAAGTCTAAAAAGGACCTTTTTCTTTGAGAAATGCCTTTCTAGCTTTATGAAAATAACCCTTCAACATTGGTGAAATGGACTTTCCCGAACCTTTGAAACTGACTTTTCTGAAGTAAAGGAAACCTTTGGACAACTTGAAATGAGCCCTTAAAACTTTTAGATGAACTTTCCTAAAAGAATAAGAGCCCTTCAAAAATTTTGAACAAGCCCAATTCCTGACATTTGGATAAAGAAGCATGGTTATGCAAAGTTTACAATGATAAGGGTGACAATTTGACATGTGAGGTCAACATTGTCAACACAAACTAAATAAATAAATAGACAAATTACAACTTTGGATCATAATACCCTTTATCAAAAACACATATTAGGTATAATACCCTTTATTACAATCTATATAATGCCCTCCATTTTGCCTGTCTATATAATACCCTTTAAATTCTATATAATGGTCTATTGTTGTCCATCTTGCTACATATATTATTACTTTGCATCTGAGTAAAGGAACTGATGAACTTAAATCTCATTATATTAAAATGTTTGTGTTTGTTTAGTAATGGACATAAATAAATGTAAAAGGAAAGGAACTAGTGAACCTATCAAGAAGAAACTGATTGATATATTAAGTGTAGATTGTAATGCCAACAATCAAACTTTAGGTGATATCCCTTCATAGGATTAGATGCCTATTTTTTTAAGTGACATATACTTACTAAATCTCCATGGTTTTCATTATTTGTATCTTTCAATATTCCCAATCCCATCCCCCCAAGTAATTTTTTGGACCAATCTAAAACTAATGAAAACATGAAAGAAAAGGTGGACAAAGATATTAGAGAATGCCAGTTAAGGCATTTGAAGAGCAGGTTGGATGTATGAGAGAAATGGGGAAAGGTTAGCATAGATAAGGAGGAAAACCTAAAGGAAAAAATTAAAACAATGAATACAACCATATTATCACTAAAAATTGAGAACACAAATCTAAAGCTTTGTACTGAATATGTCAGGTATGAAAAACTACATGCTCAGATGTGGTTTGAGGATCAAAATGCATCATTGATAGTATATGAATTTTTTTCAAGTGCTAAGGCTATTACTTTGGAGTAAAGCATTATAGGAATATAAGATAATAAAATTTATGAGGAAGATATTAGAGTGTGGATAAAATTTGTAGTCCATTGCATGGATTTCCCAACAATAACTCCCATTGTATCCATGCTTGCTAACTCATGATGATTTTTATGAATCAGTTCAGGGGTCAGGCCTAACAACAACACTCTCTCCACCTAATCCTTCAATGTAGTAGTAATGCATGGATCTAAAGTACAATGGCTATCCCTAAAGTTATATATATGTTTCCCATGGCAAACCATGCCCTACTGATCTATATGGCTCAAGTTGTTATACTTAATTAAAGTTTGTTCTTTCATCTTCATCAAAACATGAATATAAAAATGACATTGACACCTATGATGTGAATGCTTATGACCATGTTAGCTGCCAATACAAACCTTCACAACATTTGAAATATGATAATGAAAATCATATTTAGCTCTATAATATTCAAGGCCATATGTACACCAATAACTATATAAAACATACATAAATTAGAATATAAAAAATATTCAAATTCATATTTAAAAATAAAACTATTACAAGACACCATACTCATTGTATGTATTAGCGAGATTTATCAATCCTAATTTTTTACAAGTCAGATTGCATAGGATGAAATGTACTATTGTTGATATGAAAGTTAGTGGGACACCCTGATATATTACATTTACCAATTAGAAAGTATTTTAAATAATCTCTTCATATCCATGTGATAGTATATTTGTCATTGCCCAAATTGTAATTCAATTCACTCCACTCCTATTTGTTGGAAGAGAACTCCCTAGGAGATGGATTTTGCACTGTAATATTTAATAATATCTTCCACTTGGTTATCATATATAAAGTGATCAATTCAAAAAATTTGTACTTATTACTTTAGGTTTAGCAAGGGGCAGTGATAAATAATTAGCTTTCATAAACAAAGAACATCCATAAACAATTAGCATTTTTAAACAAAGGGAAATGAGAAACATACGTAAATGCATAAAAAAAAGAAAATAATTAGCAAACATGTGCATCGATATGTTTTCCTTAAATCATATAATTTAATAATTTATAAATGCATAATGACCATTTAACAACTTCCTTGCAGAGACTGACACATGCCATATTTACATGGATGATTTTATTGCAAAGTTAAGTTATCGTTTATTAATGTTTTCAATTTATTATGGATGTTAATATCAAATTTATTAAAAAACATTCAATCAAAATATAATTGGTTGGCCCTCTTAATGTGTTCAGTAAGAAGAGAATGAATCCCAAATTGGGGATTCTACAAAATATTTGAGGTAAACACACTATATGTAAAAATTACTAAGTGTAATAAGTTATTGCTCACTACCATGCCATCATGTTATTTTCATTATGGTTTCATAATAGCCTGTTCTTCTTTAATTAAGTTTATATGTATGAAAGTGTTGTAAAGCTTTAGTTTTGTAGTAAACCTATTGTTATACCAATATTAATTTTATGTGGAATGCTTATACAGTCAGTAAGAATAAAATTCTGGTGGGATATATCATAGCCAAGAACCTTTATTAATGAACCATGATCCAACTAACAATTTGGGTTACTATTGTGATCACAAAGACAAATTAACTTAGGGTTTAAAACCAAGATTTTGACTTTGATCATTGCTACGATAAGTTCCCTATCTTATAGCTAAACCTATCTCCTTAAATACACATACTAAAAATTCTCCACCATTTACATAGCTAAAAAAATAATAGTTAGAATGTGATTTAGACTAAAATTGTTCAAACTACATGGCACTATGCTCACCATAGACATGCAGTTAGATTTATTAGGAGATATATCCCAAAGTTATACAATCTAAATGATTTTTTTATAACTATTTATTGTAAGTAGCATTATAAAGTGTGCATTAAAAGAACATAATTCAATTTTGCAGTTAATAGTGTGCCCTACAATTTTACAAACTAAAACTTGTCCTATAGTTTTTGAATTGTATTAATTTTAAAAACATGTTCTGTGTTTCATTTCTTGCTCATCCTGAGGAAAATGTAAAGGTTTTGCCCTTGTGATATGCTAAATAAATATTTAGTTATTAAAATAGGGTTTGAGATTCAATAATATAGACAATGTAACTCATAGAATTAATTCGAGTTTCCTTTAGGTAAAATGTTGGGAGGATGAAAAAAGTTGCAACTATAGAGTAGGGAAAGACAAAAATGGGTTTAATAGAGACTATTTTTTTAGAATAGGGTTTGAGATTCATCAATGTAGGGAATGCAATTTATTATAGGGTAACTAACCTGTATAACAAATGCCTCCTCTAGGATGCTCCTATGAATGTGGTACAAGATTATGGAACACAAGCTCCTATAAATGTCAAAAAGGAAGATGGTAATGATAAAAGAGAAACGAAACAGGGGAAAGGCATGCAAAAAATGGGTATAAATTTTAATTTTTCTGATCAATGCACAACTTACATTTAACTGAGGTTAAAATTTAATTTTCCTTAACTGTTGGCATTTACCTTAACTATTGATGTTTGATTTAAAAACATTACACACCATATTTATGAATGTTAACTGAATTGTGAGCAAGAAAAGTTAGCCATATTCATGGGACCCATAGACATGTCAGCTAGAAACTCGAATGTATTGACTAGTTAAGACACTCCATAAAATACAATCAATCTTTTAGATAAACCAAATTAGATGCAAGGTGAAATTTTGAAAAGATCATCATAAAATTCAAAGATTTATAATAACTATATATGTTTTATTTAATATTTCTTTTTCTATTATGAACTATACTAACATTTGAAGGGTAATATCAAACACATACCATCATCAAAAAATTTCATGACAAACATGGTCAATCATCAATTTTGAACCCTACACATAATCCATCATCAGAGAAAAAATAAAAACTAAACATATATAATATTATATTTGTTATAATAAAACCAGAGGTACATATTTTATTTAGATAATGACCTATTTTTATAAATCATAGTGATATTATCTTTAGTTTTTAGTTGCTGCCTTGCATGGTACTATATGAATCACGTGATTCTTTTTTACTTTAGCTCATGAAAACCTATAAAAAATATAATATTTTACCAATTCTAAAGTTTAGCACTCAAATATTAGAGAATATTCCTCTACATGCTCTCATAGAATATTATATTTATATCAATATAATAATTAAAAACTCATTTCAAAAGTGACAAATATGATAACATTTATTTACTAATTAAAATACCAATTATAGGTGGAAAAATATTGAGTTGATATATAACATTATTATTATCTTATTTTTTTTTAAAATTTTAATATATAAAAATTATTACACAAAACACTTGTGTAACTCAAAAAGATTATATAGTATTTAACATATATAATTTTATTGGTTAGTATTTTTTTCCTTTTAAATATTTAAACATATTTAAATGTGACATATACCCTATAAAAAGGTGACATTTTTTTTATTTGATTAGGTAAATAAGCATGCTTTACAAGAACCATGCAACTTGGAGTTAATCAGAATTAAAACATAACAGAGAAATCCCTAGGGGCTGAAAAATACAATACAACCAAAATAAAAACTACTAGAATTCTAGTGTAGAAGACAAAACACAAGTAAACAAAATAGATAAATTACTCAGGGAGGGCAGTTTCTTCCATGAGTACCTTGTTGGCGTTCATGTCCTTCGCCTTATCCTATGTCTTATAAAAAGTGACATTTATTATAGAACTTATATTAATTTAGTAATTATATTCTAACCACTATAAATATTTTTAACTGACTACCATATAATATTCTATCATTTCTTATTATTAAATATTTATTAAATTTACTTAAAATTAATACAAAGCTATTCTAGAACAATCATATATAGAGGTCTACATACCCATCACCTAACAAATGTCTGATACCTTTGAATGTATCTTCTCTATGTTCCAACGATTGTCGCATTCACTTTTAAATATAGATATTATTGCCACATTTAGTCCAATACATGTATAATTTTATCTACCCCATTTCAAGTTAACATTGCCTTATTTGTTTAATTTTAAACTAGATGCATGTTACATTCGAATTTAGTTTTAAACAAGTTGACAAACTACAAAAGTTTAAACAAACATCTTATTAGTCCTTGCCAAAGCAAGGATAGTATATATTTCACCCCAACCCATAGTAATTTAACTCTAACTAATCATACTTAATCCCTAAGTATCATTCATTGTTGTGTTGAACTTACATTAAAAATTTATATGTAAATTCAACAATAAATAATTTTCAATACAAAGATAGGGACTAGCTGCTACATGAACTTTGTTTTATTTTTTATTTCTTATATAATTATATTTGTTAAGATCCAATTTTAGACAAAAAGGTCGAGGGAATTTGAAATCTTTAATTTCTTTTTATTTATGTAATATTTTTTTAGTTTTTCATTTATAAGAGAGTTTTTATTTAATTATTTGTTTATTTGTATCTTGTAATTTTGTTTTATATTTTAGATCAACTCTTTAATTTTTGTTATTATGTCGATAGTTTTACAATGGCATTCAGGGGGTGGTGGTAGGCTGTAATGTAGTGAGTGCGTTCATTTTTAATTTCAAGCTTAAATTTGACATTGATTTGATCATTACTTATAATTTTTTCTATTTAAAAAACATGATCAACATTATTATACCATATTAAATTTTATAAAAAATATTATTTCATAAATAAACACCATTACAAGTTAAAATGCGCCTGAAATTATTATACCATATTAACTTTTATTAAAAAAATATTTTGATGAGCATAAACTATTACAAGTTAAGAACTTAAAACATATATTTTTAAAATTCTAGCCAACCCTCCACCATCATAAATTATTTCTCTTTTTTGGCTCATTAATATTATTAAAGTACAACGTTACTCCATTATGATTATCCATAATACCAAATTCCATTCTTATTTGCTCTATGTAGTGCCAAGTTTAGCCAATAAATTTGTCTCTGTATGTGCAATAAAATTGGCTATTTTTATATAGTTTTGAATGTCAATGTGTGTTCACAAAGAATCACTTATGTTTTCATTTAATATTCCAAAGTGATTTTTAATTTTTTTTGTGATCGAGATATCCAAATATATTAAATGGTGCCCATAAAAATAGGTTCATTTTTAATGCTAAAAAACTATTGTTCTTATGGATCAATAACTTTGCTATTATTTTTTCTTAGGTGAGCTTGCAGCTGGAGTTTGAGAGAAGAAGCAATATTTTCTAGAGTTGTTAATTACGCTATAGCAGCCTTATGTGACATTTAAAAAAAAAAAAATTAATTATCCATAATTTAAATAAAAATAAAATTATGCTAACGTTTCTAGACTAAATTTGATCATTTTTTGAGTCATTAATCTATGTACAATTATTTGTATTAAATTACAATCAAAATATTTTGTATATGCAATGTGAAAATTTGAACACACCGAACTACTAAAGTATATATCTATTTTATTTAGTGATTACATATTTTATTATGATTTATGTGGGTAATGTTGAATAACAAAAACATTAGACACATTTGAACTAGACATATCATTTAATATAATTATAAAAATTAAATGCTCACCAAGTAATGTTTATTATGGATGAATCTGGAATGAACGTAAGTTTATAAAGTGACTCCCAGTCCTTATAGATATTGCTATAAAAGATAGATAAATACACTATACATAATTGTCAGGGGCAACTGTATGCACCAAAGAAAATGTGTGTAATAAATAAAATATGAATCAGGATAAATAATTTAATCAATTTTTTTATTAATTTACATATTATATTAGTTAATCTTATTACTTTTCATATATATCTATATATATCTTATTTTAAATTAATAATTAACTACAATACATATATTATACAAATCTATGTAAAATAAGCCGAAATATATCATTCTCAAGGTGCCTCATTCTATTTATTTCACAAATCTAAAATCATATAGGTATCTCAAGAATGATATCTCTCGATGTTTTCAACATAAATTTATTTTATAATTATATGTTATTTTTTAATATTTTTAAAGTTTTTAATTTTTATGACAATTTTAAATCTTTGAGGCCATGTTTTCTTTTATGAGATGTGTATTTATAAATTTGTTTAAAACAATATAGAGATCTTATATATATATATATATATATATATATATATATATATATATATATATATATGTATATATATATATATATATGTATATATATATGTATATATATATATATGTATATATATATGTATATTTGATCGATACTAGGTTTACGTGACCTCTGCCCAACATAAAAAGGAGAATAATTACAAAAAACCAACCATGAAAATAATCTTTTATTGGTAAGCCAAAAGGATGAAAATGTTACAAAAATATAGACTAGATTAAATAAACATAAGTTTCAGCTTCCACCACCAAGACTCAAGAACCAAAAGCACATACCAGTAAAAAACATCTTATAGTACTAATCCAGTTCAATAATTTTAGAATCATTGCCTTGAGATGTAGGCCTAAAATAATTTCCAACCATCAGTTGACGCTTCACTGAAGCCAAACCAACTACCATTGAATGAGAACCTAGATCAAACAAATCGTATAGAGAGATTGACTACTCAAATTTATACTTGCCCAACTCTAGACGCTCCTTCATAACCTTTGTAACCACCACTCAAGGCTATCTCACAAACTATAGAGGAGGAGTGATAATCCCCTAGAACACTAACTACCCAACAATTTGACCACCTTGATTCTCTCGTAGGAATGCCTTACTAAATGCATGGACTCTAGAGAAGGCAGGGGTGACATTAATTCCTCCAATGGGGGGAGAGGAAGCCATAACCTAAAATTCATTCAACCCTTACCTAAAATAATAGGGACTTGATGTAGCTGCAAAGGAGAAAATTTCCTTTCCAACTCCATAAAAGCTGCCATCTGACATAGCCCAATATTTTATTTGCCTGAGAATGGCAGAGACTCTTCCTGCCCACCATGAATTACCTCTAGAGATTCATACAAACCCAACCTAAATGTTAGCTTCATAAAAAAATCTACCAATAATTTCACATACTCTTTATTAGAAACAAGGAATAATAAATTGTTTGCAAAGATGGAAGCAACCATCAAATTAACTCTGACCATCTGGATTTCACAAAGAAATTTAATCCCAATAACAAAAATGATGGCACTAAAAGACTCTTCAGATGGTACCTAAAAAACATTTAACAATCTACCATGTGAGACCTTGCCAAGAAAAATGATTTCCCTTGTGTTTCACAAACCCACTATCATAGGGTGCAACAAGGATTCAAACATTGTAGATTCCATTTTAAATCTAACCCCAAAACTAAAAAAATCCAAACCAAACCATTGTGTTCACCACTTACTACAACCAATAATAGACAATAGGAATGAAGACTTAAAGTGACAATTCAAAGATTTAAAGCCACCTCACAAAGGAAATTAATTCCCACACACCATTGATAACAAAAAATATGGAGGTGACGAAGGTAAAAAAAAGGATAATCATAAAAGATTGGTGATTTCAATTACCAAACTCATCTCCCATAATTCACAATGATTATCAATCATTATATCCATAGGTTGATCAATTCTAATATTTGCTAAGGCATCAACTGCTTTATTAGCTTCACAGAAGTAGTGATTGGCCTTCCAATCTTCAAAAGTATTTAATAAGACCCAAGATGTATCCAAAATATAGTCTAAATTCCAAGATTTTTCCTTTATTTTATTTAGATATTGAATAATAACCTGAGAATCCCCTTCGATCATGAGATTGGAGATACCATTGTGCTCAACCATCTCAAGACTAGACACTAGTGTTTGTGTTTTTGATTCATTATTGGTTCCATTAAATATTTAATCAAAATAGCTTGGATTAAAGAACTGCTACAATCTCGAATAATGCAACACACTCTAGAGGCACTGAGATTACCATGCAAGGAACCATCAAAATGCAATTTGAACCAACCTGGTAGGGGAGGAACCTAATTAGAATGCTCCTTCCTGAATTTGCTTCTATAATCTACCATTGACCCTTTAACAGGAGGAATTTTTATCAACTTCCATTTAGCTCCCATTCTCATATCCCAAGCAATTAAAAGACCTTTCCTTCATTTCACTTGAGATGAAACTACTTCAAAGATAGAGACCTCCGCATCATGGAAAATTGAGTGTAGGGGATGTTCCAATCCTTCAAAGATCCTCTTATTCCTTTCTTTCCAGATGGACCAAATCATAATTGCTAAGATAACTCTCTAAAGATAAAATAAAGCATTATTTTCCTCACCGATTGGCCATGAAGAGAAATCTTCTTGGAGAGAAGCAATCTAAGCCCATGACTAGTCTAATTTACCACACAACCATACCCAACACTAGTTCATAAAAGAGAATTCAAATAGGAGATAATTTTCAATTTATTATGCATTTTTAGACATGATGCAATTGGATGGACCCTGAAAGCTGATTTTAGCCAACTTATTAGCTGTGAGAATGTTGTTCTAGGAGGCCAACCAAGTAAAAGCCCTAGCCTTTTTCAATCCTTCCTTATTCTAAAAAAAGTTTCCTAGCCTAGGCCATAGTAGAATCAATGTCTACCCCCATTTGGTAGCTGAGATTGATAGAAATTTTTTTGGACTTAGCCCCAATCTAGAAAAGTTTATCTTCGTTTTAATTGATGGAGATTTTTGATTTTTGAGAATCTAGGAGAGAAGAAAACTTTATGATTCTAGAATCACTAGCTGATCCTAAATTTTCCATTTCCTACTCAAGAACCTAAAGACCTTGAATTGATCAACATAGTTATCCACCTTATTCCGCCAAACTTACTGCAAAATCTATTGAGCCTCATCTAGGCCCTACACATCTATCAACGGTCTGTGTCCATTCTAAAAATCATTTTGAAAACCAACCAACCTTCCATTATTCACTATCCAATGTAAATGATTCATAATGATCAGATGATATTTGAGCAAAAAGTTCTAGATATGTGATCCACACAATGGATTGGTGATGGACACAATGCTGACAGGGTTGTCTTTATCTAAATATTTACACTTACTAAGCTTACTCCAAAGGGGATCTAATAACTAAAGCATCCCCAAACTAATTTATCTCCAAGTTCTAGATTTTTCACTTCTAGACTCTTCACTATGCCCCCACCCCCCCTCTTTCTTTCACTTTGAAAACTTTATCCCACTTGAGAAGGGGAATTTTCTTCTTTTCACCTGAACCCTGATAGAGAAAATCTTTGATAATTTGATTTCAGAAATTTTGAAAACCTTAGTAGGAGGCTAAAGCACTAAGCAACAATACACATGAAGAATACTAAGGACTACCTTGATGAGGGTGAGGTAACCTACATGAGAGATGCATTTCCCTTTCCAAGAAGACAAACAAGACTTAAAAAAATCAATAAATTTGTTCCATAGAGAGTTGTTATCTTGACTAGTGAAGAGAGACATTCCCAAGTATTTATTCAACAATTTTCCAATTTTGAAACCCATGAACCTTAAGATTTCCTAATGGAGATGAGCCAAGCAATTAACAAAATAGATTTCCAATTTTGCCTCATTGATCATTTGTTTATAAGCTCATTCATAACAATATAGAATATATTTGAAGACCCTAGCCTCCCTCATCGATGCTTGATTGAAGAGAAAGGTATCATCTATAAATTATCGATGAGAAACTTATTCTAGGACTTCCACCACTTTTAATCCAAACAACAAATGATCTAAAAGGGCCTGGTTAACTGCCTGACCCAATGCTTCTACCATAATGATAAAGAGGAAAGGGTATAAAGGATCACCTTGATGGATCCTTAGAGAAGCTTCAAAGAAACCAGTCAGACTGCCATTTATTAGAACCACAAATCTTGGCCTTGAGACACAACTAAACACCCAATCTCATCAATCCTTGCTAAAGCTAGTTTTTTCCAGCACTTTAATCAAAAAGCACCAATTGAATCTATTATTTGTTTTAATAATGTCCAATTTTATTAGGATTCCATTCCTTTAATTATTAACCAAAATCTCATGGGAAATAATAATGCCTTCTTGAATGTTTTTACCAGGCACAAAACCAACTTGTTCTTTGGAAATCAAGGAATTTAGAAGAGGCTTCAATCACTCTACCATTACTTTAGAAATAGTTTTATAGATAGTATTACAAAGTGAAATGGGTTTGAAGTCCTTAAATCTTGATTGAGACTCGCCTTTTAGAAACAAAGAAATAAAGGTGACATTCAAATCAGGGAGAACCCTTCTTTTACAATATGATTCTACCACTATTTCCAAGATGTCTTGACCCACTATATCCAAAAAGTCTTGAAAGAAAGTTGCTAGAAAACCATCTGGCCTAGAAGCCTCATATTTGGCCATAGAAAATACCATAACATAGAATTCCTCGAATGAAATTGGAGCCAAAAGCTGATCGTTTTGGGCTACTGAGATAACCTTAGGGATGAAGATCAAATTTTCCTCATGGGCCAAGAGATTAGACCCTTCATCATCTGTGAACAACCATTGAAAAAAGGAAATTAATTCATTATTGATAGTTGAATTGGAATCCAATAGGACCCCAGTAGAGGAAGAAATGCTAAAAATTTGGGAAACTTCATGATTAAGTTGAGTAAAATTATGGATAAAAGTCATATTTATTTTCCCATCTTTCAACTAGCTTTCCCTAGATTTCTGTTTCCAGTGAATTCATTCCCTCTACAATAATTCCTCATATTCAAAAGAAAGATATTTTTATTCATCATATAGATGGGTAGACATCCTGTAAGACATTAAAATTTTATTTAACTTAGCCAATTCAAGCTGTACCCTTACTTTTTTTGAAAGATGTTTTTAAAGCTAGCTATATTCCATTGATTAAAATCACTAGCTGAAAAAGCCACTAGGTCTTCATAAAATGTGAAATATCCAGGTTCCAAAGCCACATAATTTCAAATTTAAAAGGGCACCTTGCCGGAACATCACCTGTGGAAATTAACAGTTCCACCAAGAAGTGATCCAAGTTAGAAACAGGTAAAATAGAGCTTTTAGAAAGCTAATTTAGAGAAAACAATGAGGATAAACTAGGAAATGATCCAACCTTTCCACAATACTACTTTCCCCCAATCTCATATTGAACCAAGTGAAATTACCTTATCTAGGAGCCAAATCCAAGAGTTCATTAATCAAAACAAAGTTGTAAAAGTCCTGTTGGGATTTAAAAGACAACTTTAAACCTCCTTGTTTTTCCTTGGCCAAAAGAGTAACATTGAAGTCCCCTCCAAACACCACTTTCTCTTCCACAAAAAAAGACAAAATAAAAAAAAGATCAGACCAAATAAGCATATTTAGATCTGGTAGAGTATGACCTTACACATTAAATAGAATAAAGTTTAAATCTAACTTGAAAGAATTGCTCCATTCTACCATGTTTCCCATTCAATATTGTAATAACCACTTGGTCTTTATAATATTTCTTACCTTTTTTATTTGAGGAGCCACAATTGGGTTACAACATTATACTTTGAGTGTGAGTGATCCCCAACACTTCCTAAGAGTTTAGCTCTTCTTTTTACTAACCGTCATTTGAATCTACAAAATCCTCAACTTCTTCTTCTCCAATTGAGTCCAGATGTTCTAAAAAAAGAAGGGATTGTGCCACAACCAGAGGTAAGGGGGCATTTTGAATAAGAGATTTAATAGCCAAAAACTTATTTGCAGTAAAATCACAACCTTTAACCATTGAATTAAAGGAAAATCTCTCTCCTTTACCCAAGGCCTCCATCAGAGACTCCATTTCTCTAATTTTTAGATCAACCTCCAAGACAATGTCCATATTGACTTTCTTATTTGACAACTAGAACCGACCATTATGCCTTTGGATGAAAGCAGGACTAGGCTTAATTTTGGGCTTCCAAACTTTTTTCAAGAGAGGTAGTTTGATAGAGAGAGACCAATTCAAATAATTACATAATTTTTTGAAATGCCCAGGCTTTCTACACAAGAAGCATCATGTCAAAAGGTTGTTTCCAAATACCATTTATAGTTTTGATATGAATGATTTCTAGGATTTTCACATCTAAATTCATCAAAACCCTATTATGGGCATAAGAATCTAACACACCTTCTTTTTTGACTAGATCTAATTCAATAAATTCCCCCAACAGATTACCCAATGCCATCAGGCAATCCTTACTCCAATATTCCATAGGAAGGCTGAACAAATGAGTCCAAACCAAGAACTTACCTCTATATCCAGGCCCTAGTTACTCACTACCCAAGCCTCCACCTCACTAGTGGTTGACCAATTCCATGCATACTTAACAATGAAAATGTACTCCTTTAAGATAAAGACATTATACAAGAAATCTTTTGAGGACCAAATAATTTCTTTGGCCCTACTAATGCGTAAGACTTCTTGAGAGCAGAATGGAGTGGAAGGGAGCTGCTCTTCCTCTATCCCTTTGATGCTCATCCTAAAAGTCACTACCCAATAGAACACCATTTGATCCTGTAGCCACAACATATGAAACCCTATCCCTTTCCGCTAGACCTTCAAGTTGTTGACCCTTATGTGCCCTATTGCTAAGACCATCTGAAGAAAATTACACTCTCCCTACCACCTTGAAGCCAAGCCAAGTGCTGGCTTCTTATTGTTTTACCTCCAAATACCTCTGGAATTCTTTGCATTTATCATGACCTCTTCCAAAAGATAAGGAGTGAGAACCCTCCTTTTTTCTCGCCATTCTTTCATCTCTATAGTTATAGTGGTCTTATTACCAGTTATTAATATTTTCTTTTTAAATATATTTATATGAAATAAGTTAAGAGATATTCATTCTAAGGTTTTTGTCTTCGATTGTTTACATACCACATTGATTAATAATTTCATTATATTTTGTCAATTTTCTCTTGATTATTGATAAATAATAATAATCTAGTTACACTATTTATTGTACTCAAAAAATATTTTTATAAAAATTTGGGGGGCTTCAAACTCTATTATATGGTGAAGATATTATGATTGAATTATTCATGTAAAAAGATAAAACTTCCAAGTAATAGTCAAATGGACATCAAATTTAATATTAAAATTGTTCTGTGATGGTCAAATAGATGTCAAATTTAAGATTGAATTTAATTATAAACAATTCCCTACATTACACTCCAACCCACTTACATTATAAAACAACCATCAATATAATTATAGTGTAAATCATTGTGTAAAATATCTATTGTCATTTTTTGATTCTAATAATATTGCCAGTATATATATCTTAAATATGCCTAAATATATTAATATCGAGGTTCTTACCTTATATTTTTCAGATACCATATTGATTAATAACTTATCTACTTTTAATTTCCTATTGACTTTTGACAAATGGCATCCATGTAGTTACAATAATTATTTTTTAGAAGAAAAAAGTGAGTCTAAACTCCAATTATGGTCAAGATATTATAATTTTTTATTCACTTTTTCAACCAAAAAGAAAAAACTTTTAAGTGATGGTCAAATACACATCAAATTTAAGGTTGTGATTGCCATGTGATGGTCAAATAGAAGTCAAATATAAATTTGAATAACTCACTACATTACACTCCACCCCATTGATGCCATTGTAGAACACCCATCAATGTAATAACTAGTACTAAAATCTTATATATATATATATATATATATATATATATTGAGAGATATCAATCTCAAGGTACTTGTCTACTCTTCCAATTTCTCACTTATTGGTGAAAAATGACATCAATCTAGTTACAACATTATGTTGGATCAAAAAATATTTCCAAAAAAAATTGACTCCAAAGTCTATCGTATGGTCAAGACATTACAATTTTTCAATTGACTTTCCCAACAAAAAGAAAAACTACGTGACAATTAAATAAAGATCAAATTTAAAGTTGAAATTCTGTTGTAACAATAAAATAGATATCAATTTAAAATTGAACATAATAATTACTACCATTACACTCTCTTACTACCATTTTTTAATTGATAATTGTTTTGGACCGAAGCTATGAACTGGTTTAGAATACAACAGAGGCCCAAATCTCCAAGTGATTAACCACCAATGACTACTAATGGCCTTGATAATACCACCAACGGTTACAACTGGTCTTGAGAATACTACCAATAACCATAACTAGATTCGAGAATACCACCAACGGCTACAACCGACCTCACATGCCTTGGTAAGATTTGAACTTGAGTGAGGCTTGAAACAACCAAGCCACTTTACCAACTCACCTACATCTCATCAGCACTCCCTTACTACCATTATAAAATACCTATCAATATAATTATCTAAATAAAATTATAAACATTAAAAGTTAAAATCTTCCAAATACTATAAAGTAAATTCAAAAAAACATATCTAAATATACCTTTCTTTATATATATATATATATAAAGTATTATATATATATATATATATATATATATATATATATATATATAAATAAATAAATAAAAATGTATATATAATATTTTATTATTATATATAGACACACTTTATTTATGTAAATATCATAATTTTTTTTTTAAATGCTCTTTATTTATTTTTATAAATATCAAAATAAAATATCTATTTTTTTTTGAAATATATAAAAAGAAACTTTACTTTATAAATATTTATTTAAATTTAAAAATAAATATTTTAAAATATAGATGTGCTTTGTGATTCTCTTCTCTATATTATTCCCAAAAATAAATAAAGGATTTCATTCCATTATAATATCTAATTAACTATACCCTACCTCATTTCACAAATATCCAACAAAATATTATTTAAGGATGTGTGTCTTTTTATAAAAATAATATCTTCTAAAAAATGTGTAGTCTTTTAATTTTTTTAATGTTAACTTATGTCTGTTTTATAAAGTTGTTTATATATTGTGAATTTGGACGAAATTAAATAATATGGATATAATTTTTGACTTTTGAAACTTGAAATCTTTTTTTTTTCAGTACTTTTCATTTCATTTTAATCTTTTCATCTCATTGTTTGTATGTACATTACAATTCCAACAATCTATCAAGGTTAACGTATGATCCAAATAATTGTTTTCTCTCTCCCCTTTTGCTAAATGGGATTACTTGTCCTTTCCCATTCTAATAGTTTCTAATTGTTAAAATTTAATACATACATCAATATTGTGAAGTTTGAATTCAAAGTCAAATATAAATAGATAAGTATTACAATTCATTTGAGGATAAACATTATCCATTATTTTTTAGCTAACATTCTAATGTGGAACACTTTTAACACACATTCTGAAATTATTTCTTTGACATAATTCATTTTTTTTGATGAAATATATTTATATATTAATTTAACAAAAATATATAAATAATTCACAAAAAAAATATAGGCGGTATGAAAGCATGCCACGCCATATTATACAGAGCATAGGAGCAAAATCAAAAGCATCATAAACTAAGCAAATCCTAAAAACAAGTCACAAAGTCATAAAAAGGATGGCTTTTATGCACTAAGAGCAAGGTTAGAAAGCAGAGGATCCATATCATCAATACCCCAGCTTGAACTTGGCTCAATGCCATTTGGAATAGGATCCCAACCAGTAGCTTGAGCAATGTCCCTATCATCATCTTCTACTTGTGTCTGAGTGGAGAAATGGCCAAAGAAAGCCTGGAAAACTTATCTGACACATCCGATCAACCACTAGGTGGCATCCCCAAGCATCTGGTTGCAAAGGAGGAGGAGGAACACCCCAACCATCCTAACTAGCAGGGGAAGGAGGTGGTGGCTGCCACCCTCACTACTACCTAAGAAGAGAAATATGTTGGTATGGGGTGTTGCTATGAGAGTGGTACTTAGAATGGCTGTGACGATGCCCACCACGAGGCAGCCAAGGAAATCTATCATCCAGTTTGGGATCCCTGGGTGAAGAAGGCATAACCCAAGCCATTACATAATGAATATTTACCTAGTGCGAGAGGAGATCCTGAAGATGCCCAAACTTTATAATGACTTTATTGGCTTGGACTTGAATCTGTAAAACAACATTGGAGATGATAGAAGACTTGTATAAAGTAGAAATATTACAATCAATAGAAGAATTATTAAACATAGAATTATTTCTTTCTTTCCAAAGTGAAAAGAGAATCTCTACTCTGAAAGTATGCCAAACTTGTGTGTATTTGAAGGGCATCGTGGGTTTGTCAAGAAGGAGGATTTTGTGCCAAATGAAAAATTTAGGATAGAAAGGCCTGAAAATATCATGGATCCAAGTCTAGACCCTTTGAGTTTTAGAATAATACTAGAAAATATGAGGAAGCATCTCAAAGTAGCCACAAAAGGGACAAGTAGTTAGGAGGACTCCAAACTAGATGAGTCTTCTACCAATAGGTAAGCCTTGGTGCTATATACACCAAGCAAAATGAGCAAGTTTGGGCTTCACACAAGCCCCCCAAATAGTGTTGAAGTGAAAGCTCCATGTTTTGGCAGATGCGTGTAGATCCCAATAGGCGTTAAGCTTGTCAACCATGGGTAAATGGGGGGTGAGCCATGCATATACAAGCCAAGGAGTGTAATTGCAGAAAGGGGTCTCAACATACTATTTTTAGTCTTTCCACCAAGACTGAGTAGAGTGGACTAAGATTTTATGGAACATAGAAGCTAGGATTACATTGAGGATCTCCTGGTAGGATTCCTGGTCCACATTGGCTAACTAAAATTAAGCTTTTGCCTCCTCCAAGGATAGCTAAGAGTGAGAGTACATGCATAAGATATCTTGGATGGTATGAATTCCTCTACGATAAAGCTTGAGAGCATTGACCCAAGGGACTTATGCGAGGGGAACTTCATTGTGAGAGAAAATGGGAGACCACTAGAGAGAATGGGAGTTAATAGGGAGATCATTATGGAAACCAGAGCCATTTTAGAGAAACCATGGTTTAATATTTTCCTAGGCCTTCTAGATGCTTTTGGACACAAAGGACCTAATGATTTATATAGGAGACTGAATAAAAATTAAATTAGGGAAGCCAAACCCTTTCTAGGCCTTCTTACCCTTAGGCAAACTTGAAGAGATACAGTGTCTTAACAACACCTTCCAAGCTTCTTGGTCCTCAATAGCTTGCACATTCCATTTGGCACATAAGTTAGTTCATTATCGGGATATGTCGTGAGCCCCATCCCTCCAACATCACGTGTGAGGCAACAATATTCCTAGGCCACCCTATGGAATCCTTTATCTTGAGGGGAATTAGCCCAAAATAAATCTCTGAGCAATTTCTCCAACTTTTGGTAAGATTTATTAGAAGGCACCCAACATGACGAGTAGTACACATGGGTGGATACAATAATTTTTGAGCAAATTTGAATTTTTCTTGCTAATGAAAGAGACTTGGTCACCCAGTATTCTTAGCAACTTTGTCAACAACCTATTTCCACAACAAAGGTGGTGAGGCATCAAAAGCAAAGGAGATGCCAAAAAATTTAAAGATTTTGTCATGTTAGATCCACTTCTAACTGAATTTAGTAGCCCATGTTGGCAAAGGGAGGTAAGATTGTCTATAGCAATAAGTTTTCTACCATTGGATGCTAGAGCCAGAGGCCAGGCAGAAGGTGTTAAGACACTATAAGGCATTGTCCACATTGGTTTCATATTTAATGAGAGTAAGGAAGGAGTCATCCACAAAGTGGCCATTAAGAAGATGCAAATCTTTGTGCAAATTTATAACATTTGGAGGGAGATAAATTCCATTAACAAGGCCCCTAGCTTGGGCATTGCTAAGAATATATCCAAAACTCTCAACTGCAAGAACATATAAGGTGGGAGCTAGTAGGTACCCTTGACAAATAAAATAAAACAAGCCAAATTACTTAGAGGTGACTCCATTAATGGAGAGGATAACTGAGACTTGGTGGTCTCGAAGCACAGTAATCTTAAAGTCTTAGTCTGAGTTGAATTTATAGGTCTCCCACTTCCCTATTGGCACTTTATTCACCAGATAGTGTACTCCATAGGCCATGTGGTTTTCCATGAAAAAAACTAGTTCTACTCAGCTAAACCGTAAAAAGGGTCTGTGTAGAAGTAAACCTCTTTCAGGAACTCATAGAGTTTGTGGAAATCCAAGTTGAGGATGTGAAACACTCTTAACAAGTCCTATATATCAACTTGCCTAACACTTGCTTTCAATGCAAATCCATAGACCATAAGATATAAGATTGTCCTCTTCAGTTGGTTCACAATAATGTGTCCAACCACTCATCCTCTCCCGCCAAGCTCTCTCTTAAAACTAGTAAGAAACCAATTGAGGATGGATGGACCATAGTAGGGAAGAAGAACAATCACTCCAAAGATGCAAACACAACTACTACTCCCAAAGGAGGTAATCCATATTCAAGCAATAGCCCATAGGAGTAGGCTCTTGTTGAGAAAGATCCCTCTTCGAATGAAGCCCTAAAATTGGTATAAAATCCCAGGGTGTTCAAAACCCCTTTAGCTACCAACATCTTATCCCAAGGTTTCAAGGCCTCTGTGCCCAGTTCTTTTGGATTTTCAGACTCATAGCCACCCACTCTTCCACTTCTTGCTCGGTGAGATACACCCAAATGCTCTTGTATCCCTTCTTGAAGGAGTGATGAGGTAGAGGAAGGAGAGTATTAGGTTGACCCTACTATGAGGAAGTAATTTGATGATTTATTTAATGCCAATAGTGGGTACTTTCTGTAGAATTGATATGATGCCCTGGAAGGGCTAGACTCGAAGGACATGTCCCTTGACACCCATCATCTATGAATTTTTTTAATGGAATGTTTAGGGTCTCACAAACCCAAAACACAAGTTTGTTGTGCATGATTTCAGAAGGAAGTTTCCCGAGATGGATATTCTCTATCTGTAGGAAGTCAAGGTGGTATATTTTTTATTGATGACTATCAATAATTCCATATGGCATGATAGTATCATTTTTCATAGCAACCATACCATAGGACATGGAGGGGTGTTCACATTCATTTCTATAAGGTGGTGGCCACACTTAGTGAAATCTATGTGGACCCCACCAATCAGTTAGTATGGGCTCTTTTTAACATTTAAAACCACTCTTTTGGCTTTATTCATATTTATGCCTCGAATGATGCCTTAGAGTATACCCATTTATGGTAGTGGATAAAAAATGATCTCTCTGATGTCCATTATGTATTATGTGGTGATTTTAATATGGTGGCATCTCCCAAGGATAAAATGGGTCACTTGCTTATGAGGTGGGCAACTGGTAAAAGGGAGGCATGGTTTTACATGTGTAATAAATGAGGCCTTTATGACCCTAATTTTTACCATCAGCCTATAGATAGAGTTTGGTACACCTAGATTAATTTTAAGGAAGGCCTTGATTAGATTCTAAAGCATATAGATAGGGAAATGATGTCCATCTAGCCGTACTTCTCTTTTGATAACATTTTTTTCCTCTAATATAGGTGTTGCTAGATTTTAGGCTTTTTGATCACTCCCCTATTTGGTTCTGAGTGACATGGCAGTTCATGAATCCCAAAGTCCACAAAATGTAATTCTTCCTTAATACCTCCTTAATCAAGCATGAGACCATAGTGGCACACATTAGGAGAGTTTGGAATTTAGATCAACGTCCTTCCCAAGAATCTAGTTAGATTCTTTGGTGGGATGACACCATCAAAAGCACCTCCCACTTTCTATAGATCTATGGCTGCCAACTTGCCAATATTTGGAGACACTCATACTCTTCTAATTCCTTAGAGCTGAGCCATGCGGCTCTAGCCCTAGAAAAAGATCCCTTTAATGAGATCTTGCAGGTGAGAGTTGCATCCTTGCAGCATCACATTTAGATTGCAGACAACTATAATGCCTAGGGAGCCCAAGTCAAAGCCAAGCTTCATTAGATTAATATAGGGGCAAAGCTTCTAAGGAGTTCTTCCAAATGCTCTGAGCCAAGAACTTGAAGTATAAAATTCAAGTCATTTTTGAGACTAGCAACTGAATCTCAGAGACTCCACAGATTATGCAAGATTTTGTCCACAATTATCAACAAGTGTTCAAAGCTCAAGTATCTTCAGCTGAGTGTGAAACTGCCCTTCAACAATGCCTTTAGGTGGTCTCATGCAAACTCACTCTCACCTAGCAGGTTATTTGCAACATGCCCCTCACTATCGATGATTTTCATGAGGCAATGTCTCATATGGATAATGACAAAGCTCCTGACATTGATGTCTTCCCCTACAAATTCTATAAAACTCTTTGGGACCTTATGGGCAATGATTTGCATAAGGTTTATCAAGAAGCATTTTGTAAGTAATCACTAGGTAAAAATATAAATAAAATAAATATCAAATTCATACATAAGCAGGGAGATCCTGAGTTGATTTGCAATTGGTGGTCCATCACCCTCTTGAATGTCTCCTATAAAATCATTGCCAAGGCTCTGACAATTTGGCTGCATAATATGCTACCTCTCATTATGCGTCCAAAACAAATGGGTTTCATCAGAAGCCATTATATTTTGGATAACATCATTGTAATCTACGAAGGGATGGATTAGGCCAGATGGTCTAAGCAATAAGCTATGTTCATCAAAATTGAATTTGAGAAAGCTTATGATTGCATCGAATGACCATTTATTCTAGCCATAATTTATTATTTTCAACATCTTTATTTCTCAATTAAGGCATTGATAAATTAACAACATACTATTGAACATAGGCCCCTAAATTGAATTTATTTTTCTTAAGAGTCTATGGTAGAAAGGAATCATATATTGTAGGTACATAGCAGTTACACTAAAATATTTGAGGGCAAGAAAACAAAGAGCAAAACCAAGTGAATAAAACCTAAAACCCAAATTCAACTTTATGTAGTGTGTCTAGATTATAATTTCAATTTAGACATGATCCGTAATGACGTGTATGTTCTAGAAAACTATCTTTAACTGAATCCAAAAAATAAGTTACGATCATCTTAACTCTAATTATATTCTTTTAGGTTTACATTTTAATGACATGGCTTCTAAAATATTATATATAAATAGATCATTTATATCCCTTATAATTTACTTCATTGTTATTCTACTATTAATTAAATATTATTAATATATTCTAAATTTATTATTATAATTAAATTACATATTCATGTTTTTAAATACAACTACCTTAGAGTTTGAAATGTCTTGCTTTGACTCACTATATAGATGCATAAATGTACTTAGAATTTTTATTTTATTTATGGGTAACACATACATTTATTAACAATATCTTACATTTATATAATAATTTAACAATATAAAAAATGAGTTTTATACCATCTTATCTTATCTTTTGTAATTGGAACATATTGACATTGACATTTGATTTGGATGAAAGGGTAATTAAATCAGTGAATGAATCATAAGCCTACCCAAATTTGTCACATCAGTTTATAATACCTAGTAAAAATAGATTTAAAATATAATTTTAAAATTTAAAAAATATTTTAAATGATATTTATAATGATATATAAAATAAATAATTTGTCAAATTAGAGTATGAACAGTGTATTAATAAAAATACTTTGTATTGATTATTTATCTCTATACTCATTAATGCAAAAATTGATTCCTATGTAACCTTCCTTCGAAAAAAATAATAATGAGGTCAAAACTCAAGAAGAATAAATTTTTATTAATATGTGAGATATAGTAAAGACATCTCATCATTCCTACAATATAAGTTTTGTAATCCCATGATATGTATTACTAAGTCCAAAAATAAAATCAGTAGTAACACCCCAAGGTGCAATGATGTGTCATCTTTGAATAGTTATGTAGAAGAGGGATGACATTAGAGAGAAATATCTTCTAAAAAAAAATGTATATATGTAAAAAATGACATAAGTGTGGAGTAGTGTACTAAATATTGAGAATTATGAAAGGAAGAATAAATATGTACCTTTGATATAAGGAGAATGCTTGAAAGGTTTATTGTTTTTCTACAGAGGTGAAAATGTAAGTGATAAGGAACATAAAGGTTTTTGTTATTACATCCTTATTGTGGCATACTAGTTGTCACACATTTTTTCATATCCTTTGAAAATGCAAGTGATATGGAACACAAAGGTTTTTGTTCTTACATCTTTATTGTGGCATACTAGTTGTCACATATATTTGCATATCTTTTATATGAAAATCATGTGATTTATGAAGGTATGTCAAAGTTCAATTACTTACTATATATGACATAGATGTTCATCCTATGTTTTGCTGAAGATCAGGTTGTTGTCAAGATAGAGTAGATAAATAAAGTAGTGAATAGACTCATAATTTCATTCATCATCTATATGAAGGTAGTTGGTGCATTGGTTAAATTTAAGGACATGAATAACCACCAAAAAAACCTTCTTTGGCATTGAAGTTTGTCTTCTATATGTCTATAGGATCAATAAGGATATGATCATAATGTAGACACTATTTTATTATTATGTATCATCTTAGTCTTGTACTCTTGGGAAACTCAAAAACTTGGTTATTTCTCTTAGTTCTAGACCTTTACCACTTCAAAAAGTCTCACATATACTCTATCTTATGCCTCTTGGCCTATCTCTTAGTCCAACTATTCTTATGTTGATGAACCATACCTTTATCTTGCCTAAAATGCTTAAAATGTACTTATATTCCATCTCTACATGTTTTGATCTAGTACCTTTTTTCTTGCTCCCTGAACACTAATGTCTTGGATATACACTTGTGTTGATGCTAATGTCCTACCTTGATATAAGTATCAAGTGACCTAAAAGTCATCTATTTATAAATGAAAATGTATCTTGATGGTTAGCCTAAGTGATTTAATGAGAGTTATTACTCCAAAGGGATTGATATAAATACAAGATCAACCATCATTCATTTGTCACCTAGAAATTATACCAAAAATAGTATTAAATTAAGCAAAGATTACCTATTTATTCCTATTTCCATATCAGTCATAGGTACAACACATCTACAGGTCTGAATTGTTGAAGGAGTAGCCCAAAATTCTGATTTGCTAAGTTACAAGTTATTTCACTGTTTTACATAATTTCCACATAATATATGATTTGAACACAAGCCAACATGTAGTGGAGAATTACATCAGTATGAGGCCCTCTTCTGGACTATTAGATATGTAGGCAATGCCTATTGATAGTGGGTTGACACCATGCACCCACTAACCCATTTTTCCCCAGGGTCACCATGAAGATGAATAACTAGGGTTTTATAAATTCATAAGGAGTGATAGTCCATGACATAGATCTAAATGCACCAAAGCAAAGGTGAAGATAATATAGAAGCATTCAGGTGGTTGCATCCTTTTATAATAAGTATTCTATACAATATACTTGCATTGAACCTAGGTAGTAGTGGTGATGTAACCATCCCAGGTTGATGTAATTGTCTATGGCTTCAGAGGTCAAATTTATATAATCAAGCATCTTCCAACCTACTTTATACCTATTCCAAATCCATAATTGATATAACATTAGAACCAAATAAGTACCTTATTTTCTATGTCATTTCCATATTTAGCATAGTTATACTTTCCATATTTAGACTATCTCAGTTTAATGAATTCAACATATGTTTATATCTAAGTTTAGCATCTAATTGGCCTGGTATAAATTTGATTATCACCCTTGTGTATTTAATTTCTATATACCCCTTTAACCATCTAGTTAACTCCAAGCTAGATTTATATTAGGGTGAAATTTTTGGTGAACCCAATATTTAAACTCTAAGCCCTATGTGATTTAGGGTTTTCCATTTTTTGTTGTTGTTGATACTTGAATGTCATAATTTATGTGCATTATGGATGCATCTATTACCCATTTTGGGTTCCAATATGTAATAGTTTTTTTGGATTGCTACATTTTTTCCTTGTGAAATCTTATAAGTAAATTCATGCCAATCATGAGAGGGTTTTGAAGTAAAAATAACACTTGATCTCTCTTCAAAATTCCTTTTGTAATGCTATAGAGATAATATCTAGATGTCAATGTGAATGATCTCAACCATTTATCCTACCTAGGTCTTACTTGAATAATAAATATCATCATACACCCATTATTCTCCCAAGACTTATATTTTATTCTATGGTCCATGCTGTTACTACTTGATGAGGTAAAATTACTCAACTCATTCTGCCGCTTGTTAATATACAAAAAGTAACCCTAAACATAATATTTAATAAAATATAAGGGATATGACATTATTGACCAATTGATAAATACACATGCTAAGATTTCAATCTTTGAGCTCCTAAAACAATCTAATGTTTATAAAGACATCCTATACGAAGAATTACGTGAGACACAAGTTTAAAATGATATTGAGTTTACTTATTTTATAGATATCATGAAAGATCTCAAGAATAAGGCCAATCTCATTGACTTTTATCCAACATATTTTCCATCTAAAGATATTATTAACCAAAATTTGCCTGTGTTCATAAATGTAACCATGCAAATTAAAGGTATCAAAAGGGTGATCATTAATATTGGATCAAGCCTAAACATTTGTAGCATAAAATTTATAACCACCATTGGTATAAGCACCAATATTATTCAATAAATAGTTATGAACATAAAAGGGTTTGACAATTCACATAGCCCTTTGATTAGTCAAATCACATTAGACATGACATTGGGAAACAAAACAATTTCCACTAATTTTTAGATAATGTCTCAATCATTACATTATAATTTACTTTCAGGTAGACCTTGAATACATTCAATGGAAGATATCCCATATACACTTTACCAATGTATAAAATTTATACATGATGGGACCTTATTATCCATGCATGCTGATGATGAGCCCTTCAAATTTTGTAAAATTATACATTCTAAAATTGAGGGCATTCCTATAGTGGTACCACCTAAATTATGCATCCCTCTTAAGCATATACACATGTATGAAATAAGTGAGTCAAGTAAAATGACTTCTTTATCTCTAGATGAAAATAAGGCACCAAATTTTGAAGTACATACAGATGCACACAAAGATAAATAACCATTACCAAAAGAGCCAATAAAAATAGAAGAGCTCCTAACATTTGAATTTCCTTTATTAGTCAATATTGATGAAAAATATGGCCACATCTCAAATTACTATTGTCAATTGTATTTTCATACTTTGAGGAGATGTCTCGACTCTCCTCATCCAAGTGGCACAATTGAAACACCTCTAGGCTATGGGTGAGCCTAAGAATGAGGTGAATTTATAGATAGGGATAGCTCCCTTGATGTACCACTTTGGATCAACAATAAACCTAAAATTTTTGAGGGAAAAGGGAAAGATAAAGTTGAAATCAAACTATACTAAGGGAGGTGATACACCAAAATAGTTGATGACTACCAACTAGCTACAAGTTACACATGAGAACAAAGGACTAACTCAACATACACTTCTCCAATCTTCATCTTCTCATATCAATGTTACATTATGAGGTTGTGATGAATGTTTAGGCTATGAGGAATAGACAAGAGATTTATAATGGCACTATTTGAATAGACTAACTCACTCAACCTTGACACATCATAAAACACTTCACATGCCCTGCAAGAAGAAGCTTTCTAACTACAAATAGGTGAGAGAATGAGACAATCATCCTAAGGAAATAAGAGTAATCACTTATGAAAAGTCAAACTTTCCAGATGAACACACTAAGAATAGTCATATAAAAGGTAAAAATCAATAGTATTATTAATCCATGGTATGCAAATGAGTAGGTTTCACCATACTCAGGTGAAGCATAAATTACAAAGGCCAAAATGGCTAGTTCTTATAGAACTTGAGAGAGAGATGAGACTAGAGAAGTCCAAAGGTCACAAGTAAAATTTTTAAGTTGAGATAAAGAGTTATATACGCATGATAAGAAGTTTTGAAATGAACCATGCAAGGTCAGGAAGCACAAGTGTCATCTCAAGTCATGAAACCCATGAAAAGTGGCGTGGAAGTTCTCATTCTAGCTTAAAAACTACCTTCATGATTCACCTCTATTTGAACATACCAAAACTAACTAGGGATAGGTCTAATGATTATAATGAGAGTGAAGGCTTTTAAAAATTCCTCTATATGCATTGATTGTAGTCCTAGTCATCTAAAATCTTCCCAAAATGAGCTATCACCATCTGTAGTCTAAAAACATCCTCCTTCCCACACCTTGCAGACTTGGCCTCAAATTTGGATTTATTTTTCCATGAAAATATATAAAATTGGGTGAATGAAATTTTAAAAGACCCTCCATGACCTTAGAGGCATCAAACACACTTTAAAATTAGCAGGCCAAAATGGCTAGTTCTTATAGAACTTGAGAGAGAGATGAGAATAGAGAAGTCCAAAGGTCACAAGGAAACTTTTTAAGTTGAGATAAAGAGTTATATACGCATGATAATAAGTTTTGAAATGAACCATGCAAGGTCAGGAAGCACAAGTGTCATCTCAAGTCATGAAACCCATGAAAAGTGGCGTGGAAGTTCTCATTCTAGCTTAAAAACTACCTTCATGATTCACCTCTATTTGAACATACCAAAACTAACTAGGGATAGGTCTAATGATTATAATGAGAGTTAAGGATTTTAAAAATTCCTCTATATGCATTGATTGTAGTCCTAGTCATCTAAAATCTTCCCAAAATGAGCTATCACCATCTGTAGTCTAAAAACATCCTCCTTCCCACACCTTGTAGACTTGGCCTCAAATTTGGATTTATTTTTCCATGAAAATATATAAAATTGGGTGAATGAAATTTTAAAAGACCCTCCATGACCTTATATGCATCAAACACACTTTAAAATTAGCTTACTTGAAGTTTTCCACCCTTCTCACTAGCTTTGTCACTACGCTAATTTTGATTGGCTAAGATGAAGTAGATGGTTGAGGCACTTAGGATTTGTTAGAATGAATTAAATTTACATTGGGATTTATCTTAAGTCCTAATATTCCCTTCCATTTGATTTTAATCTCTTGAGACCTCTTGTAATCTACACAATGGACAAAATTGTCATAGAAAGCCATTTTATACCATGTTTGTATAGGTAGGGTAGAATTTTTTTTTATGATGAGGATCCATAAAGGGTCCTATAAAACCTCTAATCACTTTCATGGTCAAACTATCTCATTTGAATATCCCTCCAACCTCATTTCTCGAATTGGGTCACTAGCAAGGGTTTAGGCCTGTTTACACTCTTAAGCTTTATTCATAAATGTTTCACATTGAATTTGAAAAAAAATTACATAATATTAGTGTATATAACCCTATTCAACGTATCCAATATTCTTAGGTCCCCATGTAAAGCATCAAGAGAGATATGGTCACTCAAAGTGATTATTCAAGCTTGTTTCTTCCATTTGCACAGGCCTAAGGTTATTTTGAGCCCAAAAGTGGATTTATTTGTGATTACCATACATAAAAATGTATTTAAAACATATTTAATGACCTCAAAAATATGACACAATATTTTTTAATTCTCATCTCATGCTACAATTGGAAGTGACCCTCCATTTGGCTTTTAGGCCTAAACCCTGCCTAGTAGGCCTACCTATAATTTTGAGGGTTTGGACCTCCATGTAAGGTTTATACCTTATAAAATATTATTATCATGTTTTATTAAGTGTATTAAAACCTCTCCCACATTATTTAAGGTTTTTTATATCTTCTTGTCGATTCTTTTGTTGTCATTCTCGAAACCTGCCATTTAGTGCATAAAGGGAAGTGCCCTTTGTCTGAGACAAAATAGAGGGTACTTAATTATCTCAAAAAAAATTCATATTAGAGGGAATTATTAAAGTGGTGAGGAAATATCACACAATTTTTTTTCCTTTGATCATATGATTAGACCCTTTAAAAGTACTAAAACTGAGACAAACTACTAGAAAAAGGATCGTGTGTAGGTTTCACTGTATGGATTGCTTTACTATATTACCTAACCCTTTATCTACATATTTATAACTAATGAGGTTCAATGAGACTATTTTATTCATGATTAATGTGTTCTAAATTTGAAACTCACTCCAACCTCCATGTATTCTTCATACTCTTGCCTAGTCCAGACTGTAAGTATAAACTCTTGATTATGCCTTGTTCTTTGACACCATACCTATAGGTGATGTTTGCTTAGGTGTTGTTTGATAGTGTCATGAGCATCTTGAGATATAAAAATATCACTTGGTAATTTTTTTGACCTACTCATTCCATATTGAGTTAATTTCATGTCAAGAAACTTAACCTTTCTGCTCTTTGCCCCTCACAGTCAACTATAGTTGACTATGTGGGGCCTATAGATGCCTTTTATCTATAAAAATTGTATCATGTAAGCCATGGAAACTATATGATATTATAATAATAAATATGTGGGATTTTAAATTCATTATCTTATTTAAACTTCATGCCTAAACTTGGGTCATAGACTGTGTACATCTACAGTCAGCTATAGGTGGATGTTTTCAAGTGAAATGACCCCTGTAGGTGTGTATGAGAGGTAATACACACTATACCATCTCCTTATGATGATATTTTATATCATATATGTAACTTGAACCATTTATAACCACTATCATATGTTTTCATAATTAAATTTTCAACTTTTGGATGAAGAGGCTTCTTATAGCTCATACCTATAGGTGATCACTACCTAAATTTAATGCATAAAAGCACAAATTTGAGGTCCTCAAAAGTCATTCTCTCTTAGTCACCTTCCCTCTATAATTTTCATATTTCATATACCATGTAGGCTATATAAGTTTTTTTAATTATGATTCATCAAGAATATTTTTAACCATGTTATATACTATTCGCAAAATGCCTATGGACCTCTATTTTCACCTTTTGGGGAAAATCTCCTTGAACTTAGTCATATTGTGCTTAAAGATAGTTTAAATTTACTCCTACACATTTTATAATTAAAAAATATCTACCTTGAGTTTTTTCACATGATATAAACCTTACCATGTTTCAAGTTATCCAAAAAAGAACCCTCAAAGTTCTGTAGTACCACCTATAGGTGGGTATTCTAATATACAGGTAGTGAGGCACCTTCAAGCAATAAGCATGATCTTGTGAATTTCAATGGTGTTTGGGAATTTTAAAATAGACTTTTCCCATTTTAAAAAAACTCTCTCATCTCAAAATACTCCTTTCAACATATTTGGTTTCCATGGAGGCACCTGTAGGTGCATTTTAGTGGCAGGAGACTGTGAATTTAGGCAATCGATAGTGATATAGGTAGTGAACAAGAATTATATGCTTTGGATTCACTCTATACCTTCACCAAGTGAAAAAATACATTATTTCAACTCCAAAATATTTTAAACACCTATTAGAGCTCCCATTCCATGATGACATCATCTGAGATACTTGTATATTTAATGAGATTCCTGCACATGCATATTGCATTGATTGTCATAGTCCATTTATAAAAACTTTGGAGATTAAAAATTATTTGTTCATACTTTTAAATAAATTTTAAATGACTTGATACTTTTAATACACCTCCATGAAGATACCAAATAAGTTCCACACACGTGATTCAACATGGCTGCAAGTGAAACTGAGTGAAGAGGTGACTGAGTATGACCATGGGATGAATGTTTGATAAAAACATGGAGTTATGAAACAAAATATGAAAAGGGGTGATAATATGGCATTGATACCTATGGGAAACCATATTACATTCATATGAGACCTCTATATAAGACCATCATTCTGAAATAAGGAAGAACTTGATTGAAACTTCACAATGGTGACACCTTCTTGCAGCATGAGAAAATATGCCAATAAAAATATCATGAAACATGAAAAAAAGCATAAATAATATTTTATAAGGTATAAAAAATCCTCTAGAGCCAACCTTAATAATTGGTTTGTACAGACCTATCCCAAATGGAATAAAACCTATAAGAAGCACAGATCGGCAAGCAAAAAAACATAGTCAGTTTGTAAATGATGGTTCATAAATAATGGTTAACCAATATAAAAAATATTGTTATGGAAATGAATTTGTATAAGTGTAATACCACCTCCCAAAGGCGTTTGACTTGGAACCTCTTCTATTGACCATACCAAGCATGAACCTGTTGATCATTTCTGCATGTCTAGAAGGGAAAAAAGGAGCAGAATGGTTTTGGGCCTTTTTTAGAACTTATAAAGCATGTAAATAAATAATATGAGTGTGAGGAAGATTAAGAGACATTTCATCACCTTCTCCCATGTGTCATCTTCCCCCATGGGCTATATAAGTGCCAAACTCTTCTCTTTTCACAAGAAAACTGCTCTTTCTTCTGAAAAACCTACCACTTTTAGTTATAAATAGTTACCTAAGAAATAATAAGACACATGACATGTGACAGCACCCTTTTTACACCTTCAAACTTCCCAAAGAGGTCGTATAACTCATTTAATACTCTATTTATGACCCCTAAATGACTCAAAATGATATATTGGCTAATATGACTAATGACCTATTGGAGTTGTTGCCAGAATCCAGATAATGCAAGTGAAATGGAGACATGATCACACAAGATGAACCATGCACACCACATAAATTCTAGATCAATTTGAAAATAACACAAGAGATAAATTGCACAAGACAAAATGGAGAAAACCAAAATCTGATTAACATGAGATGGCCAAAGAGAGGAATACATATAGGAGAGTACGTAAGTAACTCCTCCACAAAAGGTGGACAAGGCACCCCAAGAATAGACAGTAACTCCTCCATGAAAGGTGGTGACAAGGTGCTAAGAATAGAGAAGTAACTCCCATCAAGGGAGTTACTTATGACATTCTTATGACACCTATGACACATCTATGACACATACCTCCACATAAGCTATCCTATCCCAAAAATATAGGAAAACTCCATGTATGCACAAGAAATACAAATTCCCTAATTAATAAATAGGGAAAAATAAAAACCTACACTAATACCCCCCATAAGCACAACTTAGGTGTGCAGTGTGAAAATACAAGATGGGTCCCGACAACTAGGCCTGATGAGGTACCCATGTACAAATGCAATCTCCCATAAGATAGAGAAAAGGAGAAAACCCGTAGGAAAAAACTCCCCCCCAAAAGAGAGACATAAAATAAATGAAGAGGTTATAAGGCCCCCCTTGAAGATGATGCTGCTGCAGATGTAGACCGTACCCTAAGAAGAGCTCGTAGATGAATGAACTTGCTCTCAGTGAAAGGTTTGGTGAAGATGTCTGCAACCTACTCTGAAGACTGGAAAAATATCAAGTCAATGAACTGACTATGAATAAGCTCCCAAATGAAATGCATGTGAATCTCTATGTGCTTGGTCCACTAGTGCTAAACTAGATTCCTACAAAACTGAATGGTACTCTAGTTGTCACAATAAATGATGGTGGGTTGCCTGATAGGAATGCCAAACTCAGAAAGAATCCCCTGAAGCCAAATAGCCTCAATAGCTGCATTAACAACTCCCCTATACTCTGCCTCTATGGATGATATAGCAATAGCATTGTGCTTCTTGCTAGACCAACTGATAGGACCTGAACCTAGAGAGAAACTGTAACCAGAAGTGGACTTGCGAGTCTGTGAATCACTAGCCCAGTCTAAATCTGTATATCCAACCAAGTCAACCTCTATGCCAAATCTATAATGAATCTTGTATCTATGTGAACCCTGTATGTAATGCAAGATCCTCTTAGTTGCTTTCTAATGTAGCTCATGAGGTTCTTGCATGAATTTGGAGACAAGTCCCACTGTATATGATATGTCAGGCCTGGTGTGAGTCAAGTAGATGAGACTACCAACAAGTTGTCGATATAGAGTGGCATTAACCAATGATGAAGAACAATCAGCCTTAAGCTTGACTCTTGATAGAAAGGGAGTCAGAGATGGCTTGCAATCAGCCATGTGAAACAGAGCCAATAAGTTAAGAGCATACTTAGGCTGTGTAAGAGAAATCCCTAAATTTGACTGTGAGATCTTGATGCCAAGGAAGTAGTGCAACAAACCCAACTCTATTATGTCAAATCTATCTTAAAGAGATGCCTTCACTGCTACAATAGCCGATGAAGAACTCTCGATGATCAAAAGGTCATCAACGTATAGAACCAAAATCAAGAGCAAATCATCCTGCCGCAAGAAGTAGACATTGGGATCAAAATGACACCTAGTGAAACCCACTGTGAGAAGGAAGGAATCCATCTTGGCATACGAAGCCCGAGGGGCTTGTTTGAGGCCATAGATAGATTTCTTAAGTCTGCATACTAAGGAATAATCCTAAACAAATCTTGGCAGCTACTCCATGTAGATCTCCTCCTCTAGGTCTCTGTGAAGAAAGGCACTCTTCACATCCATCTGATGCACATCCCAACCATGTGATGCAGAAATAGCCAAGGTGAGTTGGATAGAAGTCATCTTTGCAACGGGTGCAAAGGTCTCTGAGTAGTCAATGCCTGCCACCTGTGAGAAACCCTTGGCGACCAATCGTGCCTTGTACTTATCAACCAACCCATCTGCTACAAACTTGGTCTGATATATCAACCTACATCGAACCATCTTTCTTCCCTTAGGAAGTGAAGTCAAGTCCCATGTGTGATTTTTGATTAAGGAAGAATATTCTTCCTCCATAGCATTATCCCATTCAGGTACCCCTGATGCCTCTCAAAAATTCTATGGATCCAAAATTGTAGCAAAGAAGGCATGTGGATCTCTCTAAAAATCCCCTCTAGTATGTCTATCATCTATGGGATCTCCTGCCCAAGTGCCAGCACTCTCAAGTGTCTATCTGGCCCAAAGTGGCCCGAAAGTGGGTGAGTCAGGTGCTAACTCCTCATCCTCTAAACTGACTAGAGGTGGATGACTCTTCATCACTATCCTTGCTATCTGAACTCGAAGAAGAAGATGTCTCTAGCTCAAGAACTTGCTGTGGCTGATCTGAATCTGACGAGGAATCATCATGAAGAAGTAGATTCAATGAGGGAGAAGAAGTGTCATGTGTTAAGTCTCTAGGACTCTCTTGAAAATGGACACTTCTCTCGATGAACAACTCATGAGTGATTAGATCTAGAAGGTGATATCCCTTAATACCATCCAGATATCCTACAAAGATGCAAGGCTTGGACTAACATTCCATAGCTTTGCATTTCTTCTTCAGAATGCGGGCCATGGTTGGGGATCTGAAAACTCTAAGGTGCTCAACATCAGGTTTCCTTTTATGCCAAGTTTCAAAGGGTGTTATCCCTTTCAAAGCTTTTTGAGGAACCCTGTTTTGAATGTAGCAAGCATAATTGATGGCTTCAGCCCAGTACTGTGGTGCTAAGGATTTGGAGTGAATCATACAGCTACCCATCTCTTTCAAGAACTTATTCTTGCATTCTGCAACCCCATTCTGTGAAGGACTGTAAGTGACTGTGTGCTGCAAATCAATCCCCTCTGTGGTGCAAAACTGCTCAAACCTGATGCTGACATACTCCCCTCCATTATCAGTTTGAAGAACCTTGATGAATTTCTCACTCTGTTTCTCAACAAGAGCCTTGAAGTCTAGAAAATTTTGAAACACTTCAGACTTTTGTTTGAGAAAATATATCCAAGTGTACCTAGAGAAATCATCAATGAAAGTGAGGATGTACTTGGCCCTTTTGAAAGATGGTTTGGGAAAGGGTCCCGATACACCACTGTGGACTAACTCCAAAGGTTGTGAAGCCCTCCAAGCTTTGCCTCTGTCAAATTTTGCTTGAGAATGATTCCCAAGGGAACACCCTTCGCAAAGTCCTTTTGAGAATTGGACACAAGGCAAGCCAATGACCATGTCATTTTTTCAAAGTTACTCAAGGTAGCAGTAGTTAAGGTGGCCAAACCGCTCATGCCATAATTTGATAACTCCATTTGAATGAGTCAACAATGCTGTTGGAGAAGAATCTGATGCAAAATGTGAGAAGGTGTATAACCTAGCTTGGTGATCTACCTTACCCAATGCCACTGTAGTATCACTATGCAACTCCCTGATAGCCACTGAATCTGGTGAAAACTCAACTCTCATGCCTCGACCAATGTGAGTGATTTGGTACATTTATAGGAGATTGGTTGAAAGAGAAGGAACACTTAGAACATTATTGAATGTTCCTCCTTCCATTTCAACTGACCCTCTCCTTGCAACGGAAACTAATGTGTCATCACCCAAACTAATTGAAGTCATGCTACAAGGCTCTAAAGATGAAAACTCAACTAGTGAAGAGCCCATGTGGTGAGAAGCATCTGAGTCGATGACCCATGAAGATGTAGAAGCTGCTGTAGCTACAAGGGCCTTTCCCTTTTCTTTCTCCTTACCCTTGCCTTTTTCCTTGGTAGAATCTTGGGTAGATGAATTCTGCTTGATGGACTCAGGAACACCTATGTTATTCTTCTTTAGAAGATGAGTTAGGTGATTTATTTGTTTTTTCATGCATTTGTGTTCATCATGCCCTATGTTTTTACAATAGGCACACTTAACCTTCTCCTTCTTAGGTTTAGCATTGGAAGAGGAAGTCTCAGTGTTGTTTTTGGAAGGATTGGTGTTTTCTTTCTTCTTCTCCTAGTCCTTGTTCTTTTTCTTCTTCTCCTTTGTTGAAGTCTTATCCTTACCATTTCCAGCTATCAAAGCTTGGGGTTGAGTAGACTTCACTATGCCCATTTGAATTAGCTTATCTTGCTCCCTAGTCAAGTCGGCAATGAATGAATCCAAAGAAGGCATTTTCCATGTAGTGCCAAGGGCACTTTTTGTGGCATGGAAAGTGGAGACAAAGACTGAATAGCTTGAACCTAACTTTGCAAGAATAGAAAGTATGAGTTGATCATCTTTCTTCTCTATCCTACATTCTTTCAATTGCAATCTAAGGTCCTTAAACTTAGTGAAGAAGTCCTATAGGGTGTCAAAGTTGCTAAGACTTAGACTTATGAGTTCATTTTCAAGCTCATGACCTCTCATCTCATCAAGCTTCCCAAATAACTTTTCTAAGGTGTTCCATATGTCATTAGGAGTCTGAGAGGATTCTAAATGGAAGAGAAGTTTTGGAGACATAGACAAACTCAATAATCCATAGGCTTCATCACTACAGTTGTACCACTTGACCTTTTCAGCATCAGTGTTGGGTTCTACTTCAGTACCCATGGTGATTCTATACAACCCTTTGATTCTAAGAATGATTGAAATTTTAACCTTCCATTCATGATATTTAAAGGGTGTTAGGGGTTTAAGTTGAAAAGAATCTATTTTTAGCTGAATTTTGGTGAAGTTGTGTTGATTGCAAGTTGTGAATTTATGCAGAAACGAGAATGAAAGCAAATATATGCAAGTTGTGAAAAGCAATCACACCCCCTTGAAATATTGAGCCCCCCCAAAATATGCAAGTGCACTCTCAAAATACATTGGACTCAGCTGAGAATGCGTCGTAGAGCAATCAGTGCAAGACTAAAGCAAATAGGACATCGGACTTAGCCGAAAATGCATCCCGAGAGACGCAAATTTTTGGCACTTTATAAACTAGTGTGTTTTTGACAAATAACAAGCCTACACTGTGGAGAATTGAATTACAAACACTTTTGACAAAAATTGGCACCCAAATCTGAGCTACCATTTAAAAGATATTAAAGGTTCAATTTTCCCATAAACTAGTGTTTTTGCAAAAAAAAGCACTAAAACATTAAAAAATGCCTGTTATGAGAGAGAAAGTGGCCTTCCAACCACTCATTAGATTTGGCACAGAATGAGGAATCTAAAGGAGGTTTGTGTGAGGGGGAATTGGCCTCTCACCAACCTGGGCCTCACCCTTCGTCTTTGTAGGTCGAAGATACAAGTTTTAAATTAAAAACCCCAAAATTACCAAACTATCTATAAAACTGAATATTCAGCCAAATTGACTGATTTTTATTTTATCAAGTCAATTTTAACTAAAAAAAATTAAGCATAGATAGAAACGAATGAAACCACGTGTCTAAGGGCGCCACATAGGATGCCAAGTAAGGAAGGGGTGTCTAAAATAACACAGTCCAGAATTTTAACTCAGAAAAGACAAAAGAACAACAGATGGCAGTTTGTTTTCACCAAAAAAGAGGGCGCATCTCTAATTTGCTGGGCAAGAAAAGGTTAAAATTTTCCAGACTTCAACACACAACAATTTTACCCCAAAAAAGAGTGCCATTTTTAGAAAAGCCGTACGGCCTGCTTATATGGCAGAACAAAATGCTTGCTGAAGGTGCCTTGCTTTGTTGGAAGGATAATAGCTGAAGCTGGGATGCCGTACAACCTATTTTGGATGCTGTACAAAGGATGTCGTAGCTATAAATAGAAGGTTCCTTGCTATTTGGAGTTGTTACTCCTCCCACTGATCCCTATACTGCTCCTTCCTCTATTGCTGAGTGCAACAATGGTGCCCAAGTAAACTGCTAAACCAGCCCCTGAAGTGAAGACAACCAAGACACCCAAAGGCCAAGGAAACTAACCATAAATGATATATATTTTTAATTTTATATCAAATATAGAAAATAAAAAAAATAAAGAGAACTCCACTCCTCTTGATTTCAAAATGAACTAAAAGCATAACCATACACACGATTACCGTTCTTGCTCTAATACCATATCGGAGTTGTTGCCAGAATCTGAATAACGTGAGTGCAATGGAGACGTGATCACACAAGATGAACAAGTGCACACCACATAGATGCTAGAGCAATTTGAAAATAGCACAAGAGATAAATTGCACAAGACAAAATGGAGAAAACCAAAATCTGATTAACATGAGATGGCCAAAGAGAGGAATACATATAGGAGAGTACGTAAGTAACTCCTCCACAAAAGGTGGACAAGGCACCCTAAGAATAGATAGTAACTCCTCCATGAAAGGTGGTGACAAGGTGATAAGAATAGAGAAGTAACTCCCATCAAGGGAGTTACTTATGACATTCTTATGACACCTATGCCACATCTATGACACACACCTCCACATAAGCTAACCTATCCCACAAATGTAGGAAAACTCCATGTATGCACAAGAAATACAAATTCCCTAATTAATAAATAAGGAAAAATAAAAACCTACACTAATATGACCAAGGCTAATGTGATATGGAATAACATAAAAAGACATATAATACCCCCTATGACATAATATTAGACCCAAAAAAACACCTAAAACTCAATTTTTTACCTATAGGGGCCCCAATTTGACCTGCAGGGTCAAATTTGGTCAACAATTACTATGATAATGATGGTGATACAACTTATGATATGACATATGAGAAAATGAAAAATTTAAAATTTGATCCACTAGATCACCTGCCACATAAACTATTCAAACCTATGGGTCTTGGCACATATAAACTAAATCCACTTGTAAAAAACATAGAACTAAATCTAGATAAGTGCAGAATAAAAATAACAGACAAGCATATAAATTCTTGTTATTCAATATATCCGTCTTGATTAAAAATGTTGAGTCAACCTTATAAGGGATGAATGAAAATACATCATATGAATAATGTGGAGTCTTATCAAAAGGCTTCACCCCATATGCTACATATTACAATGAAATATGATACTACCAATACCATCTTATCTTTGTTACTTGAACATATAATGATTTATTTACCTTCTACCAGACATAGATCTGATAGTAGACTTCTTCCTACAAAGGGAATACCATATTGTAATTATCATCAGATCCTTGGACATACCACCAATAAATCTTTGGTATTGAAAAAAATAATCCAACAATATAAAAGTGAAGGATGCATACACATTGTGTCCACAATAGGCAAAAGGAAAAATCCTTACCATCTTTCATAAGAGAAATACCCCTCAAAGCGAGATGTAACTATTACTACTAATATTTATGGGGTATATTGCCACCATATCCAGTTTGATCCAAATAAGTGAGATAAAACTTGTGCCACCACTTTTATAACACAATTAAGACATATTATAGATGAACTAATATACTCTCCATTGAGTCCTAAATATCAAGGATACATTAGATTACCCATTATTTGTGGCCCATGTGTCGAAGCTTCAACTATATGGATATCAGAACACGAACCACTTTTAAAACTAAAGTTTGGAAAAAATTAGATAATTGAGTGGAATGCTAAGTTGGATACTACAAACATGTGTGTAAACTTTCATAATATGGGTGAATTTTTTTAAATCCATCATGATGGACATGATTATTTTCTTGCACCATTCACTTTAGATAAACCATTACACATAAACATTGGATTGTTGGTACTGCATCAATATAAACAAATCTTAAAATCCTTCTAGGTGGCCCTGCACCTTTCGGTGATGAGGACCTACTTGATTAAACCTATGCCAAAATTCTAAAAAAAAATAAAAATAAAAAAAATTCAAAAATATTGTCAGCACCTACATGTTCTATTAGATCCTTGGAATCTATGTGTTGGTTTAATGTTGATGGATGACATATCCAAGAATTTTTGCATACACACATGTGTTGCACTTCTAATTGAATTTTGATACAAGCATACATAGATACATGATCTATTCCTATTTTGGATGTTTGGACTTCCAGCTACTCATGTCATGTGGACATTGGGGGCATTCATTCTCCTTGATCTTGAAACACATAGGTTATATAGTTTGTCGATCACATCTCATTATCATGTTTGAGCTTACATATATACTTAAATATTCCTTTATCTATGATTATATACACAAGGTACTTGATATAATATACACGTGACATTTTTTACTAACTCATGTGATCCATGGGCTATTATGACATGTTTATGCTGGTTGCTCATGATTTAATTTATGCACTTCCTTGAGTGTCTTGCCTTGATATTGTCTTCCTTGTTAGATCATTTGAATATGTTCCTTTGTTTATGAACCTCATGCCTATGTATACTTTATTTGACATTTAAATATGTCATTTTTTATTGTATGGACATTTGAATATGTCATTCTTGCTTTTATGGACATTTTTCTAAGTCATGTCCCTTTAATTTTATGGCATTTGAACATGCCCCTTATTTATGATCTCCTTGGACCATTGTCTTTTGACTTGATTTTGAGTACTCTTGTGTGTGTGTGCTTGTTTGCTTTTTGAGCTTATATTGTTGCTACTTTGATGTTGCCATGATATTTATCATGCATCTTAGGCCTTATTGTGATCACATTGATTCTATGCACTTCAATAATATATCTACCTAGACATGTTCCTTCTATATGCTGCATGGTTACTTTCATAGATTATACAATTGTCTTATCCTTTTGAGGTGAGGTAATTACCAGTTCTTATGTTTTCCTCAACTCAAAGGGGGGGAATATAAGTGGGGGCATGTCGTAGAGGCACATTTATCCACACTTGGCATAATTTTAGGTTCAGTGGGGGCATGTCATATGGGCACAAATTCCACACATTCATAGTTTTTAGATTTAGCGGGGGCATGGATTCCACACATTCATAACTTTTAGATTGAGTGGGTGCATGCCATAGAGACATGTTCTCCACACTTATTCATTATTTAATATTTCCAGTTTATAGTGGGAGAATTTTTTGGAAATATGTTCTTCACATTGGTACTTATATTTGTTTTTAGATTTTCTCCATGTATAGTGGGGGTATGCTTAGGAAGAATGTTCTCCACACTTACATAGTTTTCCAAATTGGCTAAATCACATAGTTATATGATTCAGATTCACAGTTGTGACATAATTCTATAAATTGGTACCATTATTATATATTGTTTTATCATGATACATATCTAAGGTGCATATGTTATGCATCATGTGCCTAATATTATAAAATCCAAATCATTTTTATATTTCAAAACTCTTTTATGGACTGTTATCACATCACAGACTTTTACGTACTAATACCTTGGTTAGACTTTTATGAACTTTATTGTGCCAATCTCTTACATTAGTTTGTTGAATTTTTGGTATGGTTGAGATAATTAAATCACTTAATATTATCAAGTTTTTAGGTTGGACTTGATTGTATCATATATCCTCACTAAATTATAAGTATCATTAGGTTGCATGGTTGAGCTAGTCTCAACTACTAGGTGTCAACTCACCTTTTCTCCAAGGTTGGGGGCATATGCCTTCCAATATTTCTTTCTCTCTCTCTCTCTCTATCTCCTTGGATATATGAACTTTATATATTTATCTATATTTTTTCTAATCTTAGTTTTAGAGCCTTATAATGATACATTTTTTTCAAATCAACTAGCCAATAGGCAAGGTGATTACATTGACACATAGGTGTACTCCTAAACCTTGCTCTTTCAATTTAAATATTTTAAATTAATTTCAATTATATATTATATGAATTGATTATAAACTATAAAATGCTCTTGGTTTCAGGTTAGTCACCAACAAAGCACTCAAGTTGGGCACACACAAAGATAAAGTGTCTACACACACCTAGGTACACATTCCTTTCTTTTAAACTAATAATTTCATGACTGGATTAAAAGGGGGGAAATGTAGACACTATTTTATGATTATATATAACCTCAGTCTTATACACTTGGAAAACTCAAACCATGTTTATTCCTCTTAATTCTAGACCTTTCCCCCTTTTTTCAGCCTCACATCTACTCTATCTTATGCCCTTTGGTCTATCTCTTAGTTTGACCACTCTTATGTTGATGACCCAAACCTTCTATCTTTCCTATAATGATTAAAATGTACTTGTCTTCCACCTTTACAAGTTATGATCCACTATCTATATACTTGCTCCCTGGACACTAACATCTGGGATAGACACTTGCTTCGATGCTAGTGTCCTACATTGACACAAGTGTTCAGTGCCCTAAAAGTCATTTATTTACAAATGAAATGTATCCTAATGGTTGGCCTAAGAACTTTAATGCAAGTTATTACTCTAAAGAGATTGATATAAATACAAGATCAACCCTCATTCATTCCTAACCTAGCAATTAGACCAAAAGAGCATTCAAATGAGAAGGTCTTCTCTATTTATTCATATTTCCAAATCAATCATAGGTACAACATATATACAAGTCTAAATTATTAAAGAAGAAACCCAAGAGCCTGATTTCCCAAATTATAAGCGAGGTCATTATTGTACTTAATTTAAACATATTACATGATTCATATATAAGTCAACACGTAGGGGAGAACTACATCAGTCTGAGACCCTCTTATGGAGTATTGGCTATGGAGGCAGTACCCATTAATAACAAGGTCTTTGGGGTTAGCTTGAAACCATGTGCCCACTAACCCATTTTTCCACAAGGTCACCATGAAGATGAATAACCAGGGTTTTGCAAATTCATGAGGAATGACAATCCATGATCCAGATCTAAATGCACTAGAGTGAAGGTGAAGATAAGCCCAAAAGCATCTAGGTGGTTTCATCCTTTTCCATCAATAATTCCATATAGAACACTTGCATTGAACCTATATAGTAGCATATATGGAACCATCCTAGGTCAACACAACTATCCATTACCCCAGAGGTCAAATTTATAGAAATAAGTGATTATTATAGAATCATATTCCAACCTACTTTCTACCTATTTTAGATCCAGAACTACTGTAACATTAGAACCAACTAAGTACCTTATTTTCTATGTCATTTCCATATTTAACATAGTTTTACTTTCCATATTTAGACTATCTCAATCTAATGAATTCAACATATGTTTATATTTGAGTTTAGCATCTAATTTACCTGATATAGATTGATTATCACCCTCATGTATTTTATTTCTATATACCCCTTTAACCATCTAGTTAACTCCAAGCTAGATTCATTTTAAGGTTAAATAGATACATAGACTTAAGATTGATTTTAGTGAAGTATTTTATATTGTGGATCTAGTCTAGAAGGTCCTCACTCCTTAGAAGAGGATAATAATTCTTCACTATTATCTTCTTAAGTGCTCGGTAATTAATGCACAACCTCCATGTGATGTCTTTATTTGGCATAAAGATAATTAGACTGCTACAAGGTGATGTGTTGGGCCTGTTATGTCCTTTGTCCACTATTTCATGGAACTACTGGTTGATTTCTTCATTCTCCAAAAAGGATATGTTGTATAAAGAAGCATTAGGTATAGGTAGTCTAAGGACTATATCAATAGTGTGCTTCACTGCATAGTTTGTAGGCACTTATTTTGGTAGCTAGTATAAGTCCTTGTATTTTTCCAACTTGAATTTCAACTCTATTGTTTTTGTTGTGGTTTCTGGTAGGGTATTTTTTAGGGGCTATTTTTTACCCATTAGCTATTTTTTGGAAAATTGTAGATTCGCCAGTGAATAAATTTTTGAAAAAATATTTGCCAAAATTTATTATAAAGTGTCCATAGAATTGGTGAATTTTCTAAGACATACATATATTAATATTAAATTTTATGTTTTTATTTAAGATTTTCCTATTGTACACATGTTTGATAGTTTTAAATATACAAATATTTGATACAAATATACACTTCTAAAAAATTTATCATTCCTGTAAAAATACCATAGTTGGAGGAGTGTTGGTAGAAATTGGTGCCACTAGGACTTTATTATTTTTAGATCTTATCATAAAAATCATAATTTTTTTACTAGATGTGACTAGTTTATTACACTACTTGGCATTAATGAGTGATAGATTTAGAACTACTTATATTATGAAACATCTCATATCAAAAACATCTTTGACAAAATTTATAGGAGATGCTTCATAGACTCAATTCTAATGGTAAACATATGGTTGACCAAGTAAAAGATCACATACCTCTAATAGAGCAACATCACAAATGACTATATCTTGAAAAGTCTTGATGTTGTACACTAGTTAAGATTATTGAGTGACACATTTATCAAATCCTACACTAAACCATCCAATGGAGTGTGGTTATGGGTGAGGTATCAGTGGCAAGTTCAATCTACAAACTAATTTAGGATAGATTAGGTTCTTTTGAATTTTGCTATCAACACTTAAGTTTATTGGTTGGGTATTGATCCACATTTAAAAATAGAACAATATTTTTGCTTCTTCTATTTCCACATTGGTATTAGAGATGTTTCCAGTACCCATCATGGAGCTAGGATCAATATTTAATATTTTCCTACCTTTCTCCAATGATGTGGTGGTTCTACCCATGGCTTCAAGATGTGAAATTAGAGTCTTCCTAACATGACATTCTTTATTGGAATGGCTGCTAGAGTTATGAACTAAACACCAATTTCTCATATTAGACTAGATTATTTCAATCATTTGACGACTACTATTTCTTCTATGAAGGGTATTTAGAGCTATTCATTGACTTGAAATTTTGTTTCAAATATTTAAACTATTTTTTGGTTTGAGACTTAGAGTCTTTCATCATAGTCTTGGCCTTGGCCTATGATTTAAACTTGAAAGTAAATATATAGGATTCTCCTATAAAATATATCTATAAGAAATCTAAGTTTGATTAGATTTTGAGGTCTCAATCTTTACCTATAATTCAAAACAAGTTTTTGCTCTGAATCCTAGATCCCAAGTCTGGACACTAGAGCATGAAAGGTACCTATGTATTGCTACGTAGACTACTCTTTGCCTTGGCACAACTGAGAAAACTTGATGTACTGGTCATCATAGTTTTTAACACAATAATAGGTTTCTTTGAGTGCTTCTATGAACCCATTCCATGTGTCTAAATTGACTTCATCTTCACGATCATCATGTGAAGTACAATAATTTTCACTCTATTTCTTGATCAATAAAGAAACTTTTAGAATAGTGAATGTAATATTTTCTTGGTCAAAGATTTGATTAACTATGTAGTATGTATATATGAGGCTAAGCTATTTAGTTAGTACATTTTCATCTATTTTTATTTAAGAAATATGGATGTCTAGATTTACTTGTACATTGTATGGCATTTGTCCAAATGACCAATGAGAATGAGAAGCATTTGGAGGAGTTTGATGCTTGAAAAGTAGCAAAAAATGATCAATGATACTTACTCATTCACGTGCATGATGTTCTTATAAATATTCTCATTGTTTTTTTAATGCATCCTGTATCATTTTTTGGAAACTTTATAAAGTTAGCATCATTGAATAATTATTTCCCTTTTGAGGATGTGAAAGAAGTGTTATGTTGTGGATCCTATTTCTAGATTACAATGCATTTCAAATACTATACTTTTAAAATGTAATGTACATTTAATATTATAGTTTTGTTAAGTACATATAGTATTGAATACTTATTGTGACTTAGGTAGCCAAAAGTTACTGTGATGAAAAATAAAATGTATCTTTGTACAAATTATATATGTAGGGGATGTCATGAAAGATAGAGCAATATAGGATCACTACTTTGGATTCATAGGATTAGGTAAGTAGGTAGGAATCAAAAGTCCATATAGAAGACAAAGATAAAGGTTATAATAATGAGCATATTTGGACCATATGTACAAGATAAAAGATAACAAAGGATGATCAAATAAAAAACCTTGAAGAAGCTATGTGCAATTGTGTGTAGTAGACAACTAAAAGAGATCATGTGAAGGTCTTGTATCTAGTGGTACCAACGCATCATTTTATTGGTTAAATCTATTAGATATATTTAATGTAATTGTATTTATACACTAATCACATGTGGTGTGGTACTCCTCCTCACTATCATGCTTAAGTTGCTCATGGGTAGATCAAATTCTTGTAGTAATAATGATAGGATTTGAATTCTTATTATCATTAAATTGTAATCTTGAATCTTTTGATGGTGTATCAATATCAATAATATTATTTTCAACAATATATTATGTTTTATGTCTTAATTTTAAGCATTCATTTGTAGAATGCCCCATAGTTTTATAATAGTCACAATATATATTGCTATCATTTTTGGTTGGTGTAAGCCTCTTTGAATCAAACTCTTGCAAAGGAAGAAGAGTGACAAGTTTGAATTCAAGTATTTTATATAAAAATATATGAGGAGGTGATGGTAATCTTGAAAATTTCCTCTTTGGTGGAGATAGAAATTGAAGTTTATTTTTAGATTGTGCTACTACAGTAACTTTCATCTTCATCTCATTCTTGTGAACTATCTTAAAGGGCAAAGTAAAAAAGTAGAGATAAGGTATAGTACATGAAATGATAATTATATATATATATATATATATATATATATATATATATATATATATATATATATATATATATATATATATATATATATATATATATATATATATGTCCATCATGTGTAAATTTAACACACATATGTAATGTATATGGTATTGCTTCATACTATGTATCTAAGGTTTGCCCAAAAGTAGGTGGTTTTTAATATCATGAAGTGTGACTTGAAATAGAGAATGCACCCTTTTTGGTCTTAGTATCATATCCATTGATATTGTGCCAAGTGGTGACTATAATTCATGTTATGATTTAATAATAATGTGATTTTATATTTCATATTTTTCATATCAATCCCTAATTAATGCAATAATGATATGTTGCAAACATTATCAATTGATTTAGCATGAACAATGACACTTTTGATGAGATTGTGTGATATTATTACTTGGATAAATAGTGCATCATGTTGGCCAACTATATACTTGATACCTACACTATTTTTAAATTCTTTTATGATGGAATTATATTGAATAGTGTAATATTTTGAAGTTCTATACATATGTATCATAAGATTTAATATGAGATTTTTAAATTAGTTTTATGAAATATATGAGTACATGTCTTTAACATTTTAATTTCCTTATTAGTTTATGAATATGATATGTATCCAAAGATTGTATGCCCTTTGTTTTAGTCATTTAAATATGTTCAATAATATTTTGTTCATATTTTCCTAATTCCTTTCTTATATATCCCAATTTCTATAAGTATCTCAATCCAAAATAAAGTTAGGTTAGATTAATATCATTGGTTCTTCAAGTGAATTCATTACTAAGTGTTTGAATATTAGGAGTTAATTATTAATTATGCTTTTGAAGAGATTGTATCTAACCATAAATAGCCATGTTATATATAGTAATACTCATATCATGGTCATCCAAAAGATGCCCCATACCTTTTAGGAAAGTGGTATCATGGAACTCCTTAGAGGGAAAATAAATATCACTACCTCAAGGAGATGTGGAAGAAAACATATAAGAATCCAAAGTAGGAGAGTGGTTAGGGTTTTGGGAATGCTTAGTCATTTAATGTTCACAAAACCCTAGAATACTAATGAGAAATATAGTAGGTACACCAAAGTGGTAATTAATTTAATTTTATAACTAAATGTCTAATTATAACTATGCTTTGGACATGAAAAATAGATTGAAGTATGATTATGATTTTGTAGTACAAGAATTGAGTTTCTATTTGTGTAGTGTTAGTTCTATAATATCTGGGTCAGTATCAACTTTTGATACTAAACTATAGTGGTCAATATTGACCTGTGCTAAAACATGGGTCTATGATCATACAATCACTTATGCCGATATAGAAAGGCTTTATATTAGTGATGTATAAACTTGATGATGCACACAACTCTAAAAATAAACCTCCTTTACCTTGGAACCCTAGGTGTGTTTGAGAGGTCTAAAAACTTGTAAAATTTGGAAAAATGTACTAGGTTGAGTTGAATTCAATTACCCCCACTTATGATTGATTGTTGCTTATGTATCTGATACTTTGGAGAGGGAAATCAAGCCACACGTAGTTCTCCCCCATAATGTGATTGTGCAATTATGATCCTTTCTTATATGAATGTAAATAATTATTTATCTTTGATAATTGAAAATGTTTGGTTTGACTTGGATTTGGTGTAATTTAGACTTGGTTATAAGTTGATCCTAGTGACTAATTTTATTTTGGGAAGAATAGGGAAGATTTGTTTAATGTGTAGTAGTGTATATATGTGTACCAAATAAGTGCCAAGTCCCCTATCAATGAGGCCTTGATTTATACATGTATATGCCAAATTGGGTAATTTATCATGCCATTGACATGCTAGGTAGATGGATTGACCCTAAGGGAATAATTGATTTTAAAAAGTAACCATTGCTAGGAGATGGTCACTATTGACAGACACATGTCATTATCAATGAGTGATTCTAACCCAGTCTATCATTAGTACAATCACTAAAATTTGTATTTAATCTTGGAACAATGCACTTGTGACCATATTTTATATACACTTATCTTACGCTCAATTTCATGGTCATAAACTTATATTCTTATACTTCTATGTAAATAATATTTACCCTTAATCAATTATGATATTCAATACTCCTATTCTTCATTCTAAGTAGCCTAAACTCACTAATAGACTAGTCCACACTTTCAATTTAGTTATCTCTACTACTTAAATAAGGCCATTCCTTTAGGACTATCCCGCTCACCAGTAGTATTTAAATCTATCAGTTTTGTCTTCCTACCAAATAATGCTTATTTAATCAAATTTAAATTCACCTAATAGGTTGTTTTACATGCTTCACAAGTCCCATTTGAGGAATTTCCTAAAAGACCACTATAAAAGCATATTTTCATTTCATTTGTTCATTAGTTGGAAAGGGGATTCTATATTAAAAACATGAGATTTATTCTAACTACACATTGATATGAAATCACCTATTCTTTCCAACTCCAACTCCATACAACCCAAGTAGCCTTGAACTAAGTCTGAATACACTTCCAAGGTCATAATCCATTATTGAAGCACATAATTATACCAAGATTCCACCAACATATAACATTACATAAGTATTTCACACACGCCACTGTAGCATGGGAGATTTACATGGAGTTGTATCCTTCTTTGGAGTATTGGTATGTAGGCAACACTTAACATAGGGGGTGTTGAATTCAAGAAAACCTTAAACCACTAATCCCTTTTTTCCATTTATTCTATTTATTCCTCATTATCTATTGAACTAAGCTTCCAAGTGAAGGAGGAGATATAAAATGGCTCTTGTAGCAGATAAAAATCTTATGCACACTCACATAGGACCTATAAGTAGAGGTGCACCATTCAGATTTCACATAAAGGGAAAAAAACCTACTAGACACTGGCATGCACTACAAATACCAGTGCTAGTCGACCTTGTCTAAATAACACATCATTGTCCTAGGTAGATGTGAAGCCCTATTCCCAATTTATAGTTAACTTACACTATCCCACAACTAATTTTATAGTCTCTATTATTATTTATCAAATCTAAGTTCCCTCTAAGTTGTTGTCTTAGTACTTCCCCTTTTAGCACCTTTCCATAAATAGTAAGTTCTAACTTAGTATTGTGTGATTTATTGCATATTTTATATAATATAATTTTACTCACTAATTTGTCATATTTGGATTAAAACTTGTTTAATTTTCCAATTTTGATAAAACACTTAGTGATCTATTCACATAAGGACTTAAACTGAATATTTGGAGATGTTTGTATAGGATTGTAAATAGGGTTGGAATAGACAATGAGGTTCATGCAGGCATTTAATGTTGGAGTAAGCGTTAAGATTAATTAGGAGTTGGTTATTTAGTTGATATATGTTGAATATTTGCATTGTTATTTTATGTGTGCAAATATTCCATATTAACTAATCTTGGTTTCATGCAATAAATTATCATTGCATGAAACCAAATCATATTGCCTATTTACTAGGCATTCCCTATTCTTCTCCTATCATGCTAGTGAAGAGATAGCTACATATTTGTATTATTCATTTGAGTAATAATGAGACAGGACTATGTATAATTATTATTGTGTGTCTCCATGATTATTTGGTTTTTGTAATGGTGTTTTAGGAGTGGTCCTACAGAATTATGAGTTCATTCTGAACTCTAACATGGTATCAGAGTAGACTCCCTAGCCATTGCCCAACTAATTATCTAGCACTTTGAGTATTTTAAGGCTATATGTACGTGTGAAGGATATTTTTCTTCTCCATGGAGTGATTACTTAGTGTTCCTTTGATTGGTTGTAAAATCATCTATTTGGTTCTAAGCCTTCTTAGCAGTCAGGCAGGCCATACTATTTTATTTTTGGTAAATTTATGACTTTAGTTTATAGGACGTACGACATCAAGGTTTTCATTTGAATCTAGTTTCATTTACATTGAGCCCTAGATTCTTTATGGAAAGACTTGGATCGAGTTAGATACTTGGATATGTATAATGACATAACAATAAATTACATAGGCTTGATCTGGTTTCAATATGTCTTCGCATGCCTATTCACACACCAGATCGATACATTTTCTTACAATGACCTTTGAATTTGTTGGTCAAGCTCTTCATATCATCTCATATTTGTGTGATTCTCCTTCATAGCACTGGATTTTCATTCTAATGGGCTTCATTTCTATATGAGATCTTTGGATTTAAAATCTTCAATGAGAAAGAGGATTGTCATTCCATTTTTTCATCCATTTATGTGAAGAAAAATAAAAGATGAATTATTTGATACTCATTATTATAGTGAAGCCATTGAAAAAATTCCATACACCCTTGTTCATGGTCATGTGAGGGATAACATGGGCACTCATTTTCCATCCCCTCTATCTTCTCTAGTAGGATACAATTTTGGCATTAGGTGATAATAGCCAATGACATGGGCATTACTTGTTCTTAACTCAAAATTCAACTTATGGTGGTATTTATTTCTTAGCTTAAATTTTGGTTTGTTTCTATGTGATGATCCAATAGCTATTCATTATTTACCTACTACCTTCATTAGTTTTGGCTTGATATGCTTTGGCACTTTGGGTCCATCTAATGCTTATGGTTGTGCTAACATTCAAAGTGAAAGATCATGCCAATATTGTTGTTTAGCTCAAAGGCTTTTCTTAGTGGGTTACTGTAGACTGAGGCTCTTTTTATTTGACATCTAAGTGCCTTAATGATTCTATCCTTGATGACTTTCCTTAGTATAAAATACCACTAGCATCACCATGCATAATGGTAACATGTTTGTTGCCCTATAGTATCTATCCATCCTTCTTGCCACCATTATTGGCCATAAACTACAAAAATGGCTCTTTTTTAGTGTTAAATATTCTAACATCTTCCACCTTTAGTCTTGAATCTTCCACCACTTATTATTCTACCAAATTTCAATCCTTCAAGGTCTTCACTCCAGGCTTACCGATCACTGCCAGTTGCTTGTCAACTGCAAGTTTGTTCACATGATTTCATTTATTTTTTGACTTTTTACATTATTTTAAAATTTAAAATATATTCTTGAGTGGAAAGATTAATCTTATCAAATATTTTCAAGAGTGGGAAGTCAAGGGGTGAAGCCCAAAGTGGTGATTATTTTTTAGGGGAGATTTAGTTTTATTTGATGGTAGATTTCATTTTTTAAGTGGAATTTATTATTGTGGGAGATATAGGTTTTGATGGTGGTACAAATTATTTGTAAAAGGGTATAATTTAAAAAGGTGTTGCATACTTTTTGTAATGGGGGTTTATTTTTTGCAAGCATTTGTAATGGGGATTTATTTTTTTCAAGCATTTGTAATGGGGGTTTATTTTTTGCAAGCATTATTATTGCAAACAAATAAAAATTGTACTTTTTTGGATACTTAATTATTTTCACATTCACACGCCTTTTCTCACTAGTCAAAGATGAAAGATAGATCTCACATTCATTTTTAGAGGTTTTATTTATTGTACTTACCATCATAATTTGTAAACTCATAGACATATTTTTGACAGAGACCGATGCCCCTTTTAATGTGTATTGTACATCTTTGAGCCACATGTTGTACTTGCAAATGCATTTTTGGTAGTGACTGACATCTATTTTGAGGGCTTAATTTTGTTTGAAATTGGCTATTTTTTATATTTCATGCCTTTAGATATGGATTATTACATGTTTAAACTCCTTAGTTCCTAAAAATATACCACCTAGAAAACCAAAATGATGTTACACTTGTAGATGAGGGGATTAAGAAAAGTTGTGCTTGGCAATTTTCCCATTTTCACAGATGAGGATGATATTTTATGGCTTGCACCCATGAAAAGGAGGCACTTTTGTCCATTCTCCTCCATGTTTTGAATTGTTTACATTCTCATACTGAGCATGCCCCATCACCTAAGGAAGCCTAAGACATTATTTCTACATTATTTGATGAGGTCAATTCACTTCCACATGTTCCTATTTCTTCTCCTTCCTCTTGTAGTGAGGATTATTTTATTGGTGACAATTTTTCTCTACCATCTTCTCCTAGTAGTGAGGATGTTAATCTTGATGGTGATTTACATGAGGAATATTTGTCATATTCATCTTCTCCTATTAGTTCTTGTCCTCTTTCCATTATTAGTGAGGACATATTTTTTGAGGATGAGACTATTGTACCACCCCTTCCTACTACTCATGATGTTGATTTGAGTATTGGTAGTCACTTGGATGAAGTATCTACACCTCCACATACTGATGAACATTTTGTGATAGTGGTTGTTACTCATAATTTTGATTTTGGTATGACTCTTAATAGTACCCTACTGTGTCCTAAGCAATCCATTGATCATATGGCCTCTTTCCTAGCACTTCAAGAAGAAAACAAGAAACTTTTGATGCAAAATTCTCTTTTACACTCCATGATTCATGGAAAGGATGCCCTCATATATTATCTATAGAAGAAACTAGTTAGCACACAATATTAGTCTAATACCCCATCATGTAATGAATCTGATCTGCATCCACTTGATGCATTTTTATAGTGTGATTTACTAGATTTTAAACAACCCATTGTTATTATTACTTATCTTATTATAGATGATACTTATGTGCCTTATGTTGTTGTACACTCTGCACATCCCACTCTAGTTCCCCATGCATATATGCCTAATTCTTTTGAGAATCATACCACTGGATTTGGCTCCTACATACTTCATTCCATGGGTCACACTACTAGACTTGTAGGCATTGGGAATCATTTATAGGGCATTGCTAGCCTTGTTCATCCTGTTACATGGATTGATCGACATGGCCTTGGTTATGATGTAGGTGTTTCATATTCATTAGGATCTATTAATAGAGATCCATCTTTTTTTCTCCACTCTTCATGAGGATACTGAGGTTCATATGAGCTCTACTTCACCTTCACTCAAGCCTAAGAAACTTAAGATTATAGTGGTGACCATGATCTACTTAACACTTCTTTGGATATTGCCTCCCATTATTATATCATGGAATTTACACCCACACATATGAAAGTATCTTCATCTATGATTCATGTTCATTTGGGGTGGATTTATGATTGTTCTTAGTAGCATAAGAAGTATTCTTGGTGAGGACACTACATACATCATTCCTCCACTATTCAGATTCTTCTACTGCACATTGCTTCTACCTATTGATGCTCCTTGTTATTTGAGCTCCTTGATTAGGAAGATGTGTTTTTTTAACATATATATCTCATTTCATAGATGATGTATTCCATAGATTGATTGCATTGTGGACTTTTTTGTATCACTTGGTGATATTATTGTAGGATGGGACTTTTGTTTGTAGTCACACTGAGATTCATGGAGATTTTTTCTTCATGTGTGTGCTCCATGATTGAGTACTTTCTTCTCCAATTGTATGAATATCCCATCATCATTAAGGAAATCATTCTTGAGAGATTTGATATATGTATTTGATTGTTGATAGTCTCCTTCAAATGTTTTGGTAGATCTGTTTAGGACATAGATAGTCTAGTGTAGCCAAGTGTTAGCATTTTGGTGTTTACATAGTGGGATTGGCCCAGTCATTTAGATGGTTTTTTGAGTCACTAAACCTATTTCATAATTATTGGTGGGGGTGTGTATGGACATAATTATTTAGGTGTTGCTCTCATTATTAGTACACCACTTTTTTTTGGAGGCAATTGATTGAGTGCATCTTTTGTTCAATGGGCTTCATTCCATTGAGTGCACTGACTATAAGTTTATGCTGATATTTTGACTCATGATTCTTGGTATGCCTTGAAACATATGTTCTCTTCATTATCACTGTGGTTTTACTAGTTTTTGGGTACCTTTTAGTGATACCTTTCATCTTTGGTAACTCTTTTTTCTTAGTTTGGTGATCAGTGTTTTTTATAGAGTGAGCCTCATAAAGAGTACCAGTTCTTATTTGACTTGGTATTTACATTAATTTGACATCCACGTACTCTGGTAAGATGGATTGGTTATCATAGGAATACTTTATATTTAACTATGATTTGTACATGGGTACTTGATCAAGCCTTGTTACTAGGACTCATTCAGTCTCTTTGCTTTCTCTTTTCTTACTCCCTATTTTGCACTTAAGGGAGGGTGTTGGAGTAAGCATTAAGATTAATTGGGATTTGGTTAATTAGTTGATATATGTTGAATGTTTACATCACTATTTTATGCATGCAAATATTCCATATCAACTAATCTTTGTTTCATATAATAAATTAGCGTTGCATGAAACCAACTCATATTGCCTATTTACTAGACATTCCCTATTCTTCTCCTATCATGCTAGTGAAGAGAGAGATACAGATTTTAATTATTAATTTGAGGAATAATGAGACTAGACTATGCATAATTATTATTGTATGTCTTCATGATTATTTAGCTGTGGTAATGGTGTTGCAGGAGTCGTCCTATAGAATTATGATTCATTTTGAACTCTGATATTTAATAGTAGAACATAAGGGTCAAACTCATAAGGTAGCATGTAAGTTTGAGATAATTACATGTTAGTACCATATTTTTGTGCATAATTCATGTGTGGTAAATGTATTTTAAGTTTGTCATTATCTAATAATTAATACTAGATTTTAGTATCTATAACATGATGGCTCATTATGAGGTAGATGTTGTAGTCACGTAGAGGGGTAGGGTTTGTATTTTAATGATAGCTCCTCTTTCCTTTCAATGTCAAAGTGGGGTTAACCATGTATCCTAATCTTCCTTAAGCTCCAAAACTTAGAGTTCATGACTCTAAGGATTGAGATATCATAAATCAACTTAAGAAAATCCATGTAAAAATATCTATTTTATAATTTTTAAAAGGTATAATGTGTACAAGGACTTACTTTATGAGGCCTTGCATGCCACTATGTTACTACATGACATTAATCTTACATAATTTTCTTCCATTATTAAAACCTTGATAGATAGTGAGAACCTCATCTCTTTCAATTTAGAGGTCTTTCCTTCCAAGGATATTGTGGATAAACATATACCCTTATATATTCAAGTTATCATCAATAATAAAGGGATTGAAAGGCTCATTGCAGACAATGGTTCATGATTAAACATTTGTATTTAGGAATTTCTTAGTGCATTAGGACTATAATACGTATTATTATAATCTATGGTATGATTATATAAGGCTTTAAAAATCAACGAATAAAGGATCTTGGAGAAATTATATTGAACATAATTATTAGAATAAAAACCATAACCAACAAATGTCAAGTAATATTTAATGATGCAATTTTTAATATTTTACTTGACAGTCCATGGATTTGTGACGTACATGCAGTCCCCTCTATGTTACATAGATTCTTTAATTTTGTTCAAGAAGGGTTCATATATACTTTTGTCATATATGCTGTCTCTTTAAACCTCTAAAATATGGTATAACCCATGGAGAGAATCATTCCACATCTTAAAACATTGAAACCATCCATTATAGAACCTAAGCAAGGTATTCCAATGGATAAAGTATAAACATTTAAATTTAGTAATTTTGGTAGCACTTAAGTTGACAATTAATATGATGATTATAAAGTTGATAATATAGATGAATAGTTATCCAAGTTAAACTTTACTCCGGTTAACCTTAGGGAATATATATATGACATGTATACCTTTGATATTAGTTAACTTTATCTCACCCCACAAGATTAATGGAATCCCTGTTCAATCATTTGTGCCTATGGATATGTCAGCTTATGATGATAAAGGTAATAATCCTATAATATACAACTGTTGTAACATTTTCAAACTTAAAAAATATCCTAATATTAATCAAGCATCATTGAAACAATATGTATTTGGGCTTAAGAATGCATTAAAAATGAGATATAAAATCCATGGTTTAGGTAAGCAGGACCAAGGCATTAAGAAATCCATTATTCCAAATATTCATCACTTTAAACTAGGTATTGGATATAATTAATATTATAGAATATAAGATATACATTTTCAAATGAATCATGGATACTTAGGAGCTTATAAACATGAGAGACATAAAATAAAAATATTTTTTATAAACAAATTTCCAAATTCAACAAAAATCATGTGCAATAAGTGAATTAAGTCATAAATATACAACTTGGACATTCAAAATTAATTGACGAAGCTACTTTACTTGAGAATATCCATTTAGAAACATTTTATAATGATGAATCCCTTCAACAAAATTTAGGAACAAATGTAGATTTATCAACTTACTATCATATGAATGATTCCATTTTACAAATGAGTGATCCCAATAAATTGGTTAATAATATAAAGCAAACCTTGTGTCTTATTGCAAGGAATGCAAGACATTTATTAAATGTATCGATAGTCCACATGCATATTTGAATCATTTACTAGACTCTAGTATAACTACTTTTCCACCTATCAAGATGCATTATTATTATTGTATCATAGAGTTAAAGTGTGATTTAAAAAAATAATGCTTTGCTTTGAAGAATAAAGTTCAATACCTTATCAATTAAAATGATATTAAAAATGGAGATACCTGAAACACTATGTCATA